>OX451385.1:16158956-16758956 GCA_949629135.1 Eremobia ochroleuca
GACCCTAAGGGTCAATTTATGTGCCCACTAGCGAACCTACGCGTCATGAGTCGGAAATTGGCCTGCGTCGGTGTTGATCACGATGGACTGACGAAAAATTAATTTTCCTGGAGCATAAGTAATATTAGATCATCCCACTTCCAGTGTCATATTTTTTTATTATTATTATTTTACAAAAACTGACCACTATACTATATAACCTTGTGACACTAATCAATAATCTCCACCACTATTAATCACTCGCTTCCAGACTGCTGGCAAATCTTGAACACCATTTAAAGTACCACTTTCATTTAATTCATCAATAATGCTCTTTAGTTTAATATCTAACTCCTTTTTGCTATTGTATCGAGTACCCGACAATTTCCTCTTCACATGGCCAAAACAATTGAAATCACAAGGATTCATATCCGGGGAATATGGCGGCTGAATAATTTCAATCCATCCTTTATCTTCAATTAAATTCTGAACTATTTTTGATTTGTGCGGTCTTGCGTTATCATGTAAAATTATAGGACTCGTTATATGATGTTCGTCTGCCCAAATAGGAATATTTTCTTCTAAAAATGACTTATATCGCTCTCCAGTCATAGTTGTATTTTCATCATAAGTTCTCCAAAAAGCAATGCCTCTGACATCCATAGCTACTATTAGTAGTATTTTTCGTTCATGTAGCTCTGCACGTGGTAAATGTTCAGCTGAAGTGCCCGGTTCCACCCAACATCGTGACTGATGTCTTTGACGAGGAGTATAAAATTCGACCCAAGTTTCATCAAGGCATATGAATCTATTAAGTATATTTTTCTTACGGCGATACCACGATAAATGGCTACGCGCAGTTTCATAACGAAACTCCTTCTGATCCGTGTTCAGAGTGTGGGGCACCCACAGTGCACTTTTATTAACCAGACATAAATCCTCCGTGAGTACTCTATGTATAGTGAAATGAGGAATGTTAAGTTGAGTGGAGAGATCACTGACACTGACACTACGTGACTGACGAAGTGCTTCCTTGATTTTGTCCCTTGCTTCTAATCTAGTCGATGATAATGATCGAGGTGCTCGCGGCTCATCTTCAGCTGTGTTTCTTCCTTGTTTGTACATTTCAAGCCATCGCTGTACGGTTCTTTTATTTAAGGCGTTACGACCAACACACTTTACCAGTAAGTCGTGCGCAACTCCTCCAGAGTAGAGGTATAGCACAAAACTTTAGAAATATACGTTGCTCCACTACATTAATAGATTTTTTTAAATCTTCCATTCTAAATCAATGCACGTCTTGACAATACAACCAGGGCTCGGAAACCGGTTGAAATTCTTAACCGGTTACGGTCATTGACCCCAAACCGAAATCGATTTAGGTTAAGGTTTGCACTTTACCGGTTTTTACCGGTTTTTGCGCGAAACCGGTTTTTCATGAATTTTGGTTTTGTAAGTGAAAATTAACCGGTTAAACACCCCCCGCCCCCTAACTAAGCAAGTCGCAACATGAATCTACCCGCACCATTTAAGTTCTCCGGTTGTATTTGACGTCCTCATATCAAACATTTTTTTTCCTAATGTTTTCTGGGGTACTAAATGTACTAATGTCACTATAACTTGTTGGAAGTGTTAAAAAGTAGACGAAAAATATTTACGACTTACGGAATTAACCGGTTAATTTGGGTGTCAAAACCGTTTGTGCTTATGTAACCGGTAACCTTTGTCATTTGGGTTACATATGAACAGTTCACTTGTTTAACCGGTTAATGAGGGAACGATATATTTACCGGTATTTCATCGAAATTAACCGCTCTTTTTAAACCGGTTCAGAGCCCTGAATACAACACACCAAATTAAACTAACAAGATTGTACAAGACAACACATGTATTAACTATTGCATACCAGTGCGCAATACATAAATATTGGAAATAAAAAATATGACACTGGAAGTGGGATGACCTAATATAACACAATAAGTTGTATTTAGTTTAATAGGACTTTTAGAAAAAAATAGTGTCGTGAAGATTTATTTTCAACTAACTTGACAATAATCATTTAAGTGGACTGTATGTGGGCATACGTCCAGACTCAACGCTGCAACTGAGAAATTCCTGACGAAAATCTGATGACCCAGGACCTCATGCTTAGCAGTAGCGCTTGCGACCTGAGGCAGTCAATTCACTAATACTTTGCTGAAAAATCTATGATAGTACCTAAATAGACCGGTGTGTCCAATCCGGGCGACCGAACCCAACGCCCACGCTCTTATTGTGTGGGTCATTATTTTGCGGTCAGTCGGGTAGGACACTAGATTTTCTCTTCTTTACTATAAAATACCTAGGTAAGAGGTGTTAGCCTGCTTGGTTTTAACAACCGTCCTTCGTAAATATTTTAAAAGTTGTAGAGATAATCACTAACTGCAACCAATACGAGCAACATAGTACCTAAAAACCATACATTTTGACCAAGATGTAAGGTTTGTAGAGTTAGGCCTTGTAGAGTTAAGGGCGTGGCTCTATAAAAGATTTGATAGCTTTTTAACCCGTGAGAAGGCGCGCCTAATTTTCTTACACGAGTAGGCGCGTGCGAGCAAATTGCTCACACTATCATAAATGTTTATATTTTTAGTGTTTCTATATTTATTGGCTTATAATGTATTTAAATAAATAACACAAGGTTTAGTAAGTAAGAAAACAAGTATTTTAATCAAAACTATTAAACATAATAGCAACTTCTAACGCAAATAACAAAACAACCTAGTATTAATTAATTTTTTTGGCACGTTTCATAAAAATCACAATAAAACTGTTCCATAACAAAAACTAAAAAGTGTTATTCATCCATTAAATCTACACTAATGTGCCTCTCGAAACACACTGAACACATGTATTTTACATGTTCGGTGCAAAGTAATTGCTGGGCGCGTGATGAGCAAATTGCCGCACGTTGGTACACGGTCTCCACAAACGCCTTGCTGCGCGGTCGCAACGCCACTGAGCGGATCGAGAATTGCGTCAGGGGAGAGGGGGTGAATATTTAGGAAGGTACTTAAGTGCTTGAATTGGTGTGGCATGGGAAAGACAAAAAATTTTTGAATTAGATTTTTGTGTGAGCAAATTGCTCATAGCGCGCCTTCTCACGGGTTAACAACACAAACTAGGTACATGCTAACACGCTTTTTAACAGTGAAAGCGTTACGTAAGTCTTGGCAAACTGCTTTACATGAAATTTTTTTGGTGGGATTTCATATTTAGAAGATTAGAAAAGAATTGAGACTCAGCCACTAAATTCTCCCACAAATAAAAATGTCACTTACCGATTTAAAACTGTGTAGGTATCGAAATACAGATTAGGTAGGCAGGTACCTAGATTTTGTTTTCTTTTTAGGGTTCCGTATCAAAATGGTAAAAAGGAAGCCTTAAAGTGCGACTCTGTCTGTCTGTCAGTCTGTCACAGCTGGATATCTCAAGAACTACTAATGCTATCAACTTGAAATTTGGAATAGTTTTAGATGACGCTTGCACAACTATTTTGTAAATAAGAAAGAAATAAAAATATTTGTTTTTGCAACAGGGACCGAAAGTGGGTCTTAAAAATTCGATGTAGCGCTGACTAATTTGAAAGGACTAAACTAATATTTATCTTCTGTCCTTTTCTTAATGAAATAGAGAGAAAAAGATGCACTGAACTTAAATTTAGTTTAGTTTGTTAACACGGGAATAGACACCAGTGTCACTCACTTAGTAAAACAAAGAAATACAAAACCTTTTACGCAGAGTACAAAATATAATTTATATTAAAATACTTTACTTATATCCATTCCGAAGGATTCACGCAAGAGCAATTCCACCGCTATTCTTGTTCAACATGGCTGTAAAAAGGAACGACGAACGTGAACGCCTCAGTGAACCAGCCAACAATGCACTTTAACCCGGAGTCATTGTGGTAGGAAATAGTTACATGGACATTGAGGTGGGTAAATATTACCCATATATTTAATACATGGTATTTCCATAATTTTTAAGTAAATTTGTAAAATGTATCATTATTTCAGTATAAAGCTATTCTGGTTTTGATAATAAAACAGAAAAATATGAATTCAGAAACGTTTAATTGAGTTTAATCAACTTTTAAAATGATTCTCAAAAATTACAAAAAAAAATAATTTCAATATTGGCTCCAGCACAGAACGCCAACAACGTCGAGCGCGTACTTTCAAAAATATTAGAAATTTTAAACCAGCCGGGTAATTTTGACCCAACCTCAATGACGCCGGGTTAAAACAAAGAGTTGATATAACTACAGGTAGGCACAGTCGATCGCACGTCAGTGGTAACACTAGTTCTTTTTGTTAATAATCATGAGTTTAAGAACTATTTTGCCATAATTTTTAAGTAAATAAATAATATATTCCACAACTTTCACACAACGCCATCTAGTCTCAAACCAAGCAGAGCTTGTGCTATGAGTACTAGACAACTGATAAACATACATAAGTTCTAGCTTTTAGTTTTGAGATTATTATGTGTGATCACTTCTTATTTCTGAGATTGCTGGTAAACCTATAATCGGCGACTGTAAGACCGAGACTATTGTGATCTATACAACGTGTAACGTTAAATGCGCAAAACCTCAGACACCCCAACTGATTTTTAATTCAATTGACCTATTTCAGAGAAAATAAGTCATAAAAAAATTGTATAGGTTTTATGTGCTGTTTTAGTTTCACTGGCCATTCTGGTCGTTTCTTGCGTCTGCAACGACGCTTTATCGAGGGAGGAGTCGTCACCGGGCCGCTGCGCCGCGCTGACTTTGGGTTGCTTGACCTATTAATAAATAGACACGGCAACGTTTTTAATGAAGATTTTTTGAAAAATATGACCTATATTAAAAAGTGGTTCAATTAATTCTGCTCGTTATTCTGATCAAACTATTTTCAGGTTTTGTATAGGTTGTATAGGTACAGACGCCAGCACATCAAGCTACTACTATCTGTCAAATTTCTTTAATAGATTTCCAACTTTATCACTAAAATATAAGGTTCAAAGTAGATTGAGCAAAATTTAACAGTTTCGGATAGCTTGATGTGCTGGCGTCTGTACATAAGATATTATTATACATAGAAGCTGTTGGTGTACCTTGATAAATAAATAAAAACTTTGACCTTAAGAACACACTGAATCATTTTGAAGGATATTGTTGATCCATTGCTTCATATGTTCGAAAAATGTGTCTACTCAACAACGTAAATAACGCAATGAATGTTGTTGAACTGTCAAAATGAAACCCATAGGTACTGATAGTGCGTTACGCAATTACCCCGTTGGCCTAACTCAAATTCAAATTCAAATTCAAAATTATTTATTTTGGGACAACTAGATCCACCGGTTACTATACAAAATACTTAGAAACTATTGTTAGTACCTACTTAAATAACACAGGACAAATCACAAAAACCATAAAATGCCCCTGTGCTGAGACACCCCGCCCCGTCCAGATAACCAACAGGGAGATACCTCCCTAAAATATCACCAGACGAATGAAATGCCTCAACACAGGCGCACGCACATCTTCAGCTATAGTTTTCTAACGTAGTACGGAGTTTCAGTAGAATAAAAGGCCAGCTGCTTTTGTTCCCACTCCGGTGTGGGCGACTGTAAATATACTTATGTACTTATTATTGATGAGCCTTCTATTCTTTATGTGGTGGAGAAAATTAATCGTTAACGAAGAACAATTGAGATCAGCACATTCGATTATATCTTCGTAAATTGTTTTCATTGACAGAAAATTGAAAGAATGTACTTAATGGAATATTGATTTTGCGTAAAAGTAACATGAGCTTAGAGGACGTTTTTCTAAATTTATTTTTAGAAAGACTTAAGGGTTTATTTGTAAACGATGATTAAAATTAAGTGACTTCAAACGTCAAAAATGTATGGTTAAACAGTCGGTAATCACTACTTTAAGCAACGTTTATGAATCATCATCAGTCTAGCCTTTTCCCAAATATGTTGGGGTCGGCTTCCAGTCTAACCGGATGCAGCTGAGTACCAGTATTTTACATGGAGCGACTGCCTATCTGACCTCCACAATCAAGTTACTGTCTAATACGATACCCCTTGGCTGTCAGACTTTCGGGCTTCTGACGACCCGTAAAGACTGTCAAAGATCCCCAAAAGTCAGCCGAGACCAACTGCTTAACGTGCTTTCCAAGGCATGTAGGGGTCTTGGAATGTGAAGATGGTCACCCATCTACGAACCAACCGCGGCAAGCGTAGCTTAACCTGATCGATCGATCCGTGCGGCTGTTATTTCTTAGCCACAAGCCCCTCAACGTCTAACTCCCTCAGCAACGTTTATGAATAAAGGGGTTAATAACAAACATAATTCCCCGAAGGGTTAGGCAGAGCTGCTGTGCGATTCTGTAACCATCTCACCGTGAAAACTTGGGTGAAGTGAGCGTGGAGTGAGCTGTCAGTGTCATCCCACAGTGCGATTCTGTAACTACCTCACCGTGAAAATTTAGGTGAAGTGAGCTGTCAGCCTCATCCCACGGTGCGATTGTGTAACCATCTCACCGTGAAAATTTAGGGGAATTGAGTGTGGAGTGAGCTGTCAGTGTCATCCCACAGTACGATTCTGTAACCGACTCACCGTGAAAATTTAGGTGAAGTGAGCGTGGAGTGAGCTGTCAATGTCATGTCATTTGATACTAGGGATTGACGAAGAATACATTTACAATCATAATCGAGATTTTAATAATATTTTTTATGCTAATTCTATTGATAATTTTAGATGATTTCAAAGCTGGTATTTTAATTGTCAAAAATTACTATTTTGTGGGGTTTTAATCTAGACAAAAAATACTAGTCCTTATAATAAGTTATTACCGCCCGTTCGATGTCAACCGCGCAAAGGAGGGATGGAAACCAGCACATGAAGTAAGTTTTTGCTCCGTTTGTGTAATTGCTGAAAGGTGTTCCAGTGTGAGGATAAATAAATAAATAAGGACTAGTCTATAAAAAAAGAAACAAAATTGATATTCTGACTAAGTTTCCGTTTTGCTATTTTATTTTTAAAACTCACAAAATAGGTAGTAATGTTTTGATAACTAAAATACTAGTTTTTAAATTATATAGAATTACTTATATTCTATATAATTTAAAAACTAGTATTATGAAATAGTAATGTGAAGAAATAGTAATGTTTTGATACCTAAAATACTAGTTTTTGAAATTATATAAAATGATCAATAGAATTAGCTGAAAAAATATTATTAAAATCTCGATTATGATTCTAAATGTTTGCTTAGTCGATCCCTAGCATCAGTGGGATCACACTGACAGCTCACTTCACACAAGTTTTCACGGTGAGATTTTTACAGAATCGACATGCAGTACTTATCTACAGCTCACCCAAATTTTTGGGCAATGCAAAAGTGTGTTCAGGCGAGTGCTGTAGCCGTAAATGTGGATTGGGGGAAACAATAATATGGAACAAAATCCCACCTTTTAGTGTAGACGTCCGTAATCAGTCATAAACTGTTCGTTCGAAATATCCACGGGGATCCATACCCAAAGGGCTCCAACGGGACCCTGTAACTAAGCTTCCACGAGATACAGCCTGCTGTTAGACAGACGGTCCGTCCGTCTGTCTAACAGCAGGCTGTATCTCATGAACCGTAAAGTTGAAATGTTCAGAGTGTATTTCTATGGCCGCTATAACAACAAATAATAAAAATTCAATTAAGTCAATAACAATTACAGCCGGTCGATTCTGTAACCATCTCACCGTGAAATCATAAGTGAAGTGAGCACTTAATAGTGTTAATCCCTAGCGAATGATAGCTCGCTCCACGCTCACTTCACCCAAGCTTTCACGGTGAGACGGTTACAGAATCGCACGGCTGGTATCTCTTCGTGTGCGAGTCCGACTCGCACTTCGCCGGTCTTTTTCTGTGTTGAATCTGTGCGGCACTCTAATTGCGTAACACACACTCTCAATTTGAATCATTTTGAAGCATATTGCTAATCCATTGCCCCATATGTTGCAAAAATGTGTCTGCTCAACAACGTAAATAACGCAATGAACGTTGTTTAACTGTCAAAATGAAACCCATTGCTACTGGTAGTGTTACACAATTACACTGCGGGTTGAACAACGGTTCTTCACCAAAGGATAAACGGATAAAGATTATAAGGAAAATAATTTTATTACGTGGTAGAACCTTTCCTAAAAGGGTCAGTTACTCAGTTTACCCTAATGTGTGGTGGCCGTGGGATCCTTTAGGTTATTAATGGTTAAGATATATTTACCTACTTTGTTTTTAAATGTCAACGTTTATATTCCGCCTTTGTCACTGTTTCTTTTGTTCTTTGCATAATGCATAATAATAGTCAGCCTGTGTAAAGGTTCCGTGTTCAGCAATACCTAATCGTCTACAAGCGGGAAGCGGGATAGTCATGTTAGCTCATCAACAATGTAACCACTATGTATCAGGATAATATCGCAGTAGAACAATGACGTAATGACGTTTTAGCTATTTTTCAGGAGAACGTTTTAAAAGTTTGAAATTGAAAATATGATATATTTCCAATGATTATGCTAAAATATTTAATATTTTTATGTATGTTACTTTACTATCAATAATAATTAGTAATAATTTCATGAGAAAACTCAAGAAAACTGTTAAAAAATTCCAAAAAAAAAAAACAAACCTGACGTACACTTATGCCATTTTATAAATAAAATATAACAATTATGACATAAATAAGGTTTTGAAATGGGAATAAATCATGAATTCAAACAACAAATTATTCAATTTAGTTTTATTTGTATAAATCAGTTTACATTTATAAACGTATAATAAGAAGTATCAAATGTTTTTTTTTATGAGTTACAAAGATGTAGTTTTCATGTTAAAGATACCTAGATAATGTAAGATACATACATGATCATAAAAAACTAAAAAAATTGTGTTTATTTTACGAAATAGGAGATCGGGATACATAGTAGGATCAAAGGCGCAAGTGCCTATCTAAATGTAGCATAATCTTAAAAAGCATAAAAACCGGTAGAAACTTATAGAGTTGGTAGATTAATCAATCATTGTAATATTATTTTATCACAATGATTGCCTAATCTACCAACTCCCCGCACTACTGTCAATTAAGCTCCGCACTACTGTCAATTAAGTCGCTGTTTACGTGTGACCTTTTGAAAAATACGCCAATTCCCTAACGACAGTCACTCACTTTATCGAAAACCACCGTAACTACAATTCTTTTTGTCATGGATAGAACTTTCGAAACGTGAACTTATGACATTCAAAACTCATTTTCGACATTTTCGTAATTACGTCGTTGTTCTATTGGATGAGCGATATGCGTATAATGGAAGCTAAAGTAAATTCAATCATTAGATTAAAATATAAACAAAATTAGCTGTTGCTAACGTCTGCCCCGATCCTTGCTCGAGCCAGCCCGCGCCGCTGAGCCTGTAGTTCTAAATTCGTCCCTAAATAATTCCGATCCAGCCTGTCCCTTGCTGCCCTCTCCCAGCGACGCCTCAAGCCGAGGTCTGTCCCCCACAGGGGGTGCCCTTAGCGTGTAGTCGCTTAGTTTTTAAGTTTTATAAGCCCTGGCTGGAGCCCTTAATTTATTGAGGCATCCTCAGGCAAGCCCGGTTAAGCACTCGAAAACCTCATAGGTTGAACTGCGAGATGTTTGTTTAGTTGTCATCTGCCGCTGTCGCGGGCGCATCTTGATTAATGTATGTGTTGTCTTTGGTCCCTGGCCCTGACATCAAGCGCTTGAGTACGAGGCTTTTGGCTACGTTGTATATTTTATGTCTTTTTTTTTATTTTTCATTATTATTTTGTTTTTTATTTTTAACGTGCGTTTTGTTTGTGTAGAATAAACGTTTTTTCTTTCTTTCTTTCTTCTTTCAGATGCCATTAAAAAAAAAAATTGCTAACGAATATTAAACTACTAGCGTCTGCCAACGACTTACCCGTCCCATCACTTCGCCTGCCCGCGCTATTCTTCTACTTCGTTTTTTCTTACCGTTCTTTCGGTCTTTTTTCTTTTTGCTCGACACCTAAGGATTTTAACTTGATGTTAAAATAGCCTTTAACCGTCCTCAATGATTGGGCTATGAAATGCAACCAGTTTTTTTCAAATCCGACTGGTAGTTCCAGAAACAAGAGTTCAAAAAAAAAAAAAAAACCGGCCAAGCGCGAGTCGGATTCGCGCACGAAGTGTTCCGTACCATTATCTATAAAATCGGCAAAAAAATCATGTCTGTTGTATGGGAGCCCCCTTAAATATTTATTTTATTCTGTTTTTTAGTATTTGTTGTTACAGCGGCAACAGAAATACATCATGTGTGAAAAAATTAACTGTCTAATTATCACGGTTCATAAGAGATACAGCCTGGTGACCGACGGACGTACGGACAGCGGAGCGGGAGTAATAGGGTTCCTTTTTACCCATTGGGTACGGAACCCTAAAAACAAACAAACTCTTCAGCTTTATTATTAGTATTAGTTTAGATAGAAGATTTAGCAAGATAAATTGTTGTTGAAAAATATTTAAATATTAGAGTATTTTTTGGAAATATTAAATAGAGTTCTTAACACTTCTCAGTTTCCTACTTTCCTAGAAGCAGCTTTGATGAAACCTGAGGGTGGTAAAATAATTTCTCAATGAATCTTGGATTCTGGAAACTCGAAGTTTTCCGAGGAATGGAGCAACTATCCCAGTTTATAATTCAATATTTATATATTGTTAGGAATCAGAAGTGAAATAAGTTAAAAAAAAACAATCATTAATTCTTGACTGGTAGAGAATGCCTAAGGCATTAAGTCCGCCTTTGTACCATTTGTGCGAAAAGTTTAAATAAATAAATTCTTTAAAATTACACGTTACAAAATCATAAAAAAAACAAACGTAACGGTCTGGTAGCTCGTCCGTTCCGAGCATCGTCCAAGCAAAAAGAGAGACCGTTGCAATTTTTTATTTTTTTTATAAATGGCATCTCATGCCTCAATAAATTAAGGTTTCCAGCCAGGGCTTAAAAAACTTAAAAACTAAGCGACTACACGCTAAGGGCACCCCCTGTGGGGTACGGACCTCGGCTTAGGGCGTCGCTGGGAGAGGGCAGCAAGGGACAGGCTGGATCGGAATTAGAGACACAACGTGCCTCTTTTTTTAACGTCCCATCGGTTGGCAGCTGATCGCCTGGCTTCTTTACGACGTCACCTGGCCTACCGTTATAAACAATATTATGTATTTTAGATAGATTGTGACTTAGCACCTACTACAGGTGAAAGAAAAAGACCTTCATTTTTGTTGTACAGACGCCAGCACATCAAGCTACTACAATCTGTCAAATTTCTTTAATAGATTTTCAACTTTTTCGCTAAAGCATAAGGTTCAAAGTTGATTAGGAAAATTTGACGGTTTCGGGTAACTTGATGTGCTGGCTTCTGTAAAACATGCATAATCAGACTATAACTGCTGGGACACACGCCTCCTCTCTGTCAGAGGGAGAGGGCCGTAATCCACCGCGCAGGTCCAGTGCGGGTTGGTAGATGTCACATGTCTTCGATTTTTTGTTCTAGGACATGCCGGTTTCCTCACGATGTTTTCCTTCACCGTTTTGAGAGCAGTGGTCATGAAAATAATTTTTATTATATTTTGATAATCCTGAGTAGGTACCTATTTCTTTTCTTAGTTCCTCATTCTGTAAGTATTATTGCACAAGGATACCCTCATGCCTCAGAAAGCACGTAAAGCTGTTGGTCCTGCGCCTGATCTCTCTCCGGTCGTGTCGGATTGCCGTCCCATTGGACTGAGTGAGGAAAAAGGGAGTGCACCTGTATCTGCGTACAGACTTGTGCACTATAATAACTCCCGCGTCAATGGCCAGTCTCCACTGAAATTGGTCGCCACGACCCAAATTCGGTCCGGAGAACAATTTTTTATTTTTTCTCCTACTGGAATGCCATACAAACATATTACACAATCATCTGTCTAGCCTTTTCCCAACTATGTTGGGGTCGGCTTCCAGTCTAACCGGATGCAGCTGAATACCAGTATTTTATGTGGAGCGACTGCCTATCTGACCTCCACAACCCAGTTACTGGGTAATACGATACCCCTTGGTAAGACTGGTATACAACAATATTACACCAACGGAGCAAAAAAATACTTCATGTGCTGCTTTCAACCCATCTATTATTGTTATTGCACAAGGAACTACACCGTAGTTCATAACAGTTTATGTACTTGAAGCAAATAGTAGTCTCAAAGTCACGTCTTCCTTTATCTGACAAAAACGATGATGATCTCGTGATCGCTTGGCAAGCAAACTTACGGAGTAAGAACCTGAATAAGCAAATTATATTACGATAGTCGTATTTCTTCTAACTTTTTATCCTTCATGTTTACATACAAGTGTGATTTTATGTCTAAAAATAAGTTCACATTTGTAAACATAAAGTTTGAAAATAGCCAGTCGGTACAGTTTTTGGAAAGAAGTTCTTTAACGCAGCTCGTGTATGAGCATGAGTAAGCATGGTAGAAATCGTCCGTCACGTGATGAAGCGCCCCCTTCTATGTGACTTTCTCTCTCTCTCTAGAGACAGTTTTCATGGTTTTCGAGGGTGCTAAAGCCGATAGTGAGTTCAGAATGAAAAATCCAAAATGGCGGCTGCGAAAACTAAAGTTTTTGATCATGGGTTTAGTTTTCATATTTTTCGAGGGTGTTAAATGCATTAGTCAGAATGAAAATCCAAGATGGCAATCCAAGATGGAATACAAGCGACCACTTCATGAGAGCTTCTTAAAAATATACTAGATGCCACTTAATTAAAAACGTGTGTTAAATCTCTCACTCTTTGTCTCTTTCTACTATATACGAGTGTGTGTGCGTGCGAGTATCGCGTAAGGAACTTCGTTCCTGACGGGGGTCCCCCGACCGCACACGTTTTTATTTTACATAGAATTGTTTGTTCAACCCTTGAACTCGTGCATGATTTCTCCAAACTCAAAAACTCAAACTCAAAGCATTTATTTCAAATAAACCATTTACGGGCACTTTGGAATTCTGAAGAGGTCGGTCAGAGAGAAAGATGAAGCTAGTCGCCCATTCCAAAGCGTAGTAGGTACCTGTGGAGAAAAAGGGGCAACAAACTCCACCAACTCCAAATAATTGATAATCTGCCCTTTTTATGATCATTTTGGGGCAAAATGACGCCAAAATGACGGCACCGCTTTCCGGAAAACGAAAGTTAATCCGAAGAACATTGCGCTTTCTTTAAAATACTAGTTTCCGCCCGCGGTTTCGCCTGCGTGGCATGTCGATAAATATACGTATATATAGCTTATGTCCCTACCCAGGGCTTAAAGTATATTCACACCAAATTTCATAAAAATCTGTCCAATGTATATGTTAGTACCGTATATACTTTCATACTCATCCTTACATAGTATAAAAGAAAGTTGCCGAAATGTCTGTACGCGCATAACTTCCAAATAACTGCACCAAATTTGATAATTCTTTTTTTTTTGTTGTGTTCGGTATTGCCAGGGCAAGGTTAGTATGAAAGAAACTTTCAGAAATTCGAAAAAAAAAACAATGCACCCGTGCGAAGCTGGGGCGGGCCGCTAGTTTAAGTACAAAGCTGTTATTTTGAGATAGTAAATAGACATCTCAATTTTATTAATTTGTTTAGATGTGTAGATTGATTTGTGTAGATTACAAACAGACACTTCTATTTTATTTATTTGTATGTATAGGAACATAGTATGAGAAAATACACGTGCCCGTCTTTATTTCCTCCATTCACTGTTATCATAAAAAGAGGTTTTATCAAATAACACCCGTTTTTACTACTTCTAGGGTTATATTTTTTTTTTATTCAGAGACATTTTTCATACACAACCTTTCGTAGCGGTCAAAAGGAAAAATGTACTCATTTTCCTGTTGAAATACAATATTTTCAGGAGTGTTAGTTTAATAAATGGGCTGTAAAAATGTAGTAGTGAAGGTAGGCGGATAAAGAATTGTTTTAATATATTTATCACCTTTGGTACGTAATCCGTATGTACTTTTGAACGTGTTTTGACGTGTGTGTATACTTTTGAATTTTGTATTAGGATGGATTACTTTGTCATGATAATTATGACAAAGTAATCCACCCTAATAGGTACAAAATCAATGTTATCTGCCAATCAGATTAATTATTAATCTGATTAGCAGATAACATTGAGAACAGGCGCTTGTTAGGAGATAAAGGACGTGTTTGCCTTTTTCCTAATTGAACTCTTCAGTAGGTACATAATTTGCGATCCACATGATTCTGTTTCCTACAAAAGCGCAATTTATTTATTTATTCCTTTATTTCAGGCAACTAAGGCCCATAGAAAAAACAATACATAGTACTAAAAACATACTTATAAACTAATACATACAAAATTATCACAAATACAATACTATAATAATATAACTTAAAAATATTATGATCAAAATGAATGGAACAGATATTTATTTTAATAACGACAAAACATTTCAACGCTGGGTACATCATTCCAGGATTTTGGAATTCAGTCCAGGTGAATTCATCCATGGTAGGTTGTGCGTCGATTTCCATGCCACCCGTGCACCCAGTAGAATGATGGATTGGTTTTTAGAAGCCATAAGCTTCACATAGTTCGGTTTTTTTTTACGGAAAACCATAAGGTTGTTATTCGTAGGTCAAGGTCACTTGTTTGCAAGCTTGCAAGCTTCTTAGATATTTCAGAACCTGGCGCAAAACCAAGTCAAATTACTTGAACAAGCGGAGGTCTCCATTATGCGGCTTGTATCTTGAAGTGCATGGCATAAGTAGCTATAGTTTTCAGTTGCATAATGAAATGAGTAGTCGCTAAAAGTTAAAAGAACCAATGTATTATACTTACACCTAAGTTTAATATATGCACACATTGTCGTCTATAATAAGTGTGGAGGCATTACTTACAGCCTACTATGGCTTAACAGAATCCCATCTACGCTATGGCATCTTATATTGGGGCAACTCAACAGAAAAAGACACGGTATTCAAAGCTCAAAAGAGATGCGTTCGTTCAATATTTAAAATTAAACCTACTGATAGTTGCGTGCCTTACTTTAAAAAATATAAAATATTTACTCTGCCATGTCTGTACATTTTGGAGATAGCGGTATTTGTCAAAACAAATCCACTCCGATTTAAACTATTAGATGAAGTAGTGCCACGTAACAGGCGCGACAACAGTAGGATATGCTCTCATACTGCGAGAACATCACTTATGCGTAAAAGTATTTTCTGTATGGCTCCTACGATATACAATAAATTACCAAAAAGTTGGAGAGAACTGCCCTTGTCACTTTTCAAAAATAAGCTGAGAATTTTTTTAGTTAATAAATTGTATTACAATATTTTAAGTTTTTTGAATGAAAAGGACTTTTCTATTTCGACTTCCAATACACATAGTTAAGAATAACAATTTAATAATGTAAATTTAAATTAATTGACTTTTGATACTTTTTGAATGCATAATAATGAATATACTGGACATACTTAATTTAATTTAATTTATTTTTTGACTATTATATACTTATACAATAATATCTTGACATCAATTATTATTCATTTCTTATGTATTTTGTAATTAAATTTCAAATAACTATGCGTAATGAAATGTAATTTTTAAACCAACAAAATTTGTACGCCGTTATTGGCAAAGCATGGACGCTCACAACATAGTATTTAACACCTTGCATGTCTGATTACTCAGTTTATGTAAACGCATGTTTGACAAATAAATTATCTTTCTTTCTTTCATAAACAGATTGCTGGTCACTCGGAAAGCTGCCATGCTTATATGAAATTTGACTGAAAGTGGGCTGGACACATCTACGGCACGTCAGACGATAAATGGGCTAAACTTACGACCCAGTGCAGTGGTTCCTCTTAGTGGCAAACGACTAAAAACTTTACTTGTATCATCATCATCTGCCTGCCTTTTCCCAACTAAGTTGGGGTCGGCTTCCAGTCTGAAAACCAGTATTTTACATTGAGCCACTGCCTATCTGACCTTCACAACCCAGTCACTGGGTAATACGCTAACCCTTGGTAAGACTGGTTGTCAGACTTTCGGGCTTCTGAGTACCCGTAACGACTGTCAAATATCCACGAATGACAGCTGGGACCAACGGCTTAACGTGCTTTCCGAGGGGTCTTGGCATGTGAAGATGGTCACCCATCCACGGACCAACCGCGGCCAGCGTAGCTTAACCTGATCGATCGACCCGTGCGGCTGATATTACTTAGCCACATATAATATATGTAAGTATTAATAAGAAATTAATAAGAAAAGCAATAAGCAAGACTATACTGTTGTTACGAGGAATGTGATTTATTTGTCTGAAGTAAGTGAGTTGCCTAGAAAATAACATAAGACTGATTGTGATATTAATAATATTCTACACTTAGTTTCCTAAAACTAATATAATAATAAAAGTACTGCCAATTTTTATCGATATGTTTTATTATACACCCCATCACTAGAAGCTAGTACTCTATTCCCTTTTGAGCATAGGTGCTCAAAAGGGAATAAAGTTGAATATGTTTTATTGTTGCCCTTTGAGCACCACCTTAAAATATTGATTGGTGTTCAAATGGTAAAATAATTAATACCTTTGGTGCTCAATACATACGTGCCTAAAAATAGGTGCTCAAACAGGAATATTACACTTCTACTTTAGAAATATAATTTTTTTTGTCTCTTACATGAATCGTTTGAGAAATATCTACCATAAATGTTGGTCCGTAGGTAGGCTGATTTGAAATCCAAGACTTGGTCCCTCCATTTTGACGGTAACCGTAAAGGTTCCTACACACAATGCCGGCGGCAATACCGGCGGGTATTCGGCTTGCCGCACACACGAGCCGCCATTTTCTATATTGTAAACTTGGGCGCACCCAAAACCTTCTCTTTCTTTTATATTTTTTCTTATTAAAATAAAAATTACAACTGCGATGGCAGTGCGGATTTCTTTATTCATCGTAACCAACGACAAATGTGCAGTTCACTAGCGTTCTACACGACTGTCGCAACTGGAATGATGCTTGGCGGCTTTATACGGCACGTGCGGCATGGCTTGCATATGCCGGCGGCATGGCCGCTCGGCAAAAACCCGGCGGCACTGCCGCTGGCACTGTGTGTAGGAGCCTTTACATAACACACTGAGTTTTAAACTTTCACATTACAATTTATTTTCTATTTTCATAATACCGCAGGCGACAGGCTAAAGGGTAATGACCTCAACACCAAAGATGAGGTCAGCGACCTCTATACTGGTTTGGCCACGCAGAGGCGTGATTTAACGCGTTCAGGTGAGAACGGAAATTAAACCATTAGGTATAAGTATTGTTCTGCGTTCTTATTTATAGGGTTGGCACGAGGATAATGTGTGTTCCTGTTATTTATGGAAATTCTGAGAGTTAATGGCTCTTTTAGTAATTTAAGTGTAAGAAGATCCTGGAGTAGTGGTTAAATTGAGTTAAAATCTAATAAATCTTTCAAAATCTTTAGTATGAAATCAAGAGGTCATTTTCAATGTTTTATCATCACACTTAATAAAGGCGAAAGTTTGTATGTGTGTGTCTGTGTGTTTGTATGTTTGTTACTTATTCACGCTCAAACGGCTGGACCAATTTTGATGAAATTTGGCACACAGATAGTTTATAACCAGGATTAACACATATAATACTTTTTATCCCGATATTCTTAAGGGATCGAGACTTATGCGGGTGAAACCGCGGGGCGCAGCTAGTTATGATATAAGATAAAGATATGAACGCCTGCACTAACTAATTTTATTGTTAATTAATTTTATTAATATTATGTATTAATTAATTTTATTTAAATTTCCTTGGACATATTGTGACATTTTATTTTTGACATTATGTGACATTTTGTTTTCGATATTTTGTGTAATTTTTTATTATTATTTTTTTTTGACATTTTTGAATATTTTATATTTGACCTATATTTCTAAATTCAGTTTCAATTATCTATATGTTTATTATTCTATAATGGTATGTAACATTTATACAGCGTGTAACGGAAGGGGGGTATCAACCCTGAAGGAGGTGAATGTGCTCATGAAACTCATCAACTTTCCCCAAAGAACATAGGTCGAAATATGAAAAAAAAATTTGGCCCTCCCTTACAAAACTGACTACCAGCTGATTGATTTACTATGGGAGGGCCAATTTTTTTTTTCATATTTCGACCTATGTTCTTTGGGGAAAGTTGTTGAGTTTCATTAGCACATTCACCTCCTTCAGGGTTGATACCCCCTTTCCGTTACACGCTGTATAATAGTGCAAGCATGGCAAGTGTAAAATTCTTTTTTTAATTTTAATTTTTGTGTTATGGGTTAAAGACCTGAAATAAATGAATTTAATTTTTTTTTTATTAACTAACAATTGATGCAACCTGACACGTGTTATACGTCAAGAGTATAATGTAAGGCTTTTTGTTCTATCTCTCTAGTGCTAACGTTATTCGTTATGTTTATCATCCACTATCATTATCATTATCCGGTATAATACTCTAAAGTAAATTAGTTATAAAAGGCTAATTGCCCTTGTTTTAATTTTTTCAATATAACGGCTATAAACGCATAATCAGGCTATAATGTTGCCACTGCTAGGACGCAGGCATCCTTTCAGTGAGACGAAGTGGGCCACGCGAACCCAGTGCGGGTTGGCGGCCTCCGAATTTTTTGGTTGTAGGACGTGTCTGTTTCCTAACGATGTGTTTCTTCAACGTTTTGAGAGCAGTGGTGATTAAATAAAGCCTCGAATACACTAGGGGACAAATGGAGCGACATGTTGCGGAACATGGCGCTCGGCAACTACGTGAATGTCCCGAGAGAATGTCGCGCCGTGCGCTCGCTCTCGGAGCGGGAGCAAGACACATGTCCCGCGTCACGTAAAATGTTGTGGGTCATGTTGCGGGACACTATGCAACGTTGCAGCGTCACGTATATTTTGTGTTGCGCGTCATGTTGCGGGACAAAATGTTCCCTAGTGTATCCGGGGCTTTATATACGCAAAGAAAAGTGTCTGCTTGGCTTTGAGCGCATGATCTACAACTCGTGAGTCGCGAACGTCACCACTGCCCCCACCACTGCTCCCCAATGGCTATAAATGGCCATTACGTAAAAATAAAATTAACGATATCACGGTCATCTTTGTTTAGTCAAGTTATGCATGAAGATTATTGTCAGTTCTTATGAAAATACTATAAAATCGAAGTTAAAAGTAATTTTTTTCAAATTAGGCTGAGAATCAGCACTTTTCGAACATTTAAATTACATAAGACAATGCCCGAAACGCCCGCCCTTCAACACTTCTTAGTGCTTTGGCTAGGATTCCGCGATAATACACATACTAAAGGTTGTCTTGCCTCTCTTTGCCAAACAATAGAACAATCGTGATTTATATCGTCCTATTCTGTTGATAAAACTTCACATACCTAGTTGGTGATAAAGTTCTAACATAATTCATTGAGACTGTATGAGTGTATTATTTCTATTATGAGTCAGTGATACTCGAATTAAAATTATATTATACTAGCAACGCCCCGCGGTTTCGCCCGCATAAGTCTCGATTCTTTAGAAATATTGAGATAAAAGTATTCTATGTGTTAATCCTGGTTATAAACTATCTGTGTGCCAAATTTCATCAAAATTGGTCCAGCCGTTTGAGCGTGAAGAAGCAACAAACATACACACATACACAAACTTTCGCCTTTTTTAATATTAGTGTGATTTTTATTGTATTAGATAAGTACCGTAATTTACTAAAGTACTGGAATGATTAATTAAGCATCGTATTCAGACTTGTTTAGCTAAACACCATTGAACATTAATAGTGTTAGCATTGCCATCCAACGTGGCAATGCTGCCAGTCTTTTGGGCACTTATCCCAATGAGCTCCTCCCTTTTTTGTATTACATATTTGTACGTCCTAATCCTAACTAATATTATAAATGCGAAAGTAAGTTTACGCTTTCACGCTAAAATGGATTTGGATGAAATTTGGCACGAGTGTCATGAGTAGACCATGACCAGCACCCCAATTGCGTAACACACTATTACTCTCAATTTGAATCATTTTGAAGCATATTTCTAATCCATTGCTCCATCTGTTCGAAAAATGTGTCTGCTCAACAACGTAAATAACGCAATGAATGTTGTTGACTTGTCAAAATGAAACCCAATGCTACTGATAGTGTGTTACGCAATCACCCTGCTGGGGAAGGACATAGACTACTGTTCATCCTGTATCGCAGATAAACTCGCGGGTAACAGCTAGTATTATATATATATTTTAGTGTTAGCTTGCATATTAGATAATAAAACGAAAAGTTTTCACCAACAAAAAAACATTTGTTACAATGAGTAATGATGGTTCGGAATGTTAGGTAGCGACCAGTCCGATCTAGGTTTATTCAAACCTGGGTCTCAGGACGTCAACAAGTGCCTAGCCAACACTACCTCAATAAAGTTACAAATGATGTCTACCTACACAATGCTAACGCGGTGGATTTAGTTGAACCTAAACACAAAATATAGTACACAAACTCATCACTAATCCCTTTCTGTCGATATAATGAGAGAGACTTCGAAGCTTGGCAAATAATGGAGTAAATATAACATGGCAGGATAACGAGGGTAGCGGAAAAATATGTTGTTAGTGTTACTGTATACAACATCAAGGTTGGCTAACAAGGAAGTTCACTGCAGTTAAGTTATGAAAAAGCAAGAAAAGTGAAGAAGACAGTAGCTAGACACGTGCATGCTACATTAACTACTTAAAGTAATACTATAATAATTTAAAAGAGTGCCCATGGATTTCTGCCCCGTTCTTCACCATAAAAACTTACTACGCTTTGGAATGGGCAATTCACTTCATATTTCTGACTGGCCGTCTCCTGGACAATTCAAAGGTGTTTTGATTTAACCTTACAGGGCATTGTGTCCCACATATGGGTCATACCGAAAAGCGTGTTATATGTATTTAAAAAATGGATCGAAGTAGCGTGATCTAGTGTTGACGAGATTAACTATTATGTTTTTGAGTTTCGAATTTAGTACCAGATATTATGGATGATTTATGTTTTCTTCAAATCGGTACGTACTTTGAATACGATTAACAAGCGGGGTATAATAATCGCAAAAAAATGATAAAATTGAATTTTTCAGTGTCGAAATAATTAGTAGAGGTAAGTTCATGTTCATATTTGTCGTTTTACATGTAATCTTGTAATTTCATTTATACTACATAACACAGATTCACATTATAATGCATGATGTGCCATACCTACACAAAAACATATGTTTCTATTGAATTATGATTTTTCTAAATATTTTTTCGAGAAATGGCATTATATTTGCAGGCTAATATATTTTTTAAGCCGATATGAAAAATCATGCTCTGTAGGGTTAAATAAATGCTTTGAGTTTGAGTAACATAACATCATACCTGTTTTCCCTATGGGTTGGGCAGAGGTGTACCTGTTGTAGGTAGGTATAAAAGTAGATACACTCACATTGCAATTTTTAAGTCCCACGTAATAGGGGGCGAGCCTATTACATTTTATTATACATACAACATTAGTTTTAGTATATGCGAAACCCGAAACACGTGTCTAGTATATTTATGTAAAGAATTTATGTACGAAATTTCAAAACTATATCATGAAAGTCACAAAGTTATAAGCTTGTTATTTTACCTGCTTGTCCGTACAAAAAGATAGTTACCACTTACCACGCGCCGCCGGCCGACCGGCCGTGAAATGTGTTGTGCGCATAAATGATTGCGGATATGTGCTTAGTGTCGCTCGGTGTCCAACTTGTAACATTTGTAAAATATTTTTGGGACAAAATATAACATGGTAAACTATTATTCAGGTTTACAATATACTACAAATAATGTGGTGTATATTTTATTATATTATCCAAACTCCGGTCTGCTACTGAGAAATTCCCGAACGAAAAACCCAATACTAAAGTCATCACAGACAATCAGACATTTGGTATTTCGATTTTACTATTTAAGAGAAACTCGAAGAATGCGTAGGTCGTATTTCAACATTATTGTAAACTTTGTAAAGTGTCGTTAGTTATCTTCGCTTTACAGGACATTACACAACATGTTCGATTGTGAGAAGAGACCTTCCCTTACGATGTTCTTCGAGCTAAATATACGTATAGATTGAGTCGCCTATGTAATGTTAAACCTAATGAGTTCAATGTCCTCCTTATGTGTTTTAAATATATGTAGGTATATCGGAGCGTGTCAATACGTCATTATTTTCATTCTTTTGATTCATTCTTTTGTTGACGGACGGACACATTTTATATACGGTGCGGTTTAAACGCCGTACCGTAAAGAAACCATGCCAGTTTACAAAGGGCTTAAGTCATGTCTTGATTATTTAGTTACTAAAAGTTCTAGGTTTATTCTGTGATTGAAATATTATGTAAACAGGCAAATCTACGAGCTGTAGTCAAAGTGATACAAAAACTGTCTCTCGCGACTTTATGATTAATGTATCTCTGCCTCAAGTTGCCTCGTTAGTATTAATTTGTAAATAAAGTTTTAATTAAAAACTCGAACTGTGTCCGAGTTGCTCTGATCTTGTTGTAACACAATTTTCACTGCTTCAAATAATTTGAATATTGTGTAATGTTTATGATGAATCTTCATGTTGTTTTTGTTTGTTTTATGACGCTTCAAGGACATTTTCTTGATGATTAGATAATTCTATTGATTCTCTGATTTCCAATTAGAAACGAAGAAAACCATAATTTCCCGTACATCTTTCACTGAAAAATGTTATTCTGGAAGCAGCTAATGCAGTAATGGTCTGAGTGAGCCATGTTGTTTTAATAAAGAATATCTAAGCTTGGAAGGCGTAGGTCTCGTTGTCATAAGCACTACTGTTAAGCATGAGATCCTGGCAGGTATGAATTATATTGAGGGAGAGGGAGGATACAACCTCCTTTCCAATCCGCGCCGGAGGACGCGGAACGATCTCCGGCCGCCTTAGGGTGAGGCCTGCAGGCAACAGACTTGGGGAGTTTGTTGCCTGAACAGTGACAGGCCCGAGACGGCGGCGCGCCGTGTTCCACGCGCACCTCTCTCTAGAGGAATGGTGGCTGTATGCGGCCGCTGAGGGTGACGGGATCCGGGGGCCGGGGGAGCGTGACGAAATTCGCAAGCACTCCAACACTCCGGCTAAAGATAGCAGCAGAACACCGTGTGGTTTTAGTCAGTAAGAGTCTGACAGACCCCTCCACCCGCCCCAGGGTGGTGGACAGCCATGAGGATTTCTAACCGAAAAAAAAGGTATTAATTTCTTAGTATTATTTAGTAGTATTTCTTAGTAGGTAGTTTGAATATACTACCTTCCAGTTGATTTGTTATCTTGCAAAATAAGAAAGCTTCATGTATGAAGATAGATCACTGAAGCATATTCAATTATGACGTACTGTGCCCGAACTATGACGTTTTCTTAGAATCAATCATAAATTTAGCGTTTAATAGAAGTTAGAAAACTGTTTGTTTACTTCAAACTATTCTTAAGCTTTGAGTTTTGGTGAATTACATAACTGAGTAGTCAAGTCTGCTGTATTTGATCCATTCCTAATATAATAAGAAATAAGTCTTTCAAATATATTTTATGTCCGCGATCCTTTAAGTATGAACCCTTGGCTAAGTAATAACAGCCACACGGGTCGCGGTCGCGGTCGGTCCGTGGATGGGTGACCATATGTATATCGACATCTCTCCGTGCCTCGGAAAGCTCGTTAAGACGTTGTAATAGGCTCTCATTCGTAGATTGGATTTGGCAGTCCTTACAGGTAGGCAGAAACCCAAAAATCTGACAACCAGTCTTACCAAGGGGTGTCATGTTACCAGATTGTGGATGTCAGATAGGCAGTCGCTCGGTAGTTGGTTAGACTGGAAGTCGATCTCAACATAGTTGGGAAATAGCTAGGCAGATGATGATGATGATCTAAGTATGGAAAAAAAAAACAAAACACTTAGCTATCATTTACATTTTAAATAATAAATTTCTTGAATGCTCGATGCGTTTGGCTATCGACGAGACGTCTGTCTCCATTGTGAAAAAAAAAATGTGTAAACTGTGAAACAAAAATATGTAGGCATAATAAAAAAAAGGCAGGTTCTAGAATTCTCCATCAAACAGACTTTCGAAAACGATTTGCCAAACAGTCTAAGGATCAAAAAAGGCTTCATGAAAAATCTTTGTAGACCTCTAAAACTCTCAACAATACATCAAAGTATCCATTCATCTGTGCTTTATTTCATAAAGGTTCTGTCCATTTCTTCTGAAATCCGTATACAAGATGAGGGTTCATATAACGTCATGTTTCGGACCCTTTTACGTCTATCGTTCACACAATGGGCCATTTTTTATGACGTTTATAGGACTCGCTAGTGTAATGTTTCTACCTTACTCAGAAGCATGAATGAAAGGTTACGCCCATGATTACAACGAGCAAGAAAATTGACGAGTTATTTATAAATTGATCGTGAAAGGTACTCCTTACACAAAGGTACCTCCAAAAAGGTACTTCTTATCTGCGTTCTTCTAACAATCTTCTCTTACTCTGTCCTTCTCATACTTCTGACTTTGTTCATTCTTCCTTTCATATTCAGTCCATTCTTCTTTGGAATGCGCTTCTTCTTGATATCAGGACGGCCACCAGTCGGTATGCATTTAGGCGGAAATTGCAGAGTTATTTTCAAAACGAATAGTGTAGAGTCATCTCTCTTGATTTTGTTTATATAATATATATATATGATAATTATATATTATAGTGAATAGAATGTATGTATATTATATATATTTTGTATTTGTGTACGTTTTTTCATTTACAATTCAACAATTTTAATAGTTTTTTTCGTCATTGTTCGGCTCAACCAAAGCACCTGCCATCTAATCTCTTCACCACCCTTGGTTTAAGGTCAGTAAGTAAGGTATTAAGTCCGCCTTTGTACCTTTTTGTGTGCGAAAAGTTTAAATAAATAAATGTGGAGGCTGACAGGTGGCCCAATCCATTACTTAAAAAGTCGATGTAAAATCAGAGAGATGTAGTAAATTGATTACCAAGTTAAATTGTTCGTTTGTTTAAAACAGAAACACCATGGTCTTCAACCAGGGCTTCCTACCCATGACATCGGAGCCGAAACGTGGACGCTGATAGTCGGGCTGGTCCACAAATTCAAGGTCGCTCAGCGCGCTGTGTAGCGAGCTATGCTCGGAGTTTCTTTGAAGAATAAACCAGAAATTAACCAGGAATTATGCGGAAAAGAACCGGAGTTACCGAAATCGTTTGCAGAGTAAGCCAACCGAAGTGGCAGTGGGCTGGCCATATTCGCAGTACCGGTGGCCGGTGGTACAGACGTGTCCTAGAGTGGGACGCACCCCAGCTAGGTGGACCGAAGAGCTTAAGAAAGTGGCTGAGACAGACTGGATGCGGAAGAAGGAGGACTGGATGTTGTGGGAGAATTCTAACACTAACTTCTGCCCCCGACTTGGTCCGTGTGAACTTTCATGCTCCCCGACCCACCTCGTTGCATCGCATCGCCTACCCGGGCTATTCCCTCGTTTTCGCCTGGCGTTCGTCAAGAGGGGCCCATGGCTAAATAATAACAGCCGCACCACGTCCCGGCGGTCATTCGTGGATCTTTGACAGTCGTCACGGGTAGTCAGAAGCCTGAAAGTCTGACAACCAGTCTTACCAAGGGGTATCGTATTACCCAGTCGTTAAAGTCACATGGAAGGGTTTCATCACGTGACGATTTCTACCAGCGTACTCATACTCATACCGCAAGCTGCGTTAAAGAACTTCTTTCCAAAAACTGTACCGACTGGCTATTCTAGGACATAAAATGACACTTGTAGGTGAACATGCAGGATAAAAAGTTACAAGAAATACGACTATCGTAATATAATTTGCTTGTTCAGGTTCTTACTCCGTAAGTTTGCTTGCCAAGCAATCACGAGATCAAGGAGACACGTTTTTGTTAGATAAAGGAAGACGTGACTTTGAGACTATTGTTTGCTTAAAGTACATAAACTGTTATGAACTACGGTGTAGTTCCTTGTGCAATAATAATAATAGATGGGTTAAAAGCAGCACATGAAATATTTTTTTGCTCCGTTAGTGTAATATTGTTGTATACCAGTCTTACCAAGGGGTATAGTATTACCCAGTAAATGGGTTGTGGAGGTCAGATAGGCAGTCGCTCCATGTAAAATACTGGTATCCAGCTGCATTCGGTTAGACTGAAAGCCAACCCCGACATAGTTAGGAAAAGGCTAGGCAGATGATGAGCCTTCATCAAGAATTGTGCAATCAAATGCAAAAATAAAAATAAAATCCGATTGGTGCTTCCAGAGTTTAGCGCGTTCGAACAAACGAAGTTTCAGCTTTATTATTTGTATAGAAGATATATATTCTAAGATACCACATAGCATCACACCTGTCCAAGGGCAGACGTACGTAGTAAAATCCATATTTCGTCATTACTGTCATCATTATCTTGGCATTATCTAACCATGTTTATTGTTCAAAATACTTGAAAATGGCGCTGATTCCCTTGTTCGCCAACCGAACTAAATTTAAGTTCAGTGCATCTTTTTCTTTCTATTTTATTAAGAAAAGGATGGAAGATAAATATTAGTTTAGTCCTGTCAAATTAAGATACTCCATAGACAAGTTTAGATGTGATTAAAAATTGGCTACAAAAATACGTCAATTTACTTCAGGCAAAATTTGACAGGACTACAGTAATATTTTTTTTTTCTTAATAAAATAGAAAGGAAAAAAATCACTGAGCTTAAATTTAGTTTACTTTGTGAACAAGTGAATCGGCGCCATTAGATAACCTGTAATTGAGCAACCTCCGGGTTCTTACTAGAGCAGTCTTGTTGTTTGTAAGATAAAGTATTCCAAGAAAATCGTTGTAGCGAGAAACGTGTTCATGACGCTTGTGTACCCAATTAATCGATAACTGAAGAACTTTGTTGGGTGGAAAATTTCTAGTTCGTGTGTTAAATGATTACCTAAACTCCACTTTCATAGGATGCCTTGAGCCGACCTGTTCTGTAAAAAACCTCACCGTGAAATCTTAAGTGGACTGATCTTGCAGTGAGCTTGATCAATCCACTAGGGATTGATCAGGTGGGATGACACTGACAGCTCACTCCACGCTCACTTCACCTAAGTTTTCATGGTGAGATGGTTACAGAATCGCACTGCTGTAATCCTGCATTTTAGGTTGATTAGTGTGCTTATGCTGTACGGTCAACATTTATGTAACTCACAGAGCTTTCCAATTGTGTCCTATTAAAACAACAAATCAAACAACAAATAATAATTAAAATTAATAATAATAAAAAAAAATATTAATAATAGTTAAATTAATTATAATTAGAACATTAATAACAACAAATCAACATTGTCAAAACAGATCAAACACAATTAACTGTCGAACACAAAGTTTGACGGCCGCATCGATATTATTCGATATTCGGCACAATCGAGACAAAGGCTCGACGGTTCGATTCACAATCGAGTCAGTTTTCAATGTTATCGACGAATGTTATCGAGAAGGGTGGTTGTACTCGTAAAAGACAATCGAGTGTAGAGAGTTATCGTTAAAATTTGTGATCGAATTTTTCGTCTGCAGAAGTGTATGGGTAAAATTATTAATTGAATTTTGATTTCTTAATCCTTTTTGTAGTATTGCATCACTAATGTTGTACGAGGATAGAATCAGGAACAGTAAACCTTTCAGAAGGATCAACCAACATAAAAAATCAAAAAGATATAATATCAAGTAGATGATTTATCACAAAATTCAATTTTTAGTTAGTCAGACGAGTTCTTGAGAATTTAATCTTAAATTACAGATCATCTTACATTCCTTATTTTGTACAGTATTTTTATCTCACAAAGCGATGCGCGCTTTTCTTGTGGTAACCAAGTGTACAAACACGCTTTGAATGTGTGTGTAAGTGCATGAGCTCTTGATATCGACCGTGACCATGGCGAAGTCGGAAGTGTGTGTGTGTCCGTGCGTGTGTTATGTGCTGATGCTGCTCATATTCACGCACTCATTCAAAGCGTGTTTCTAGACTTAGTTGCCACAAGTAAAGCGCGCGTCGCTTCGCGAGATAAAAATAGTATAGTTAAGTACAAACATAACGTCTTTTAACACCGAGAGTGTCATTGACTGCTTTAAAATCACATATTTTAGAGTTAGACCTACGAATGTATAAAACTGAGCGATTATTTAGCATTTAGAAGACAGAAAATACTTTTTCGGTAGTGGAAATGCATCTTTATATATCGTAGATCTTCTGAAATGTGAAAAGTCTTTGAACTCTAAAGTAATGTTGGCTTTTCAGTTTCACTTTGGCTGCTGATTATGTGCGAAAAGATTGTTGGGAGGGTAAAGAAAATAATGTCTACTCATATTAATGGCATCAGTCTCTCTCACAATTTTAACTTCTGACAACAATCACGTCTTACTGTTTCCGAATTAGTACGAATGTCGTGCCACGGAATAACGCCTTCCCAGACGATTCTAAGTTTTAATAATGGCAGCATTACAAAACTCTACACTACTACTACTCTATGTTAGTGCACCTATGAGTGCGAGTTTAAATGTAATTTTCTCTTTGTCGGATTACTCCCATCGCATATCGTAGCTGTCACACAAAAGTTCTAAAAAGTTTTCTTTGAGTTGCTAATCTATAATTTTAACCCTTATTTGCATGATTTTTACTTTTTAAGCAAATTAAATTTATTTGGACGTAACAATATCTCTATAGTAAGGAAAGAAAAATTTTTCCTTAATATAAAAAAAAATATATATTCATAAAAATACTTTTTTTTTTACTAAATGGCCTGGTGGAAATTTACATAATTATCTTTATGTAATCAGAACGAATCTACCTACTGGGAAAAAATGAATTGAATATCTCTAACAATTGGGGAATCCCCGTGCTCTGTGGAAACAAAAATATGGCATTGGATTGGTTGATGGAAATTTCTATCACGATGCAGTTAAGGGGTAAGTCCTTTTGACTATGTTTGTAGATGTGCCTACACATGTACATTGTTTTGGCGTGCGTAAGCCCAGGAGCGCTCAGTCAGGCCTCCGTCACTCCATGTACTTGAGCGCTATAATTACCTACCGCCCGGCCGAGCGGTCTCGGGCCGTTTGCGGACCAGACTCAATGCGGTTTTCGCAAGCGAAGCGCACGCACGTTGTTCAATTTTAATCGTTAAATTCATTCGTACATAGGCACATTTTAGCATGCAGCGGTTGGCGACGCGACGTAGTAGGCTATTATAGCAGTAGGTATTGAAAATTTTCTACTGAGAGAAGTATTTGGTAGTAACTATTTAGTAATCTGTGGCTCAGTCGTGACTGCGACGAGTGCTTATTGTTTTCACGTCAGATTTTTACACTGAGTACCGTCAACGTAGAAACTAAGCGAAGACTTGCATAATGATATAAGATGACATATACGTTAAAAGACAATTATTTTTTTAAATTACTTTTTTATTAGCTTTTTCTTTCTATATTATTTTATGAACGATTAAAAATTAGATTTGTTACACAGTCGAAACAAGATAGCTAGCATTCATCATTCTTAAGAACGAATAATTATGAATTTACCGTATCACATACAGAGCCTAACTGTGATTAAGACATATTTAGTAGCGCACAGCCAACACAACAACAAAAACTGTGCAACCGATATTATATATTGCATCAAAGAATATTTAACAAAATCTCTTTTGCACTGAAAAGCTGAGTAATTGAAAGCTTGAACCTATTAGATACCATTGGCAGCAATACATGGAATATGTGAAAAAATCGAAAAATAATATTTAAAATATTTGGACCTACAATTTAGAATTAATAATTAATCTGCAAGATGAATCCGTCCTAACCTACGGTGCTCAGACCTGACGTGCGATTCTGTAACCGTCTCACCGTGAAAACTTGGGTGAAGTGAGCGTGGAGTGAGTCGTCAATAGTGTCAATCCCTAGCATCAGCATGACTCACAGCTCACTCTAAGCTCACTTCACCTTAGTTATCACGGTGAGATTTTTCCAGAATCGACCGGCTGAAGTGCAATTCTAGTAATTTTAAGATCGTTCACAGTCTGATTTCAGTCTCAATTGGTCAAAAATACCTCTAATTTCCTTATATTTTTGACAATTGTTTGTCGCCGAGATGAGACTGCAACTATATTTTGAACGTTTGAAATTACAAGAATTGGCCTTCTGGTCGCTCAATCAATCAATCAACTCAGCCTATCGCAGTCCACTGCTGGACATAGAAATCCCAGACTGCGCCACAACACCCTGTCCTCCGCCTTCCGCATCCAGTCTACCCCAGCCACCTTCTTTAGGTCGTCCGTCCATCTAGCTGGGGGGCGTCCCACACTACGCTTCTTTTACGCTGGTCGCTCACCGGGTCGCAAAAGCTCTGCCTTAGAGTTTGCCAAAGAGCGATGGAAGAATGGTTGAGATGGTGAAAAAGACAGCGCAGGATTCGGAACACCACGCTGCGTTCCGAAAGGGGCATACATCCAGTATGCCCATAGGAAAGAAAGCTGCCAGGCTCAAATGGGATTGGGTGGGTCACTTCAGCCGCATGCATGATGACTACTAGGCCAAAGTCTCCACACAATGGGTGCCTGAAGATGGACGGCGCCGCTGAGACCGGCCCAGAAAGAGATAGTCACATCTCACCATCTCTTTGACCAGTCCTCGTAGTACGCGTCTAAGTTATCGCGAGGGCTGGTTCCAGGTGGTCAGGGAAAACAGTTCCTGGAAGGATTTGGCCTTTGCCCAGCAGTGAGAAAGTATAGGTTAACAAAAAAATAAAATAATAAAAGATGGTTCCGACGACAGCAACAGCGACTCTGTATTTAATTTATTTTGTTTAGTTATTGCCTTATTTTAATCTTTTCGCACACAAAAAGGTACAAAGGCGGACTTCATGCCTTAGGCATTCTCTACCAGTCAACCAGTCAACCAACCGGTGGTGGAGAAATACCTTACCTTACATAATATACCTTTTTTTTTTGGGTGGGAAATTATCAAATAACTTCTCCCGCTCTAGGCGGAGCGGGGGCGTCTCAGACTTTTACTGACTAAAACCCACCCGTGTTCCTTCAGTTGCCTGTGCCAAGGGCCACGGTAACTCTTTCGAACAACCCGCGACCCTGGCAATTGCCTTACTTTCGTATTTTCTCTTTGTAATATATTTTAAACAATTATTTTCGTTCTTCAAATAAAAATAAATAATGAAATCCACATTAGGCTTTTATTGTTAACGTCTCCTAGGTTCACGCACACAAATACGTATACCTGGACACGTCACTACTATAACCGAGGCTGAGCGGACTTCGTGAGATAGGTCATCTGTAATACAACATAGGCAAGTTTTTCCATGTTTATAACAGCGCTATATTAGATTTCATCTTCGCGCGTTCGTAGTTCCGAGGATAGACGATGATTCGCGAAGAGCATATATTGTACATACACTCTCGTCAGTTTCCCATGAAAGCTGGCAGCAACTACAGCCGAGCTATTCTGCAAAACTCTCAACGTGAAAACGTAGGTAAAGTGAGCTTGAAGTGAGCTGTCAATAATGTCAATCCCTTCAGGTGAAATAACAGCTCACTTCATCTATGTTTTCACGCTGAGATTTTTACGAAATGACCGGTAGAACGTCACGTGCTACAATTCTTAGACACTTCTTTCATACGTCAGCATCGACAATACACGTGCGCCAACCACGTGTTTTATCTGACCTTAAGGACTTTACCAAGAAGGTCAGTGGATGTCCTTCAGAAACCTCCCGGCGTTTCCATGTTTAACAAGCCATTGTAATCAAATCAGTCCGTTCTTAAAAATAAAATGTAACTAACATGAAACAATGATGACAACTAAACTGTACTAAGAGCTAGGTATTTAGTTAGTAGATAGGTATAAATGAATCTTTTATATAAAGATAATAGTTGTCGGAATACTCTCGTTGTTTTTTTTGCAGAGAGCGCCAACGGAATGAGAGAAATGAACAGATGGCCGGTGAGGTGAGGACGGAGCAGCGAATGGAATAGAGATGCATTTGTTTTTATAAAAACAATGTGACATATATTTTTTGTTCTGAAGCTTTTATTGGTAACCCGCTGAGTTGTATCAACCTATACATACAGGGGTTAAGTAATAACAGCCGCACGGGTTAAGCTACGCTTGACGCGGTTGGTTCGTGGATGGGTGACCATCTTCACATACTAAGACCCCTCCATGCCTCGGAAAGCACGTTTTGCAGTTGGTCTCGGCTGTCATTCGTGGATCTTTGACAGTCGTTACGGGTCGTCAGAAGCCCGAAAGTCTGACAGCCAGTCTTACCAAGGGGTATCGTATTAGGCAGTAACTGGATTGTGGAGGTCAGATAGGCAGTCGCTCCATGTAAAATACTGGTACTAAGCTGCATCCGGTTAGACTGGAAGCCGACCCCAACATAGTTGGGAAAAGGCAAGCAGATGATGATAGTTAATGTGGCAGTGACATCCACGCGCAACAATGTTATCATGAATTCAGAACATGATTTTGGACTCTTCTGCGTTAAAAATTTACCTCGGCATTTAAAAAAAAAAATTGCCGTTGCATACACTTTGACCGCGTGGGTTTGGGTTGCACTTTTCTATGAAACGGGAGCGAAGAAAGGACATTGTCTAGAATCGCCCTGTGCAACACAAGTGTGTTGCACAAGGCGATTCTGGACAATGTCCTAGACAATTAATTATCGTGTATCTATTTTAATATATTAGTTGCAAATACTTTTGTAACAACTAGCTGCATGCCAAAATAAGCACTATAAAGTAATTTACGTGACTAATAACATCAATCGCCGCCATCTTTGCCAAACCTCATGTCGCGCCGAAAAAGATTAGGTATGCATAGGTACCTAATTATCTAAAATAGCTAGGCAAATGTATTATGATAATCCTTGTTTTTCAGTTTCTTAAAAATCACTGGGAGCTATGAAGAACTATACCTTATGGTTCGATTATAACCTCAAAATCTGATACTTTTTTTTTAAATATATCTATTCTGCAGCTAGTCATCATCTGCCTAGCTTTTTCCCAACTATGTTGGGGTCGGCTTCCAGTCTAACCGGATGCAGCTGAATACCAGTATTTTACATGGAGCGACTGCCTATCTGACCTCCACAACCCAGTTACTGGGTTATACGATACCCCTAGGTAAGACTGGTTGTCAGACTTTCGAGCTTCTGACTACCCGTAACGACTGTCAAAGATCCACGAATGACAGCCGGGGCCAACGGCTTAACGTGCTTTCCGAAGCACGGAGGGGTCTCGGTATGTAAAGATGGTCACCCATCCACAGACCAACCGCGGCAAGCGTAGATTAACCTGATCGATCGACCTGTGCGGCTGTTATTATTTAGCCACGGGCCCCTCTGCAGCTAGTCCGCTATAAAAATAAGATCTTATAGGAGTTTACTAATGATCGACAATACAACACACAATTTTCCGACGCTCTTGGTTCCAGGGCGAACAATGTATGGGGGCAAAAAAAAACAGAATCATGTGATATCATGTGATGAATTGATGGTAACATGGTTGCGCGTGGATGTCACTGTCCACATAAGGTGAATTTCGGAACGAATATGTATCGCTTGTAGTCCGGCCTTAAAAACCATTATTTCACTCTTTTTCGTGTTGTATTTGAGCCAATGAGTCACTGCATAGGACTCTCAAATTGTCAGGAGCCTTCGTAAGGCACCAATCGATGGGCTCAGCAGCACCATATCGTCTGTGTAGCTGATGTTTTTTTTCACACACACTCCATCTCCAATGACTCCCGATGCCGGTGCTGCTGAGTTCATCGGTTGGTTAACATACAGGTTGAAGAGCGTGGGAGAGGTCAGACCCCCCCCCCCCTAGCCTCACCCGGCATCCCAGCCTGGACTCCTCCGAGAAACAGCCTGCCCATCTTACAAAATTCTTTTGTTATACCAATGCATAAATAACAGCACAATTTCCCTAGGTAGACAAGTTTCATCCCTTAATTTACCCCATAGAATATCGTACGATACAAGATCGAACGCTTTCGATAAATCATAATCAATCTTTTGCTAATTTGGTAAATGCTACATCAGCCGTGCGATTCTGTAAGCATCTCACCGTGAAAACTTGGGTGAAGTGAGCGTGGAGTGAGTCGTCAATAGTGTCAATCCTTAGCATCAGCATGACTCACAGCTCACTCTAAGGTCACTTCACCTTAGTTATCACGGTAAGATTTTTCCAGAATCGACCGGCTGAAGGGCGATTCTCTTAATTAAAAACGTTCATAATCTAATCGCAATCTCATCTCAGCGACAGTCAATGTCAAGAACTTGTCAAAAATGTAGGGAAATTAGAGGATTTTCTGACAGATTGAGACTGATATTCAGACCGTAAATTTTCTTAAAATTACAAGAATTGCCCTTAGATTTTTCGTCTTAAATTAAAACAATGCCTCTGCACACACTGCTTATGTCATAAACAGTTTCCAAAGACAAACTTTAACTTCTTTTCAGTAATACAATAAAATATTTAAGTAATTGTAATATGTACACAAATTACACTTGCGTGCATTATTGAAGTTTGATGATTCACTTACATGGTCCTGGATCGAATTTGATTACATAGCAATTTTCTATCGTTTATCAAGATACACTATGTAAATGTTTGAGCAATCTAAATCGAATTTATTGAAGGTTTCACATTATTTGTTACTTTAATAACGTTTGCTTTGTTTTGTTAAAAGTATTTTTAAATTTTGTATAGGAATAATTTTACCGTACTTTTTATTTAATTTTTCCACTGCTGGCATACAAGCCTCCTCTCGGTGAGACGGAGTGGGCCGTAATCCACCACGCGGGCCCAGTGCGGGTTGGTAGATGTCACATGTCTTCGATTTTTTTTGTTCTAGGACATGCCGGTTTCCTCACGATATTTTCCTTCTTGAGAGCAGTGGTGATGTAATAATTTACACAAAGTAAGACGGCGTCTTACTTTGTGTAAATTATTACAAATTAAATAATTATTATTATTTTTAAAAATATACTATTGGTTAAAGTAAAATTCAGGAGCAGTTATAGTGGTCCAGTGGTAACGGCCGCGACTTACGAGTTGTAGGTTCGAATCCAGACAGGCGTGTCTGGATTCGAACCTACAACCAATAGTAAATTTTTAAGAAACGAAAATTGAGTACCATTGGTAGAAAATATCACAAGCAAGCGGCAGGTACTCCATTTATTTCCCTGTCCATTGTCAATAGTCGGTATTGGAAAACATTAAAACGAGCGTATTCTGCCTTCCAGATGACAACACAATGGTCGCCACGAAGTCACTAGACTAGCAATATGATTCGAACGAGTTGCCACCAACCAGGCCACGTTGTCTATTTCTGTCTGCGAGGAAAAATAGACTTCATACTTCGTGATTAACCCTTAAATGCATGATTTATTGTATCGTATTGCAAAAAATGCTATTGTATAGGTATTTATCTATAGAATTTAGAAAAAAATATATATAATAAATATTAATATTCATAGAGTATATATATTGTTTTGACATAAAGAGGTACGTTCAGACACTCACAGCTATCACATTCTTAAAAAAAATAAAATAACGCACTTTGTTGCCATATGGCAACATTATGCATTTGAGGGTTAAATTTGTTAGGTTAGACTTCGAATGCGAGTTCAGACCACTGGGTACAGTATCCCGTAAAGGGCGCTCGACACATATGCAGATTGGCACATTCGATTGGGCAGTAGGTATTTTTTTAACAACAAAGCTGACCCAAAGCAATGCAAAGCAAACTACACATATTCGGTTTTCATTCGGCTCGTGCCGATCGGCAAACTTCGTTCGGTATCTTCCCTCACTTAACCGATAGAATGTCGTACTTAATTACAGATACAATTAAAAGTCATTTTGTCTCCCGAGGATCCACATTCGTGGATACGAAGGGTTCGACATGTTCGGGAATGCTCGGCACTATCCGCGCTAAGCCGAGCGGCTTTTCTCCAATTTTTACATATTTTCGATATTTTTGCCCGGCTGTCCCGAATCATGCTGTTCGGTGTTTTCACCGAACATCTTAACAATATCGTCGCGACGCGTTGACCTAATTTTATTACTTATTATTTTATATTTGATATTATATTCAGTGCCCTTTTTCTATCGAGTTAGCCTGGTGTATTCAAACATTGCATTAACATTTTAACACTAAGAACAGTTTAAGAGTGAGTCAAGAAATAGTGTTCAACTTAAGCCGTGTCTCGTGCGCGTGTTTTTGAAACACATTACACACACATTGATATTTACTAAGCATTTATATTTTTAAGCACACGAAAAGGGACCTAACAGCCATATCATAAAGCTAAACCGTACAAGTTATCTACCTAATTTTCGCTTACTCCGGAAAACGGATCCCTTTCTGAAACTTACAGCTATTTCATTACGTCATACAATGTGGTTTATTGCGAAGTCATTACAAAGCTGCGAATTTAAATTCAGCAAAAGGTTTCCGTTTCACCTTATTATAGTCTACGATGAATCCTGTACGATGAAATTAAATCATATAGATAATAATTTGTTTCGTGATTTTTTGTTATCATACCTACTTACCTAGAGCCTAGATTAATATGAAGAAAATGTAATAGTCTAGGCCCTAGACTATTACATTTTCAAGGCTTTGCAACGGAACCAATTGATTTTGCTAGTCCAAAACCGTTTGAGAAATCTATCGATTCTACAAATATGTATTAAAAAGTAGTTGCTATATTGTCTCACAGTGACTGAATATGCACTACCTAACAGACATGTATACAACATTATTTTTAGTATATTGCAAACATGAATATAGTTTGTTCAGAATAAGTAGCTGAATCGATTCCAATAATTTTTACACCATGTTATATTTTGCCCCAAAAATATTTAAAAAAAGGTTACAAGTTGGACACCGAGCGACACTAATAGTATGTATCCGCAATCATATGCGCACAACACGGGTCACGCGGGGGCGCCGCGTGGTAAGTGGTAACCATCTTTATGTACGAACAAGCAGGTAACATGACAAGCTTATAACATCGTGATTTTTCATGACAGAGTTTTGAAATTTTGTGCATAGATTCTTTGCATAAAAATACTAGACACGTGTTTCGGGATTCGCATATACTAAAACTAATGTTGAATTTAAAACAAAAATGTATCTGCAACACATGTTAGTCAAAACATATATACATATAAACTCATGCCTCTTCCACATGGTAGTAGGCAGAAACTCCAGAACTCCACCTGCTACGGCCCTTACACATTGCTTTTACGTTCATAGATCTGAGGGGCAATTCTCGTAATTTTAAGAACGTTCACAGTCTGATTTCAGTCACAATCTGCCAAAAATACCTCTAATTTTCATACATTTATGACAACATTTTGACATTGATTGTCACTGAGATGAGATTGAAACTAGATTTTGAACGTTTTTCATTACGGGATTTGGCCTTCTGGTCATACTACGCAACTGACCTTCCTTCTAGGGCTTCCCCCGGCGTCCTGAAGCAGTGATAGTTCATAATAATTAAATCGATTTGGGCTCAACACGCCATTACTATAAAAACGTCATCTAGACTAGCTTAATATTTTGCATTTTGATTTGATTTGATTTCGAAATTTCTTTATTTAAACATAAACACAACAGATAAATGACATTCAGATCTTATTCTAAAAGCATTAAAACATTAAGATTAGGTGTTTTGTGCAGACTATGGCGCCTATATAAAACATTTACGAATACAAACAATATGTAATGTCTAAAACTTACTATTTGTTATGAATCAGAAGTATCATATTACTTACGGTAAACAAATGTTGAACTGTACAGCGCGATGATTAGACACAAACACACTATAAAACACTTAATAAACTACATAATCTATAAAACATTGTTACAAATAACATTGAAATACATTAAATTTTTACTTTGACAGTAAACATGTATTAAAAATGCAAATGAGCTTCGTGTACTGATTATGATTCGTTGTAAATCTACCCTACATTCCGAGCGAACGTAATAAATAAGTCCGGTCATCTAGTCGCATCGCCTTTGTTATTCGAATAGCAGCAAGTGATGTGGGAGACGGTAACGATGATATTTGTCGATATATTTTAAGTTTGTTGATCGTGTTTGGCCAATGGTGGAAATAAGTGGGTTATCGGGTTAGTTACCAAATAAAACTTTTTTGTGAGTTTAGAAATGAATTGTTTTAATGTTGGGAAATTTAATTGAGTGTGTAACGTTTTAAGATTTGTCCGAAAGGGTGTATTGAATGAGGTTTTTATTGCTTTGTTTTGAACTACTTGTAATTTAGAGTAATTACTTTCGCAAGTGCTACTCCAGACCGGTGCCGCATACGTAATGCAGGGTCTTACTAGGGTTGCGTAGATTTTTAATTTAGTTTTTGAGCTGACTTTAGATCGCCGTTTTAAGATCGGATGCAGGCAGTTTAGAGCTTTTATTCCTTTAACGCGGAAGTACTCGGTATTTTTGGTCCAGTTCATTTTATTATCCAGCAATAGTCCAAGGTACTTGGTCGATACACGCCATGGCAAAGTATGATCATCCACTTTAATGCGTTTTTTAGGGACAGATCGCTTTCGTGTGAACATTATGACTTCGGTTTTTGTGGAATTTAATTTTAATTTCCATTGGGTAAAATATGAAACTAGAAGCTGTAATGATAACTGAAGCCGTTCAACTATTAAATCGGTGTCTTGATTAGAAGTAAATGATGCTGTGTCATCAGCAAAACACGCAAGATGAGTATGGGGCTGCTTGGGCATGTCGTTTATGAACAGTATGAATAAATGGGGCCCGAGCAAGGAGCCCTGAGGCACCCCCGCAGGAATAGATCTTGGATTGGACACACTATCACCAATATGAACACAGAACGACCTATCCGTCAAATATGCCTGGATGATTTTCACAAGTCCAATCGGTACATTATATTTAGATAGCTTATATATAAGGCCTGCATGCCAGACGGCATCAAAAGCTTTTTCAACGTCAAGCAACATCATGCCTGTAGATTCACTCATGTTTAAGTGGTGCGTAACATGTTCTGCGACCCTGGCCAGTTGCTGGGCTGTAGAATGAGCTTTTCTGAAACCGAACTGCTCGGGCATTATTAGGTGGTTTGTAGCGTTTGCTAAGCGCGCTGAGATTACTCCTTCGAGTAATTTTCCCAAAGACGGTAGGAGACTTATAGGCCGATAGCTAGTTGGTGAACTTTCCTCTTTACCTGGTTTCTTGAACGTTATAATTTTGGCTCTTTTCCAAGCGGAGGGAAAGTAGCCAATTTCTAAGCAACCATTAAATATTTTAGTTATGTATACTATGCATTTACGAGATAGATTCTTAAGTAAGCAGTTGTGTATGCCATCGACGCCCGGAGACTTACGGTTTTTGAGATTTCTTATTAATTTTGACACTTCTCTAGGACGTACGAGTTTGGGTGGATTATAGTCTTCAGTATTATTAAGTTTGTTTAATGATTCATCGACGGCAGTCTCTGTAAAGTTATCACTAGTCCAGTTCGTAGTCAAACTCATGTTCTCGTAAAAGGTATCAGCAAGCACTTCACACTGTTCGGCAGGGGACGTAGTTAATTGACCATTTTTAGATTTCAACGGTGGAATTACTGCAGGCTTATAAGTCAGAGATTTGACAATCCTCCAGATATCGGTAGATGGATTATCAATTTTGGCCAGTTTGTCGTTCCAAATTTTGTCGTTATAGATTTGGATAAGGTTTTTGATTTTAGTGTTAAGGTTGTTGATATCTTTGTTGATGACACTCTTAATTGCAGGGTTGATTTCTTTTAAAGCTGTCTTCCTTAGCTTATTTTTAGTAGAAATTAGGACTTTGATGCGTCTCGGCAATGTGTAACGCTTAACGGAAGATGGACCTGATGGAACGTTTACTTCGCGACTCATTAAGATGGCATTTTGAAGTTGGTCAACTGCAACATCAATGCTTATTTTAGAATTATAAGTCGATGTTCCTAGTGTTAAGTTCTTGTCTAAGTAAGACCTGTACGCAGCCCAATTAGCCTCAGAGTACCGGTATTGTTTAAAGCTATGACGGATAAATTTACCACCCACTGTAAAAAGGACTGGATAGTGATTAGATGATAAAGCTGATAGAGTGTGAAGTTCGGACACGCAAGTAACATTACGGCTGAGAAGTATATCAGGTGTGGAAGGATTATATGCGTTATTGTAATGTACCAATGTTGGGCCAAAGACTTGATAATCACGGAGTACCATATGATCAAACAATACCACGCCACGAGAGTTGTTTTGATAACAACGCCAATATTCATGTTTGGCATTGAAGTCCCCCATAATTAATACTTTAGGCCCTAAATCAAATAAAATATCCAAATCATTAGGAGCTAACGGAAGGTTTGGTGAATTATATGCAGATATGACAATTATATTGCTCTCGGGTGATGTTAAGCGTATCCCTACACATTCAAGGTTACACGTAGGGGGAACAAAAATTGATGTATGAGGAATATCGTTCTTAACCAAAATTGCGACTCCCTGGCCAATACCATTCGATCTCTTATCGCATCGGTAACAGGTATATCCAGGAGTGTTTAACGTATAATTTACACCTAATCTTGTTTCGCATAATGAGATAATATCGACACAATGTTCGCTAGTCAAATTTAAAAATTCGGATAGTTTAGAACGGACCCCGTCAGCGTTCCAGTATAGAAAACGAAGCTCACTTGCATCATTAGACATATTGACCAAGATGAGTAAGTATGAGAATAACTTTGTCCATCATGTTATCACAGGCACTAAATTGGTCTTTTATGGATTTAATAGTTTTAAGGATACCCAGCATTTCTGAAGTAGTCTGATCAAGGGGGGCTTCAGGCAAGGGTTGAGCTTTTTGATTAGTCTTCTCGGTTGCAGACGTGATTGTGGCCCAGGAGCGACCGTCGACTTTGGAGTAAATTTTGGTTTGACGCTGTTCTTGAGCTGCTTTGATGTTATCTTGGCGAATTTGTAGAAGTTGAAGATAGTTCTGACGCTCTTTGCAATGTCGGAAGTTAGCCGGGTGATCTTCGCCACAATTGCAGCATTTAGCAGGCTCCGTGCGATTACTCTTTGGGCATTCAGTAGTAAGATGGGCTTCGGGACACTTGACGCACCGCGGTGTTAAGTTGCAGTTTTTAGAAGAGTGACCAAATGCTTGACATCGATAGCACTGCGTTCCATACTTATTTTTATTACGAAACCTGACGATGCGAACAGCACAATTGCTTAAAAATTTTATAGATTTAAACTTGGAGATGTTGGCACCTGCTTGGAGTTGAACAAGATATGGCGGGCATGAAGCATCTCTTCCCTCAGCAACTTTCATTTTGCGAACCTTAGTGTTTGGGAACCCAATAGAGGATAGTTCTTCAGAAAGGTGTTCTTCAACAAACTCGGGCAGGCCGAAAACTACAGCCCTAGGCATTCTTTCATCCTTGCGAGAGAAGGTATGATAAGGAATACTTTCTGAGTAGAGACCCTCTTTTAGTGCTTGATGACCTTCTGATGTGTGAGGGTTTATAGACATTTTATTGTTACCCTTGTACTCCAGATGAAACCCTTTGGTATAGCGGGTAATCACCGTCTTTATGTATGCATGAGTCCATTCAGGTTTCAGAGTAATAAAAATGGGTGGTATCTTACCCGATTTTATGGTTTTGGCGGTTGCACTACGGGTATGCATTTGCAGCGGGTTGGTGGATGCTTCATGTTCAGTAGATAGATTACTGAATCTGTTAGTGGTGTTGACAGGTGCTTCAGGTTGGAGTTTTGTTGGGCGCGCAGGTCGTTTCGGTATATTCCATGCACTGGGATCGGCTTCATCACTTTCAATTGGCCGCTTTGCGGCAAGGGACGGATTTGAAAAACTTCTTGTTATAAATTTGTCCATATTGACATTAGGGCAGTCGATACTTTTTTATCGATAGTGAGTGCTCCCATCACTAGTGACAAAAAAGACGAAGCGGAGGGAATAGCTTGGATGACGTGCGACAACAATAAGCGCGCGCGCCGAACGAAATATTTTGCATTTACTTTAATCTTATCTGTGTTTATGCGCTTATGTAGGAAATACAGCTAGCAATGATGCTAACAATGCTAAATGCAATATTCCCCGCGCAGTATAGCGGGCAGTCGTCTCACCAACGCCCTAGGTAACACGGGCTGGTGTCCGCAACTCCACGTCAATGCGCGTATTTTGCGTACGGCACCAACGCCCTAGCAACAACTTGTGTTCTGAATAAATTATGTAAGAAACGTCACTTTGCTAATTAATAGTCCATATATTTTATACCGGACACTGGCATTTTATTTGCAACCTTATGCAACCACGATATCAAAGGTTCCAACAGTCTATAATAGCAGAATATTTATTGCGTCAGCATCATATTAACCTTCTTTTGCTCATTCCTTATTAACTCTATAAAATAATCATAAGCGGCTAATCTAACCGGGTTTAGGGACGTCGTAAAGTGGTGTCAAGGACTGGGGGAGTGTGGGCACTTTAATAGTGTGCCATTTACGTGCAAGAATATACTCATAAAAACAGATTAAAATGTCGTAGGTAAGTGAGAAGAAGGCGGTACTTTCGTTCTGTTGGTATAGTCCAGAAGCGCCCCGGATTGGACCCGAACACACGATCCTCCGACGGCTCGGTTAGTAGGTCCCAGTGGACCCCAGAATGACGAAATACGTCATTCTTAATTGATAAAGGGTTGACTTTTCAAACGCCAAATAACTTTATCCGAGGAATAATTTTGAATTTTTGACAGTTCTTATATACAAAAGCTGTCAGATATCAATTTTATTCCACGAATAAAAATTATCTTTCGATTGAAAAATCAGCACTTATTAAATAAATATTTATTATGATACCCATCAAATCCTATCAGTAGTATGAGTATGCATTAAATCCAGTGTGTTAACCAGCAAGAATACGCCACCCTTCAATAAAAATACATGGGAATCAGCTCCTTTTACTGCATAACAAATCAAAATGACACTACACCCGCAGTTACAAACACATTTCACCAGGTGTGTTGCATCCCATATTCATTTCATATTACTACCATCTTATTTCTATCTACCGAACCCAATCCGAATAATGATTATTTACAGGGTTACCATAAGCTCCATATTTGATCTGTAAAATATGGAGCATATGGCAACCCTGTAAATAATCATTATTCAAATATCCAGTCGTGGGCGTTTATACATGGTTATTTTTTAAAGACCAGCCAAATCTAAGGATGTGGTACAGACCATCAAACTGAACAACTTTCTCCATGGGACCAATCTCGTATTCGCGAAAAATTTATCAACTGTCCCATAGAAAACTTCAATACCTACTCGACCTAAACGTATGGGAGGGCTGAATTTTTATTCGCGAATACGATGTTGGTCCCATGACAAACATTGTTCAGTTTGATGGTCTGTACCACACCCTTAAATTTGGCTGGTCTTTGAAAAATAATCCTGTATATTGTTAGTCAGATTGAGCAATGGTTTTGTCATTTGCCAGGTACCTACAAAGATTTTTATTAAGATTTACAAACTTTAATGACTTATTTTAACTTATTGACTTTACCAAGGAGTATCGCTGTATCCAGTTACTGAGTTGTGGAGGTCAGATCTGGACTGCGTTGAGATTGGTCGCCATGCCCGAAAGTAGATCTGGAGGACTTTATTTATTTATTACTAGCAGTGCCCCGCGGTTTTACCCGCGTTAATTTCAGGAAAATACCTATTAAAATATATTCCATTACTTATGATTATTACTTAGTACATTAATACTTACTGTAAGAAGCTATATTAGGAACGTCACGCTATGATCAGTAAGAGTGGAATTAAGTATAGTGAACTTCGCAGAGCTACCGGCGGCCGTGCGGATTTATTTTAAAACTATGATATCTCCTAAGATATTCATTGGAATCGAATGATGTCAAGGGCAATTTTGTTCAAAATTAAATACTTGTCATGAATAACGTATTTATTTGGATAAGGGTTAATATCATGTTTATGAAACCACCTTCGCAAGTAATGTATTATTTAAGAACAAATTGATTACCATAAAAAAGGTTATAGCGAGTCAACCATAAAATATAGACATATGCTGTTTCAGATTTTTTTTTAGAACTTTTAGTAGAAACAATTCCGTCATACATGATTTTTGCGTAACTTTAACCATTTACGCAGCGCACGCAACGGAAGCTCTCAAAAAGAATATTTTTTCCGGCTTTTGCAACTCTAATCTCTAAACTCAACTTTTTCATTGATGCTCCACTCCTATTCGTTGTAGCGTGATGTTATATAGCCTATAGCCTTCCTCGATAAATGGACTATTTAACACAAAAATAATTTTTCAATTCGAACGACTACTTCATGAGATTAGCGCGTTCAATCAAACAAACAAACAAACAAAAAAACAAACAAACTCTTCAGCTTTATAATATTAGTATAGAAAGTATAGATGAACTGGGTATCAAACTAACGAGCATTCGTTCACAAACCGCATTTATAAACCGCTGAACAAGTAACGCGATTGTTCATTTTATTAGGTTGGCAAGTAGACAATTTCAGAATTATCTAGAATTTTTTTATTTGTTCATTGAATGTTCTTGAAATTTCCTTTGATGAAAGTATAAAAGCGGACGAAATTTCCTGCCACGTTTCATAACGCTTCCAACATCGAAGGCATCAAAATAATTGATCTTTCAAGAGAACAAATCAGACTGTTGTTACTTCACGAATACCGATGGGAGATTCTACGCTCACTTATCACACAGCTAAAAATTGGTTTGATAAATTTGACACGGGAGACTACAGTTTAAAAGATTCACCTCACCCCGGCCCTGTAGTTCAGACTGACATAGAACGATTACGACAACTCATCGAAAATGATCCCCGTTTATCGACACGAGCACTAGCAGAAGAACGCGGCTGTTCTCACACCACCCGTAGAAAATCACATTGATGAAAAATAGTTTGTTATCATGATAATAAATGAGGAGGTAACATGCAAACAGGCTTAAGTCACAATAATGTAAATTTTCAGAATACTGAAAAAATCAGATAAGTAGGTAATTATAGTTATCTACAGATTTTTTCAGTATTCTGAAAATTTACATTATTGTGACTTAAGCCTGTTTGCATGTTACCTCCTCAAATATAAATGTTTTCTTTGATATAAATGAGAAAATTTCAACTTGCCAAAGTAATAATATCCTATTTATATTTATGTGGGCTTAACAAATGTTTGTGAAAGATTATGGAGGTACCGTGGCTGAAACAATGCGAAGGTGCCCCTGAATATAAATGTGTTGTCGTTTAGACGAGATAAATGATTCGTATTTGCCGCGCCATGCCGAGGTTTTCTGTCGAGGTTGCCATGACAACAAATAAAGTAAAGGTGCTCCCTCACCTGGAGCGTTCGCCTGTAATGTACTAAAATTACTCAAGTGCTGTAATCCATGGGGGATCGGAACTGTCACTCCTTCACACAGGTTATACTGTAACCTAGTTAGGAGATCAGAACTGCACCCACTACGATTGTAGCAAATCTCTAATTTTACCATGTATAATTGATATACCCCTGTACTGCAATACTTTAAACGAGATCAATAAAGATTATTATTATTATTATAATGTAACATTTTTTTTGAAATGACGTTCACTAGGTGGCAGCACTGTGACGTCAGGGCTAGGTACCTGTCAAAAGTGTCAAAGCGCCTATATTTTCTTTGGCCGTGACTGATTTATGAACCGATCAATGAAATCAATGATGAACGTCATCACTTTTTTTTTTGTTTTCGAAATGGAAGACCTCTTGTCCAAGTGGCGCCTACTGGTAAATTTTCATGAAAACCCTCTTTCAAATTACGTTACATTACAGGCGAATGCTCCAAGTGAGGGAGCACCTTAACACATTTATATTCAAGCTCACCCCGTACAATTTATTCTATTTTATTTGATCGACAAGCTTTCCAGTAGGCTACCTTATTTCGTTCTTTTTAACGCTACAAACAGTAGCCTTGGCAACATTTTGAAAATCGTTGTCTTCATATATTTTGGCCTTTGTTATTTCATTAAAAGATGAAGCATTGTGTGGTAGAAAAATATTGTATACATTTTTATGCACCCATAATCTAAGCCCATCTACTTAATAATAATTTTAAATTCACAGACAGACATCGCACAACCTGAACCGCTGTGTCTAGAAACTCGAAATTTAGCACAAAAGTTTATTTTATAACAGAGGTAAGCACTAAGGAAGGATTTCTGAAAATACATCCTCTAAAGGGGTTATATAGGGAATTAAAGTTTATATAGAAGTTTGTAATTTTTGCCGAAGGAAAATCTTATCGAGCACACGGTTTCTGATATTATAATGCCTATATTCCCGAAATACACTTTCATTTGTGTTTGTAAAGTTTAGCACAACTAGGTACAACCAAGCTAGCGGCCCGTTTTTTTTTAAAGAGTATCCCCGCAAGCTTCTGCTCGTGTTCTAAAAGATCGTAAATTCCCTTGACTATCGCTTATATTAGGACGCGAGGTTAGACATCAGAGGGGCAATTGTCAAACATTCACAGTCTGAACTCAGTCTTAATCTGTCAAAAATACCTGTGATTTCCCTACATTTTTGACAAATTTTTGACACTGATTGTCGCTGAGACGAGATTGCTACTAGATTTTGAACGTTTTTAATTACGGGAATTGACCTTCAGCAGTGCTATTCTGTAAAAATCTCACCGTGAGAACTTAGGTGAAGTGAGCGGGAAGTGAGCTCTGTCATTCCGTAATGATAGGTATTGACACTATTATGTGCTCACTTCACTTATGATTTCACGGTGAGAGTTTTACAGAATCGACTAGCTGACCACTACCACCAGACGCATCATAGGTGCATTACCTTCCCTAAGAAGGGGCTGTCTTCAAATTCTCGGAGCAAGACAATAAGTCATCCCGTGAGTCTTCATAAAACCAAAAATAGATCCAGTAATAAGAGTATGTATAATAAAAGTAACATTATTATGAAAACCGAGTCCTCATTATTGCTAATAATTGAGTTATTCCAACAATCTGAGGGTTACGAACCGCTGGAGGTCGATCAATGGCGTCTTCATCGAGCTATATTGATTTTATAACCATGTTCTACTATAATATTTATCTCTTTATCCCTTCTTTTTTCTTTATATGTCTATTGTTGTTGAAATAAATTGAAGTAGGACGAGATATACAGGATGACTTGGACATCGATGCGAAACCGGTTACCACGGATTCAGTACATTATTCTGAACTCCCCTGCGTTGAAGATTTACGTCGGTTATTTAAAAAAAGGGGGGTTTGTAGCTGAGTAATGACAGCCGCACGGGTCGATCGATCAGGTTAAGCTACGCTTGCCGCGGTTGGTCCGTGGATGCTTGACCATCTTCACCTACCAAGACCCCTCTGTGCCTCGGAAAGCACGTTAAGCCGTTGGTCCCGGCTGTTATTCATGGATCTTTGACAGTCGTTACGGGTCGTCAGTAGCCCGAAAGTCTGACAACCAGTCTTACCAAGGGGTATCGTATTACCCAGTAACTGAGTTGTGGAGGTCAGATAGGCAGTCGCTCTATGTAAAATACTGGTATTCAGCTGCATCCGGTTAGGCTGGAAGCCAACCCCAACGTAGTTGGGAAAAGGCTACGCAGATGATGATTAAAAAAAAATGTATATTACCTCTTCCATACATTTTGACCGCGTAGCCTATAATGACATTTTTCAATGAAACAGCAGATTTTTTGACGAAAAATTGTGTGTGTGTCTAATAAAATCATGTGCTGAATTCATAGTTACAGTTTGCGCGTCATTGTCCCTGCCTCACTGCATAGAACCAACTGTTCTGGTGCACAAAAGGAGCAGATAACCATGGAAGCCCAAACAGTAGATGGGAAATATTACAGACACAAGAACTGCTATTAAATATTTTAGTTTAAAATATGTTTTTCTCTGGAACGAACTACCCTCTCACTAGGAGGCGGGCGTTGATAGCTGCGCCACAGTCACTAACTTTTGCAGTTATCATCGTTTAACTATTTTTATGATTGTATCTGTTTTTGTTCCAAAATAAACGATTTTTATTATTTTTATTATTATTTATTAAATAGGAAGAATCATCATCATTATCATCCTTATTTAATTTGGAGTCGGCGCAGCATGGCTTCTTCTTTCACCATCAGTAGTTACCCTTTTCTAGCCATATCATATTTCACAATGTCCATCCATCTTTGAGATAGATTGAAGGTAGTGTACTTTTTATTATGTACACTGTATGAATAGAATAGAATAGAATACTCTTTATTATGTACACCATATAAATTACAGACATAAATATAGAAAATTTACAAGGGGTGACACAATGGGCTGTATTATCCCTGAAAGCGGTCTTTTACAGAACGCCTTCGGATGGATTAAGTGAAAAAGAAGGCGTTTGGTACCTTCTCCCTAATTTATTTATAGTTAATTAAAATGGAAAAAAGAAGAAAAAGAAAAGAATGAAAAAAAAAATTCAAGAGATCTCTGCTAATCTTGGCAAATGGACCAAACTGCTCATATCGGTTTATAAGTGTGAAAAAATAAAATCTGGCATTTTATTTAGTTTGAAGATAAGATTTAAAAAAATCTAACAGTGATAAACCATTACTTTTTCTTGGCCTTCTCTTCAAAATTCAACGATTCAGAACCCTTAGCTTTAAGACTGCATTCGTACATTAATAGATCTCAAGTGTTTGAACCCAGCAGAGGTGGTCAAGTGAACCAGTCCGTGATAAGTTTACAGGCTAATATAGTGTGGAGAAAGCATTTTAGCAAAGGTAGCAAAGGTTGTTACCTTTGCTAAAATGCTTTCTCCACACTATATATATATATATACAATAACAACTTTGGACTGTGTGCAGACTGAGTCAAGAATGTCTGGAAGACTATTGAGACTACCTTTAATCTAATCTAGGTAATATAATATTATAAAGAGAAACTATTTAATTTTTTGTGTTTGTTTGTCACGCTAAAACGGCTTAACGGATTTGGATGAAATTTGGTACATGAGTAGACATACATTTATTTCCAGTGTTTACACAGTCTTATTTACACCCGGTTTCTGAATTGAGAATTTCAAGTTGAGAACAGCAGTGCGTTTCTGAAACCATCTCACTGTGAAAACTGGGGTAAAAGTGAGCTGTTCATATTCTGACTAAGTTTCTATTTTGTCATTTTAAAACACCACAAAATAGTAATGTTTTGACGACTAAAATACTAGTTTTGAAATTATATAAAATTATCAATAGAACTAGTATAAAAAATATGATTATACTCGTAATCTCGATAATGATTGTAAATGTTTGCTTAGTCAATTCCTAGCATCAATGGGATGACACTGACAGCTCAGTCAACGCACGTTTTCACAGTGAGATTTTTTTTTTACAGAATCGACACGCTCATCAAGCTCTACTTAGGCATGACTTAAGGTGACGCAGGCGAAATTCATTAGGTATTTCTTTATAAAGGAGATAAGACATTTTGAATTTCGCGGGCTATATTCTAGGAATTATGGCGGCATCTACATCGCCACATGTGAACTACGCATCACCTACATCGATTGCAATCCTGCATCGCGCAGGCAGAGTTTACCGTGTGACTTTCATTTAAACAATATCCTGACATCAATCGACAATAGCCCACCCAGACACAACACCCGTCTGGTCGGAGGATCCACCCATTTCTATGGAGGATGTGTGAGTGACCATTACACCCTGTTCCTCATATCTCCCTTGAAACCCTTTTTTTTGGGTGGGAAATTATCAAATAACTTCTCCCGCTCTGGGCGAAGCGGGAAGTTGTGTCAGACTTTTACTGACTAAAACCCACCCGTGTTCCTTCAGTTGCCTGTGCCAGGGGCCACGATAACTTTTTGAAACAACCCGCGACCCTAGCAGCCATAGAATCCCCTTAAGTAATGCTAAGTAAAGTGATAAGTTAAGTAAGATAACTTTAAATTCTTAATTCAGAAACTGGCCGATAGAGTGTAGGCGTTAACTAAGTTGAACAAACTCGAAATTACCTTAAAAGTGGGTGTAGAATAGAATAAACTTTTGAAGGTAGTTAATTGCTCAACGTCTGTTATGACCGATTGACGTCAACTTTGCTTGTCCAAATTCCATGAATGAAAAAAACACATAGTTGGTTCTTTAATTATAAGCGCACATACCTACGGGTAGACAGACAGAGATACGTGACAGACTCGATGGTCTAGTACCTGCAAGCATAGCTGCTGAACATTGTATGGTACAGCCGGTCGATTCTGTAAAAATCTCACCGTGAAAACTTGCGTGGAGTGAGATGTCAGTGTCATCCCACTGATACTAGGGATGTAAATGTATGCTTGATATTGTAAAATCATAATTGAGATTTTAATACTATAATATTTTATATGCTAATTCTATTGAACATTTTATATAATTTCAAAGCTAGTATTTTAGTTGTCAAAACATTACTATTTTGTGGGGTTTTAAAATAAAATAGCAAAACAGAAACTTAGTCAGAATCCCAATGTGGTTTTTTTCTTTTTTTTTTCTTCCACAAAATAGTAATGTTTTGACAGCTAAAATACTATCTATGAAATTATGCAAAATGATCAATAGAATTAGCATAAAATATATTATTAAAATCTCGACTATGATTGTAAATGTCTGCTTGATCAAGTGGGATGACACTTACAGCTCACTCCACGCTCACTCTACCTAAGTTTTCACGGTGAGATGATTACAGAATCGCACTGCTAGGTTGACTCTCAGGTTGGGCAGAGTGCTATTAGGTTTTTCCATCAGAGATTCAGGGAGTCTGGATTATTGCCCGTTTCATGGCAATAGCATGAATAGTATAATGAACTTTATTTATTAACCGACTTCAAAAAAAGGAGGAGGTTATTTATTTTATTTATTTATTTAGGATCTCCAACAAAAGATGTACACAGACCATTAAAACTAAATTAGGAACTACATAGGTATCACGTAGGTGTACTCCTTCACTTACAGGAGATCACAGCATGCATAATAAAATTTTTCATCTAACAAGAACAAAGTTATAATACTAGTAAAATATGAATAAAAAGTTTAAAAAATTACTTTAGGGTTTATATTTCGTGGATTACGAATGTGCTAAACCCTATCTATGAGCACTGCTTCGTCTGGCCCCAGGGGTCTCGGAATATCAATGGAAAGACTGAATTTAGATACTGAATTTATTTCCGCGTTTAAGCCCCGTGATAGAACCGTTCACTAGGGCCTGTGCGCAGTCACTGTCCGTTTTTCCATACGTCTCGCTCACATACATTTTGCTAACCATGCACTCTGCCATAGGTACGTATACATATTGTGTCCCTACAGAACCAATAATGTTCCCACTACTAGGACACAGGCCTCTTCTCAAAGGGAGTGGGCCGTAATTCACCACACGGGCCCAGTGCGGGTTGGTGGATCGGCGCACGTATTACATGGGACTTAAAAACAATTGGCAAAATCTAAATGAACTGTAAGGTACGACTCAGCCTAACCGTTTGGGAAAAACAAGCTTGATGTTATGTATGCAACTTTGACTACCCAAATTCAATGAATAAAAAAACACGTAAATCTAGTACGAAGTTTTCCAGTTGCAAGCACAGTTAACACAAAGAAATTAAGTTCAAGTCCGGATGAAACATTTTATGTAGAGAAATCGTTTAATAATGTAGCATTCCTGTCTATCCATTCGAGAGAAAGAAGTGTTAACTGTTAAAGTGCAAACAAAAAGAGGAGAAGAGGTGGGTATTACCGGTCCATTACCGCGAGACGGTCTTTATAGGAAACTATCCCTCCGTGTTTAATACTAAATAAACCGTACGGTGAGGTTTCTGTGTCTGTTTTCGAAGAGAGTTGTTCAAGATCTTATAAGACTGTTTTATGTTTTACACATTTATAAAGACTAAAAAATAAAATCGTTTTAAAGTTTGAGAAATCTGTCAATGAGAACGTCCGCAGCCCGAAGGAAACACAGCTCACTCAGTCATCTTTAGGACAATTTGATTTTTTGACGGGTAAATGTCGTAACAATTTGCATGAATATTTTGATAGTCACTATCACCATCATCACTACTTAGTATAAAACAAAGTCGCTTCCCTGTCTGTCTGTCCCTATATATGCTTAGATCTTTAAAACTACGCAACGGATTTTGATGTGGTTTTTTTTAATAGATAGAGTGATTCAAGAGGAAGGTTTATATGTATAATACATGCATAATATAGTAGAGAAACACTGATAATTTTAGAGGTTTCTAATGTGATGTCGTAAATAAACACATTTTTTTGCGCTTACATTGTAAACGCTGGCTGAACCCGTCGAGATAGATCAAAATAATGTACTACAGTATTGTACACCTTATAAAGGTCTCCAAAAAAGTCCGCGATGGTATATGTCTATCTCTTAGCGATAACCCACAATAACCATTTTTTATCCTATACTTTTTACGAGAAATAATGGCTCTAAAATTATCAGTGTTTCTCCATTGCACCCACCCGTGCGAAGCCGGGGCGGGTCGCTAGTCAACAATAAATTCCCAGTTGCATTCGGTTGGAATACCACCGACATTTTTTAAAGATTCGCTCTTTTTCTCATGGTCTGAATGCAATAACCAGGCCTGTTTCGACAGGCCTGTTGGTCTAGTGATCAGTGGCCCTGACTGCTATGCGCAAGTATGTCGTGGGTTCGATTCCCACCTAGGACAAATGTTTGTGTGATGAGCACGATCTTTTGTTCTTTGTCTGGGTGTAATTTATCTATAGTATGTATGTATTTAGAAATATATATGCATGTTTATCAGTTGTCTAGTACTCATAGCACAAGCTCTGCTTAGTTTGGGACTAGATGGCATTGTGTGAACGTTGTGGAATATTATTATAATAATGGACCTGTTTTATCATGCGGACTGTGTACAAGTGACTAAAGCCGCACGAGTTTCGCCGTGCGGCGAAAATTTACTGTCTAAGTGGCAATATAGACATATTGCCGTAGGTGATTAAAATCGCAAGTTCCAAAGTAGAGTAGGTTTTGACTTTTGTCGTGCGGCGACAGGTCGCATGCGGCGAATGACTAAAATCGACCGCGAATATGCTCAGTCGCAGGCGATCACCCGCCGCATGAAGGTCGACATTTTGATGCAAAGACACCTGCGATTTTTATCGACCTGTGAAAATGGGGTGGCAATCCGGCTTGTGAGGCGATTTGGTAAGTGGCCACCTGCATGGCGATAATCAACCTAGTGTAAATCCACCATTTTTTTTTGTTTCGGGGTGGAAAATCCTCATGGATGTCCGCCGCCCTGGGGCGGGCGGCGGGGTCTGTCAGACTCTTACTGACTAAAAACCACCCCGGTGTTCCCTCTCTCACCTACGCCGGGGGTTGCGGGAACGAACGATACTTCCGCAACCCCTGGCTGGTGCTGGCCCGCGACTGCGGGCCTCTTCGTGTCAGGGGGGGGGGGGGGGAGTGAGGTGTTAAACTCCCCCCGTGACGTCTAAGAGGGGCGCGCGTGGAACACTACGCGCCGCCGCCTCGGGAATGTAAATCCACCATCATCAACCTTCGTTTACATACGTCAAAACTTCATTGCCAAGTTAATAAGTGAATGACAAAAAAATAGATCACAAAGTTTATTGACTTGCTAAGTGCAACCTGCGGGCGGAGTAACTTATTTTTTTAATAAACGAGCCGTTGACCGATGATTTTGACGAGACCTTTACTTTGTGCGAACTTGTTTGAACGTGCTTTAGCGGAGTAATTATTAGACTTATTAGTTTTTCGTGCAGGCATGTGTGAAATCGGTACTGTTGCAGACGTTGACGAAAATAATAACGTATTTGGATATTGAATCTAACACCGAGAAGGAATAGTTAATATCTATACATATTATACATTGAAGTCTCTTTGTCTTAAAATTTTCTTGTGACGACCTATGTGACCGCGTTGTTGTATTAAACTGCGCAACGGATTTTGATGTGGTTTTCATCATTATTTTGATAATTACTTCGACGGTCACTGCCTACTTCTGAAATGAGGGGACAGCGCAGTCCCTCCCAAACGGCACACTCTGCCAGCGTGTGCATACCACGCTGTATCCTCCCGGCAGTCAGCGCAGTGGTGACACCGGGTGTCCGGCTCCCGTTTTGCGACACAGGTACTTCTCGAAGCAACCATGCTGCGATGGCACCTGCGTCACCCGAAACGACAGGGAGCCATGCCTCCTCCCGAGCCAGCGCTCGAGTACCGGCCGGACTGCCTCGATCGTGAAAGCCTGTCCCGCCATTCTGCCACCAGGACCTTGCGAAGCTGAGACCGACGCAGCTAATTTCTGGAACTACCAGACCGGTCTGGTCTGGTTTGAAAAAATATTTTTTCATTTGATCGCCGAATTTTTGAGGAAGGCTATTTAACATCACGCTAGGATACTTAAAAGCCGAGCAAAAATAAAAAAAAGTCCGAAAGAATGTTAAGCGAAAACAAAGTGCGAGCGCGGGCAGGTGATGCGATGTGTCGGGGTGGGAGGGGGAACAAGAAATTTCACGTGGACGAAGTCGCGTGCAGAAGCAAGTCTTAATATAAAATCCCATAATCTATAATATGTATAATAAACCAGCTGTCTGCATACGTGACAGCCCTGCGTGGGATGTCGCTCAGTCCAGCGGAGCGCGGCAAAGGTTCATTCATACATTATGCCGTAAAAACCGTGAAAACTCTTCAAACGCGGTGCCTATCGATTTAATATTAAATTATGTGTACCTAGGCTTCTAAAGACAAAGGATATAGATTCTTATTTATAGCCTACTATCATGGTCCTGGGTTTGTGTCCGGTTAATATCAATAAGCTCGCCCCCTGTTACATGGGACTTTTCGCGACCATAACAAATATGGCTTAACACAATTATGATCATTAGAATCAGCAATACAACTCCTCAAGTTAGAATTGGCCTCAAATGTCATGGAATAGTCACTCAAAAGGGTAATATGAACTTAGAGAGAGGCAAATTGCAACAAAAAAAACCGGTCAAGTGCGAGTCGGAGTCACGCACCGAGGGGTTCCGTACAAATTAGTCGGAAGTAAATATAATAGTTTATCACAAGATTTTCTTTTGTAATGTAACAAATTTACGGTTATCGGATTTTTTCCTTTACTCGTGCTGCATGACATTGCTCCTTACCAAATTTCATGATTCTAGGTCAACGGGAAGTACCCTATGGGTTTTGAGTCCCTTGCGAGTGTCAAAATATGCGGCATAAATGTAACATAAACGCCCGTATCTTTTGATTGTGTTGACTTAGAAGATTGATTTTTTTCACTGCTTCAAGAGATTGCCACCCTGAGTATTTGATAGTAGTTTCAACTTGATAACTCCACGCGTTCTTGCAAAAAGGGTCTTGACAGACGGACAGACGGACAACGAAGTGATCTTATTAGGGTTCCGTTGTTTCTTTTAAGGTACGGAACCCTAATAACGTAAGAAAATTAAAATTTCGCGGGCTACCCTGACATTTTCGCCTTAAAAATAATTGACGAAATCTGGGCGTACTGCAGGTACAGACGTTAGCACATCAAGCTAGTACAATCTGTAAAATTACTTTAACGGATTTTCAACTTTATCATTAGGACATTATGTCCAAGGTTGATTGGGAAAATTTGACAGTTTCGGGTAGCTTGATGTGCTGGCGTCTAGTCTGTATACAAGGTGGCTCATTCAGAGCGGTCAGTATGGGAAAGTCTGAAACTATAAGATATACGAAGATATGTTCTTAGGAACCATGTCATCGATTTTAATAACAAGAAAAACTGCATTCATACATTTAAAAAAAACCTGTACTCAGCTCGGGAATCGAACCCGGTCGTTTTGAAAAAAAAAAACTAACACTATTTCTATTTAGATATCGATTGTGTAGGTCTTAAGCAGTAAATGTTTCTATGGAACATGATGTCTAAAATGAATAAAAGGCATTGTTTTCACATACTTTTATTTATTTTAGTAGGTGTTCGAAGTGACCACCATTACAATATTCAACAAGTTCAGGCATGTAAACTTGTCTCTATGGTTGTTTGTAGGTACCTCTTTGCTGGTTTCACAACTTGTTACATACACCGCTTTACATATCATACTTAACTGAGCACTTTTCCCAGAAATGGATTGGTACGAACGGCCCTATCAAATGGCCCGCGAGGTCGCCCGATTTAACGCCTCTAGACTATTTCTTGTGGGGTAGTGTTAAGGATGAAGTGTACAAAACAAGCTATGACACCGTTGAAGACCTAAAAGCAGCCATAGAGTCAATTTTAACGCAAATTCAGCACACGAAGATACAAAATACAATAGTAAGATCGTTACCTAAACGTGTTGAATATTGTATTGAAAAAAACGGTGGTCTCTTCGACAACCTACTAAAATAAATAGAAATATGTGAAAACAATGCCTTTTATTCATTTTAGACATCATGTTCCATAGAAACATTTACTGCTTAAGACCTACACAACCGATATTTAAATAGAAATAGTGTTAGTTTTTTTTTTTCAAAACGACCGGGTTCGATTCCCGAGCTGAGTACAGGTTTTTCTTGTTATTAAAATCGATGACATGGTTCCTAAGAACAGATCTTCTTATATCTTATAGTTTCAGACTTTCCCATACTGACCGCTCTGAATGAGCCACCCTGTATATCTGCCAATGCCTTCGAGGTACATGGGCGTTGGTGAAGCGTCAATGCCCTTTTCAATGTGAAAAATTAAATAATAACATTTTAGGATTTTTTCCTATAATATAATATGTTAGTATTTCAAATTAAATATTTTAACTTCTCAATTGATGAATCCTCGCACGAATATATGCTGCCGCAGCGCTCATGTATCGAAACGTTCTTGAGTTGTCTCGCTTTGGCCGATAGATGGCATTATGAGAGTGTGCTGCCCGTTCTACTGAGACATGGCTGGTGCGGTGCACTCCACCTTTTAAATGTTCCTTTTTTGGTGAAATTTTGATGATACTCGTAAAATAAATGGACCTGCATCTGTGCTTCATTGAGAACTTATAGTGCAGTGTTGATTTTTGGAGTTTTAATCATTCCACCGGTGGATTTAAGAAGATTTTGCTCGCCGGCCGGCAGCCTATACGTATAAGCCATCACGTGGTATCTTCCCATCTTCCTGGGCCTGAGTGGGATTTCTGGATTGCCAAGGTACGTGGGCATGTTTTGCTGCTAATAATTTTTAGGTATTGGTTTCTCGAGGATTCGTCAATAGGGAAATTGGCTTCATTTTGAGGTCCACCATTACACTTTTTTCTCATAACCTTCCTAAAGGTGCAGGCTATTTACACGCCTCACCAGAAGTAATGTAATTTTATCTCCACCAAATTAAGAAAATGACAATTTATATAAAGCCAACTGCATTTAGTAACTAAGTATATTCAAAACCTAGTATTTCATTTCAGAAACGTGTTTAAGAACTTAATTGAATTTAAACAAAACGATTCTATTTGAATGTCAACTTTTACAACTTGCCTTTTACCGCTTAAAGCCTTTACAATTGAGTTTCGATGAGCTTTGTATACAATTTCAACTGTAATCTCATTAAAGTTCTTTACACCGTGATATAAAATCGGTATATTTTTGCTTTTGTATAACGATTTCTTTCTTTCTTTAGAACATTGTTGAATATCTAAGATTTAATATATTACTCATTTATTTTTACCTCTCTCTGTCTGTTTCTGTAATATAAATATTTCTTTGTAATATACAATATGTAAGGGAAAGTACCTTACATATTATTTCACAAGGACCTCTTCTAGGTACTAGTAAAATCAGGATTTATCCCACTTGCAACATTCAAATATATATTGAAATCATAATAGTACGTACTAGCCTCTGCTCGCGGCGACATCGTTCGCGTGACATATAATATACATAGCTTTTAATTTTCTTTATTTTTCTAAAATAAAAGTAGCCTAAGTTACTTACTTATAACATCAGCTATCCACCAGTGCTAGTCCCGTTAAAACCGGACCAGCCGTTTCGGAGTTTAGCCGGAATAAACAGACATACAAAAATGTTAAAAAAAAAAAATTTTTTTATAAGTACCGCATATCTATATCATCATCATCATCTGCTTGCCTTTTCCCAACTATGTTGGGGTCAGCTTCCAGTTTAACTAGATGCAGCTGAATGCCTGTATTTTACATGGAGCGAATGCCTATCTGACCTCGCATATACTAATAATCTCTACTAATCATAAAGCATCATCTATACTAATAATAAAGCTGAAGAGTTTGTTTGTTTGAGCTCTGGAACTCCTGGTTGGATATAACAAACTAATTTTGTATTTAATAGCCCAATTCTCGAGGAAGAAAAAAAGCTATTTAACACCCTGCTATGACCCTCAGGAGCCGAGAATAAATAAAAAAGTCAGAAAGACTTTGTTCATTTTTCCTTTCATATTCAGTCCATTCTTCTTTGGAATGCGCTTCCTCTTGATATCAGGACGGCCACCACGGTATGCATCTGATTTTGTGTGCGAAAAGATTAAATAAATAAATAAACAAATAATGATAACTAAGCGAAAAAGAAGTGACAGCGCGTGCAGGTGATGCGATGCAATGCGATGAGGTGGGTCGGGGAACAAGAAATTTCACACAGATGAAGTCACAAGCAGAAGCTATATTTTCATAAGCATTTAGTATAAAGCTGCTATTTTGATATTACAAACAGACAATCAATCAATCAACTCAGCCTATCGCAGTCCACTGCTGGACATAAGCCACTCCCAGACTGCACCACAACACCCTGTCCTCCGCCTTCCGCATCCAGTCTACCCCAGCCACCTTCTTTAGGTCGTCCGTCCATCTATCTAGGGCGGCGTCCCACACCACGCTTTCCGATACGCGGTCTCCACTCCAGGACTCGTCTGCTCCACCGGCCATCGGCCCTTCGACAGACATGGCCAGCCCACTGCCACTTCAGTTTGCTTACTCTGCAAGCTATGTCGGTAACTCCGGTTCTTTTCCGGATAATTTCATTCCTGATTTATCGTTCAAAGAGACTCCGAGCATAGCTCGCAAACAGATACTTCAATTTTATTTATTTGTATAGCTGATTCTGTTCTGAAGAGCCCATAACAGTCCTTACACATATCACAATTGAATAAGATTTCTCGTCTCGTAAATGTCAAGATCATGACATTTAGGTAATATTACATTATTACATAAATTTCCAAAATGTACACATAATATGCGACTAAGGGTCCCGCCCATTATAGCGTAACGTGTGAGACCCAACGGCGAACGGATTATGCTAAATTCGGAGTGTTTGTTTATATTGCGATCTCGTATTTCAATTTTCACGCTCTTTATCCTTGACACGTCATAACTTTGTGTATTCCATAAATATGTATTGAGATTGAGTAGTGGAAAAAGCCGGGTTTAGTTCAATGGAAATAAACTGAGATTTTGTAAGAGCTACGAGCATAAAATAGCGTTTTATTTTAACAAAATGTTGTTTTAATTGATTCAAAGGATTTCTAGGGATTTGAAAGAACATACCTAGCTAGTTTTCAACTTTGAATATTTATTTATTTAATACTTCAAGCACATTCATGTACAGAGGTGGACTTAATGCCATAGGCATTTTCTACCAGTCAACCTTTCAGTCAAAACATATTCATTTATTTTAATAATAGAATATTATATACAACCAGAGTAATAAAGCCCAGCTTTGTAAGAAACAGAAGGTCATTTTAATTTACTAAAAGTGCAAACAAGCGCTCAGCATGTCGATTCTGTAAAAATCTCACCGTGAAAACTTGCGTGGAGTGACCTGTCAGTGTTATCCCACTGATGCTAGGGATTGACCAAGCATACATTTACAATCATAATCGTCATTTTAATAATATTTTTTATGCTAATTCTATTGATCATTTCATATAACTTCAAAACTTGTATTTTAGTGGTCAAAACATTGCCATTTTGAGGTGGTTTAAAATAAAATAGAAAAACAGAAACGTAGTCAGAACATAAATTTTGTTTTATTTTTTTCCTAGATTAAAACACCACAAAATAGTAACACTTACTTTGAAAATTAAAATACTAGCTTTGAAATTATATAAAATGATCAATACAATTAGCGTAAAAAATATTATTAAAATCTCGATTATGATTGTAAATGTATTCTTGGTCAATCCCTAGTATCAGGTAGGATGACACTGACAGATCCCTCCACGCTCACTTCACCTAAGTTTTCACGGTGAGATGGTTACAGAATCGCACTGCTGAAGTTTGAGTTTATACTGAATGAAATAACACACCGTTGATGCCAATAAAGCGATTTCTTTCGACTCAATGTGTGCCTACCCTTATTTACAAGGCCAAACAGTGGGTGCTACCGCTTAATTATATTTTAATTATTTCAACGCAAATGTTAATTTTTGGTGTGGTTTCAGCAAACACATAAAAGTGCTCGGCGCTCGAACAAAACGGCTACTTTTATTTAATTAGTCTACAAACATAGTTCCATGCTACCTTTATTTCTTAGCTAGCTAAACTTCGCAGACACGATGGTTATCGATATTTAAAGAGGATACAATAACAGTAAAATTATTTGATGTTTTTGGGAGGTCAACGAAAAACCCCTTCCACTCACATAAAAATTTGGCTCCAAATATATGTTTTAGATTATGATAAGGGTGTTTTTCAGTGAAAATTTCGTTGGTGTATCATGTTTAGAAAACATGAAATTAATATTTCAAAAAAAAAAAAAAATAACAATTATCTCGAGACTTAAAAAAAAATATAATGACATGTTGTTTCTCTAAGTTATGTACAACATATATTATGAGCATTGCTATATAATATTTGAAACTATCACAACGATGCTAAAGAAGATTTCACTTTAATAAATAAAATAAAATAAAAAGCATTTATTTTAGGCAACCCAAAAACACTCATGCAGCAACCAGAATACATAAATACACACACATAAGACAAATATCATCGGACACAGCTAGCAACATACCTGCTACATCAATGTCCGATATACGGGCAGTCAACTCTATATTATGTTTATAGGCTTATTATGATGGTGTCTCAGACTATTTTAATAAAAGCAGCAGCTCATCAGGGTTTTCATAAGCTCTGCAGCAATCAGTTTAAAACGCTTGTAGTTCGAGGAAGCCAACGTGGCCGTGGGCTGGCCATGACCGATACCCGTTGAGGCTGAAAAGTCCTTGAATAGAATTCGTGGAACCGTCCAAACCAACCATACACACAAAACTTTGTGTTATTTGGTAAGAAACATTATGATTCCGCTACGAATAGGTATGGAACACAACAAACAAATACAGTGTTAAGCAGTGTTCATAAAATGCTTCTGCATAATATCACCCTATATTGTCCCCACTGCTGGGACACAGGCCTCCTGTCGGTGAGAGGGGTCGTAATCCACCCCACCTGTCCAGTGCGGGTTGATAGATGTCACATGTCTTCGAATTTTTGGTTCTAGGCCATGCCGGTTTCATTAAGATGTTTTCTTTCACCGTTGTAAGAGCGGTGGTGATAAAATAAATTACAAAAAGTAAAGTACCTACTCTCTTGGGTTCCTGATTTCGCTACGAATATATCGATGGTCTAGAAGACAGACGTGCTAAGTGCCAAATTTTGATATTTTACAATTGTTAGGGTTCGCTAATTTACATTTCTACTTAATCACATTTAAACGCAAAAAGACTAGTTTCCAGGCCAGTAACTATTTTATTAAAATTTGTCAGTTGGTCGTTGGGTGCTTCTGATTGGTTAACTGATCAGAGGCTAGCACATTGTCATCTGTGATTGGTTGACGACATTAAATCGCTAACCAATCACAGAACTCGATTTTTACCGCCGAAAGGGATGAAAAACCCGGGAGGAAGAAAAGGGCGGTTAAACATTCTGACTCGAGCTGTGTGGACGAGAAAGTTGAGGAGAGGAATAAAGTTGTGTTCCCTTTCACCTGGATTTTTCTTCAGTACTTCACTTAGGAATCCTGAAAGTCTAGTTGCAATCCTTAGCATCAATCGTTTTTAATATATCAGAAGTGACACGCCAATCAAACTTAAAACGTAAGTACACGCCCATGGCTTTTATTGTTTCAATTCTGAATTATATTTCTTTTTATGTTTTATCTTTGCATTATAATGTTTATTACTATTTTATGTCTAATTTAAATTTGCTTAATACTAGTGATGGTACTGAAATCAGTGGTGGTTTAAAGCATAACGGTCGTATTACGGAAAGAATGAACATGCGTTGAACAAGTGTTTAAAGATAAACAGTGTTTAAACCTATCTAAATATCAGCTCTAAACGTAGTCTAAGACTGAGACAGTGGTTTTATTGTTTTGTAATGCGACCTACAGTGTTTTGCAACGTTTTATTTTTTTTAAATATTTTTTTTTTGTTGTGCGTGTGTGTTCTAAAGTTTCTGAAATGATGGAGAATATTATCCTATGGGTTTAAAAAGGGGTACGAAAATTTGCTTATTTTTGGCGTAGGAGGCACCATTTCCGAGATATGTCGCATGTTTCATCCTTCAATTAAACCGAATAATGGGTAGTCATTCACCACATTTTTAGTCATTGCTATTAACATACCTTCTTTTTCTGCGAGTGTTAGATCATGGACGAGCCACCAAGACGCAGAGAACGCTCAAATCGAGACTCCAGTCGGCGTAGACTGGAAACACCTAGTCGAGAGGATCGCTCACGAAGTCGAAGCGGCCTGCGTGTGCGCAGCCCGAATCGATCTCGGGATGAGCAAGACTTACTGCTGGGACGGCAGAGGGTTCAGATGCTGGAGCAGGAATTACGCCGAGAGCGTGAACGACTTCGTGCGACAGAGGACCGTCGTCGATCATCTTCACAACGTGCCAGCGAGCGTCGTGAGTCCTCCGGTCGTCGGGAAGCTGAGCGTCGGGCAGAGCCACGTGCCGAGCGACGTATCAATGGGGAAGAATATATAAGGTCACGTAGTCCATCTTTTTCTAAGAATGATCTTGTTAGTGTTCTAAAACTGTTGAAAGAGGATCTGTCGTCACAGCCACATAATAAAAATGCACAGTCGTCTCAAAAGATAGACTACCAAAATATATTACCTAATTTTGACCCTTCAACTAAAAATCAACGTATTGATATATGGCTGAAAAAGGTCAACGAATGTGCGTCGGTATATGGTTGGGACGACAGAACTACCACTCATTTTGCCATGCAGAAACTCCAAGGCCTGGCTAAAATGTGGTACGAAAGCTTAAATTCCATTCTTTTCAGCTGGAAAGAATGGCAAGATAAATTGATAAATGCATTTCCTTGTGAACAAAATTACGGCCAGACCTTGGAGGATATGCTGAAAAGGAAGAGCAAGTTCAATGAGTCCATCGAAGTTTATTATTACGAAAAGCTTGCTCTCGTGAATCAATGTGATATAGTAGGAAAGCGTGCCGTGGACTGTATTATTCACGGCTTGAGTGACAGGACGCTTAGATCAAGTGCTTTGGCATTACGTTGCAATCACCCTGACCAACTTTTGCAGTTCTTAGTAAGCAATAGAGATACTCATCAGCCTTCAGCGGACCGTTTCCATTTTCGTAATAAAATTGCAGACAATACACATCAAAATAATAACCAAAACCAAGCTCCAAAGTTTATAGCTAGATCGGGTCAGCCTAATGGTTGCTATAATTGTAAGGAGAAGGGGCATAGTTTCCTACATTGTCCTAAACCTCTCTTGAAGTGCCAACGATGCAATAAACTCGGTCATACGATAGAGACCTGTTTTACCAAGCCAGGGGAAAAGCCGACGAATTCTAGCGCTACTATTTCGAAGACAATGCGCATAGATTCAGTCAAAAAGGGTACTGAAACCTCAAAATCCAAATTTATAAAAGAGGTTATTGTTAATGGGGTACCCTTAGAGGGGTTCATAGATTTTGGGAGCGAAGTTACTTTGATTATGGAGTCGGTAACCAAGGAGCTAGGTTTGATTCACGATAACACACCCTCTCAAATGAAAGGTTTCGGTAATAATATTGTGCAATCTCTTGGAGAGTTGTCGCTTGATTTGAGTATAGACAATGTCAACGCCAGAGTAATTTGTAAAGTTGTGAGTGACGACTTTTTGGAGAAGGCTTTACTAATTGGCCAAACTTACACGGAGCTTCCCCATATAGTTGCTTATAAAAATGTTTCTGAATTGAAATTCTTCGACAACGGCAATAAATTGCCCTTTTCTGATGTTGACATTGAGAGTGGAAACTCTTCAAAGGTACGCACTTTAGGAGCTGTCAAATTTTGGGGACCTGTTTCGATCAGAGCCAGCGTTGATTCTACCATTAGTGGCAGCATTTTACTGAAAAATAGTGTTGCAAGAAAACCCAATCAGCAATTTTCAGTTTGCGGAGGACTTTATAATTCGACAAATGGCTTTGTGAATATAGTTGTTTTTCCCCATGCTAGTTTCTGTCTGATTCCAAAGGACAGTGTCTTTAGCCGAGCTGAAAAGGTCTATTTTGTCAACAGGGTTGTCGTTGAGTCGCCTGAACTGATGAGTAATGCTGCCAGTAATGAATTCGATAAAAGCCAGGTTCGAATTTGTCAAAAGGTACCTGATGATACTAGGGAACAATTATTAGGTTTGCTCAGAAGGTACAAACATTGTTTTGCGTCATCCCTGAAGGATCTAGGTTGTACTACCGTTGCCCAAATGAATATAGAGCTTAACAGTCAACGTCCCGTTGTATACCGTCCGTATCGACTATCACATCATGAGCGCTCGCAGGTGCGTACAATGGTAGATGAGATGTTAGATGCAGGTATAGTGCGCGAATCATCTTCCGACTATGCTAGTCCTATTCTGCTCGTACGCAAGAAAGATGGATCTCTTAGAATGTGCGTAGATTATCGCATGCTGAATTCTGTAACTCTTAAGGAGAGATATCCAATGCCAATCATTGAGGATGAGATAGCTCGCCTTTCTGGTCAGGCCTGTTTTATTTCACTAGACCTCGCGTCAGGTTACTACCAGGTACCAATCGCGGAGCAAAGTAAGCGACTCACCTCATTTGTTACGCCGGACGGCCAATACGAATTTAATCGCATGCCGTTCGGTTTGGCAAATGCGCCTGCTGTATTTCAGCGCATGATGAATACGATTCTAGGGTCAGCTCGTTTCTGTAAGGCAACCGCATATATGGACGATATTCTAATTTTTGGGAAGGACTCGTCGGAATGTCTCAAAAATTTTGAAGACGTCTTGCAATTGTTAGAAAAGGCGAACCTTACTTTGAATTTATCGAAATGTGATTTTCTGCGCGATAAAATCGACTATCTCGGGTATGAAATCGGAGCAGCAGGAGTAAGGCCTGGGGAGAAAAAGATCTCTAGTGTAATGCATTTTCCACGTCCTGAAAATATACACAATGTTCGCCAATTCCTCGGGCTGGCAAGCTATTTCCGGAAATTCATCAAAGATTTTGCTTTGATAGCTTTTCCACTGAGCAAATTGTTAAAGAAAGCTGTACCATGGGAATGGGGCGATAATCAGGAGACAGCTTTTCAGGACTTGAAGGCTAGATTGATAGGTAGACCTATTCTCGCAATATTCGATCCATTAGCAGAGCTGGAACTGCACACTGACGCGAGTAGGATAGGCATTGGAGGTATACTCCTTCAGCGTTCAGCGGATAACACGCTGCGGCCGGTTGCATACTATAGTAGGCAAACATCGCCGGAGGAGAAGAATTTCCATTCCTATGAGTTGGAAACATTAGCAGTGGTTTGTTCCTTACGAAAGTTTCGAGTTTATTTGCTAGGGAAAGATTTTAAAATCGTTACAGATTGCAGTGCTCTTCGGTCTACTTTTACCAAACGGGATCTCATTCCTAGGATAGCGCGCTGGTGGCTGCAATTGCAAGAATTTAATTGCACAATCGAATATAGAGCCGGTACAAAAATGGGACATGTCGATGCGCTATCCCGTAATCCTGTAGTCGAGTACGAGGAGAATCACTCTGATAACCTTCCAACCGTTATGACCATTTCAAGTGAAGACTGGTTACATACCCTCCAACTTGGAGATTCAGAACTTAGGAGGATTAGGGAAATTTTGGATAGTAATATAGATGAGAAAGGATTGCAATATATAAAGGAGAACTACGTCGTTAAGGATAACAAGTTATTTCGCTGTGTAGGTGAAGACAAGGGAGATGTACGCTGGGTAGTACCGAAGGGTGCGAGATGGCAATTATGTCGAATGAATCATGACGATATCGGTCATTTTGGGATTGAAAAGACTTTGGAACGATTAAAGAAAAGTTATTGGTTCCCAAAAATGACACGATTCGTCAAAAAATACGTGAGCGCCTGTATTGAATGTGCATACGCTAAAAATAATCAAAGCGGTAGAGAAGGTCTTCTTCACCCTATAACGAAAGTGGAGGTACCTTTTCACACACTACATATTGACCATCTCGGACCCTTCGTGAAATCTAAGCGAGGTTTTTCTTACCTATTAGTAGTAGTTGACGCTTTTACAAAATTTTGTTTTGTCAGACCGGTTCGGAACACGCACACCCAGAACGTAATAAGGGTGCTAGAAGACATATTCAGGATATTTAGAACCCCTGATCGCCTCGTGAGTGACCGCGGGAGCTGCTTCACGTCGCATATGTTTAAAAGATTTTGTCTAGACGAGGGCATTAAACATATCCTGAATACCGTCTCTAGTCCCCGATCAAACGGTCAAGTCGAGCGGTATAATCGCACAATTCTCGGCTCTATGAAGGCTTTAAGCGTGAAATATGGCGAGAAAGAATGGGATTGCCATTTAGGAAGGATTCAGTGGGGACTAAACAACACTATACAAAAAACGACCGGCAGGACACCAGCCGAGGTGATGTTTGGTACCTCTATGAATGTTTCGGCAAATCCCATCCTTAATAAGATTTCCGATGAAACTCGCGAATCCACTGATTTATCCACTATACGCGACGAAGTTAAAAGTAGGATAGACAGTGAGCAGATCAAGCAAAAACGGTATTATGATAAGGGTAGGAAACCTGCGCGCACATACGCGGAAGGCGACCTTGTTAAAATTACTAAAACTTGCTTTAATAATGAGGGGCAGAGCAAGAAACTCCTGCCATCGTATATCGGTCCCTATCGGGTTACAAAGGTCTTGGGTACTGATCGATATGTAGTAGCTCCAGTACCTGGTTTAGGTAGTACACAAGGCAAGCGTCCAACGACTGTTGCTGCGGATCGCATGATGCCTTGGATCCACGTGGCTGCATTAGATGTGAACGAGAACTCGGAATCTGCTTCCGACACAGATGATGATTAGATAAATTTAATTTAAGTTTGGATGTCCCTTGTGAGGCATGTAACTACAGAATGGTGTGTTGTTTCAGATTGGATGCGAGAATCGATTGGTTCGCATCTGATCAACTATGCCAGAGCTACTCGTCCGTCTTGCTCCTGTTGCACAAGCTTAATTGATCGGCTTGAGCGAAAGGTTAGCAAGGGCTCCCTCGATTAATCGATCGTCGAGGTAATCTTTGAAGTATATCGACTAATCGATCGTCGATCACCAGCTATCCCGATTAATCGATCATTGGGACCTGAGTTCTTTAATTGATTAAACACAACTAATTGATCGTTGTGATATCTACACCTTACCTATGAGTAATTTAAAGTTGCAAACACTTGCAAACACAACTAATCGATCGTTGTGATTTGTACACCTTGCCTATGATTAAATTGAAGTTGCTCTTCCGTAGAAGTCCGTACATACTTATAAGATAAACAATTTTGTAAATAGGTATTACTCGTCTTAGTTTCCGTGTATAAAGTAAATAGGAAATAGCTTTAAATAATAAATAAAAGAGCAAACAGCTCCACAAGTTTTAATTTATATCACGTATTGTTATGTAAGTAGGTATTTCATATTCTTTTAGTTACAACAATAGTTGTACTATTTTATAAATTTCTAAATAGGTAATGGGATAAAGTAAATTTCTAAATAATACTATAATTTTTATAACTACGAATTAGTCAATAAATGAGTTAAATAAATATATAATAACTATATAGGCTTGAAATTTAATAATGATATAAGCATATAATTTGAATTGATTTTGAAATGTTTTGTACATGGATTGTGAAGTTTGTTTAACTGACCTAATTCCGATTGTTAGGGTTCCACCCGGTACCGTGTGCAGGGACGCACACGATATCAGGATGGTCGATTGTTAGGGTTCGCTAATTTACATTTCTACTTAATCACATTTAAACGCAAAAAGACTAGTTTCCAGGCCAGTAACTATTTTATTAAAATTTGTCAGTTGGTCGTTGGGTGCTTCTGATTGGTTAACTGATCAGAGGCTAGCACATTGTCATCTGTGATTGGTTGACGACATTAAATCGCTAACCAATCACAGAACTCGATTTTTACCGCCGAAAGGGATGAAAAACCCGGGAGGAAGAAAAGGGCGGTTAAACATTCTGACTCGAGCTGTGTGGACGAGAAAGTTGAGGAGAGGAATAAAGTTGTGTTCCCTTTCACCTGGATTTTTCTTCAGTACTTCACTTAGGAATCCTGAAAGTCTAGTTGCAATCCTTAGCATCAATCGTTTTTAATACAATTAAATGCCAAATTTACTAAATAAACATGCTCTACCGTTTGCTCTTGTTAAAGTAACACAATTCCATCTCTTTCAGCCTAAATTGTGAGTGTATTATATTTATATTAAGTGACATCAACTGGAACTCATAAAAGATAATGTCAGTTAATTGCCGTCGTAAAAATAAAAATGTTCACATTTGATCAATAATTACACAGATAATACTTAACTAAACATATTCACTTTAATATACACTCTGCCTTTAAACAGTTTTGAGTACCAGCCCGTCGATTCTGTGTAAATCTCACTGTGAAATCATAAGTGAAGTGAGCTTGAAGTAAGACTGCTTACTTCAAGCTCACTTCACTTATGATATTACACACACCTATCACTCTATCTTCACTTATTTATTGACACTGGTCAATAGTGTTAATCCCTAATGACAGCTCACTCCACGCTCACTTCACCCAAGTTTTCACGGTGAGATGGTTACAGAATCGCACGGCAGCTTTACTTTACTTTACTTTACTTTCAAAATTCGATATAAAGCAATAAATAAGATTTCTATAGTTTGGACAAAATAAAGAATTTATTTTTCTCTTCAAACATACACACTACAGTAAGTAAAACTATGGAAGTAAACAAAAGACACCGACACCAAATGTCAGAAAAAAGAACACATATCAATATTTAAAGACAGGCACAGATACACTTACATACAGCCAAGTATCGGAATGAAATTTAATTCAATACTCCCACTAAATTTTATATAACAAAACACATCATCTTTTCTTCTATAGTCTATCTGCTTTAAAAACAACAAAATAAAACTAAGTAAATAAACTACAAAACAGACAGTATAGTAGGTATCTCTTAGATGCTCAAATTTAAGAGTAGGTAAAGCCTTCGTAAAAATATCAGCCAGTTGTTCAGAACTTTGTACATATTTAATATTAATTAACTTTTGCTGTACCTTCTCTCTAATAAAATTAAATTTTATATCAATGTGTTTTGTCTTCTTGTGATAGACAGGATTATTTATCAGTTTAATAGTACTTTGATTGTCAATACATAAAGTCGTACAATCCTGACTAATATCTATTTCTTTGAAAAACTGTCTTAACCATAAAAGATTTTTGGCAGCTTCACATCCAGCCATAAACTCAGCCTCAGTTGTTGATAGAGAAATACAAGATTGTTTTTGACTAGCCCAAGATATTGGACCACCATTTAACATAAAAATATAACCTGTGGTTGATTTTCTTGTGTCTAAATCACCAGCAAAATCTGAGTCTGAATATCCAATTAAATTTTCATGACCTTGATACTTTATACATAAATCTTTAGTTTTAATAAGATATCTAATTATTCTCTTCAACTGAATTACATGATGTAAACTTGGACTATTTATATATCTACTTAACAGATTTACACCATATGAAATATCTGGCCTAGTTGCAGTAGATACAAACAATAATGACCCTATGGCTTCCCTGTAAGGAAAATTAATCTGTTCATTATCAACATTTTTAACTATTTGAACATTTACATCAATAGGTGTATTACAGGGGTGTGCTGTACTCATATTAAACTTATTTATTATCTGTTCAATATACTGTCTTTGACTAATATATATTGAATTATGAGTTTTCAAAATTTCTAAGCCAACAAACTTATTTAAACTCAACTCCCTGATATTAAACCCTTGCTTTAAGTAATTTACAATTTCATCTAATATTGTATTTGACCGAGACATAATTAGAGCATCGTCTACATAGAGAATTAACAGAGCTTTAATGCCATGAAAATTACATACAAACACACAATTATCTGCTTGTGACTGAATAAAACCATACTTCAATAAAAAATTAGTGAATTTCTTGTTCCAACAACGAGATGCTTGTTTCAACCCGTATAGGGATTTATTCAGTTTACATATTTTATTTTCAGGTGCTTTCACTCCATCTGGGATTTCCATAAAAATATCCTCTTCTAATTCTCCATACAAGAAGGCTGTTTTAACATCTAATTGCCTTATATTCCAGTTATTTTCTGCTGAGATAGATAACAGTATCCTTATTGACTCATATCTTGTGGTAGGTGAAAATATTTCATTGTAATCTATTCCCTTAATTTGGGAGAACCCTCGAGCACAAAGTCGAGCTTTATATCTGTCTACTTGACCATCTTGGTTTCTTTTAATATCAAAAACCCATTTTGAAGTTATAGTTCTCTGATTTTCCTTATCAATAAAACTCCAGGTGTTGTTGATATGATGAGCTTCTAATTCTTCATTTATAGCCTGCTGCCATAACTTATGATCTTCACTATTAATTGCTTCATCATAGGTCACAGGAACATTTAACTCTGTTAAATTTGCCTCAAAAAATTGATTTCTTCGTGGTCTTAAAGTGATATTTGATCTATTTAAATCTGTAAGATCAATTTCTTGCGAAGGTTCATAGGTAACATCATTTTCATCGATGGCAGTGTGTATGCTGTCATCACTATCACAGCTGACCTGACCACTCAAATTTCTCTCAATATTATCTGTCACCTCTTCAGTTTCTTGATCTTGTTCATCACCATCACAGATAAAAATTTGAGCTTCATTTTTCCTTATTTCAGGACTTTTCTGTTCATTGAAAATAACATTCCTTGATACTGTTATTCTTTTTGTGTTTAAATCATACATTTTATAATTAGTATTATCATAGCCAACTAACATCATCTTACGACTTTTGCAATCAAGCTTCTTTCTCAGCTGATCTGGCACATGGACATATCCTTCACACCCAAACACTCTGACATGATCCAAACTAGGTTTTATACCACTCCATAGCTCTATAGGTGTAATATTTGGAGTCTGACTAGATGATGTACGATTTAATAAATAAACCGCACAATTGACTGCTTCTGCCCATAGATTGAGTGGTAAACTACGGGCATAAAGCATGGATCGAGCACTTTCCACTATTGTCCTGATTTCACGTTCAGCCCGCCCGTTTTGTTCAGGCGTGTAAGGAGCGGTTAGTTCATGAGAAATACCTTCACGGTCTAGGTATTCTTTGAAGTCTTTGCTTGTATATTCTCCCCCATTATCAGTGTGTAATATGCGTACACCATGTGAAAAATTATTTTTAATTTTTGCATTATATTTCATAAAATATTCTAATACATCACTCTTGTTTTTCAAGAAGTACACATATCTGAAGCTTGTAGCAGCATCTTTAAAAATGACAAAATATTTCATACCTTGTACAGACGGCACACTAAATGGTCCACAAACATCACTGTAAACAATGTCACCTCGTTGCAGTGATCCCCTGTTTGACTTCTGGAACGGTTGACGAGCATGTTTGCCATATGCACAACCCTCACATACGAACTTGTCACAATCTGATAAGTCAACACCAGTTATCGCATTGTTTTTGCACATTTTCTGTATTTCCTTGACATTCAAGTGACCCAAACGTTCATGCCATATCTTAAGATCCAATTTTTGCACTACGTTACACACTGGGTTTTGAATTGTTTTCAACTTTAACTCATATAAATTGTTGCTTTGTAAAGTTGCACACAGCACTATTTTGTTGTCCTTGTAAATCAAAGCATCAGTTTGTTTCTTTATGATACTGTACCCTAGTCTTGTCACTACTCCTTCAGAGAATAGGTTTCTTCTTAATTTTGGTACATAAAGAACATTTTTCAAGATACTTGTCTCCCACTGTCCATTGACACACTTGTTAATCAAAACATTTCCTTGACCAACCACTTCTATGGCTTCTTGGTTTCCTAATTTCAATGGAGATCCTGTATACTCATATAACTCTGCAAAATTTTCACTTTTATAAGACATGTGAGCTGAAGCACCACTGTCTAATATCCATCTACTGCTTTCATCATCATCTTTCAAATCACTATTTGCTACATTAAAGGCAATCATATTTTTCTCTCCTTGGTTATGTTTTTGCTTAGGGGCACGACAATCTTTAGCAAAATGACCTCGTTTCCCACAGTTGTAGCATGCAAAGCGATGTGATTTTTCATTTGATTGTTTATTTGTTTGTGTAGATGGAAAAGTTTTCTTCTTAACACTTTGTTTTGCCACTACTAAAGCAGTTTCATTTTCTTCTTCTACATTCAAGCTGGCCTCCTCATCTAATAATCGAGCTGTCAGGTTGATTATCGTTTGTTTCTTTGAATCAAGTGACATCCAAGCCTGACGAAGAGATCTGTACTTTGGAGGGAGTGTACTCAATATTTTAGTTATGATTGCAGTATCACTAATATCCTCTCCATTTTCTTTTAGTTCCTTTGCCAAACTTTCTACCTTAGCAATATGTTGCGCTATGCTGTCCGCTGATGACATTTTGTATTGATAAAAACGCTCGTGTAACATCATTTTTGTCATCTCGGATTTCTGTTCATAGATAGACTCAAGTTTAGTCATTACCTCAAGCGCTGATTCGCAGTTTTCGATGAGTGCTACTTGCTTTAAATCCATAGCTGATGTTATTATAAACATAGCCATTCCATCGTCTTTATTCCACTGAATCACATTAGTTTCTGGTTTTGGCAAACTAATATCCAAACCTTTGGCACGCAGAGCACATTTTATTTGAAATTTCCATTGTTTAAAATTTGATCCATTAAATTTTTCAATTTTGCCGACCTCCATTTTGTTTTTTTTTTTCGTGTAAAATTTTCGACAATACTTTACTGTTTTTCTGCTCTTTATTTATTGCTCGCGTGGACCTGGGCCCATAACCAATTCGATATAAAGCAATAAATAAGATTTCTATAGTTTGGACAAAATAAAGAATTTATTTTTCTCTTCAAACATACACACTACAGTAAGTAAAACTATGGAAGTAAACAAAAGACACCGACACCAAATGTCAGAAAAAAGAACACATATCAATATTTAAAGACAGGCACAGATACACTTACATACAGCCAAGTATCGGAATGAAATTTAATTCAATAGATTCTGTGTAAATCTCACTGTGAAATCATAAGTGAAGTGAGCTTGAAGTAAGACTGCTTACTTCAAGCTCACTTCACTTATGATATTACACACACCTATCACTCTATCTTCACTTATTTATTGACACTGGTCAATAGTGTTAATCCCTAATGACAGCTCACTCCACGCTCACTTCACCCAAGTTTTCACGGTGAGATGGTTACAGAATCGCACGGCAGCTTTACAAACTTAAATTAACTAAAACGTTCCTCCTGAATAATTGCTAGATATGATGTTTGTCTTCTAGACCATCGATATACCAAAATAAATAAATACAACTAAACAGTGTTTATGATCAATCTTGAGCTATACTCATTAAAATATTTCTTAATGCATTCATTCAAGTTATGTAGCAATGAAATAAATACCAGTTGAAATACTTGTGTTGAACAATAAATAAAAGAAATATTCGTAAGCTTTTTAATTAATGTTAGTAACACGCGTTGTAGAATGTTTAATTAACTAAAGACCTTGAAGCCAAGTAAACTGCCATTTGTACGGTCGATGGACAAAGAAAAATATGAAGTCAGGGAAAATATACAACGTGTAACGTTAAATGCGCAAAACGTGAAAACAGTTTGATCAGAATAACAAGCAGAATTAATTGAACAACTTTTTAATATAGGTCACATTTTTCAAAAAAATCTTCATTGATAAATGATAAATTATTTATTTTCTGTAAGTAGGTTTGTACAAACACTTTTACATGTCAATCATATTTTTTAAACTAGATGAGGTCGGCGTTTCCTATCTGACTACTCTGAGAAGAAAGGCCGAAACAAACTCAGAGGTCACAGTCTCTTTTAAAGTCCAGACATAATCTTGGTCAGATCATGTGACCATGTAGATTGGTGTCTGAAATGGTCTTTTGAGTAAAGAATCACACAGATTGAGCGGACCTGTCCAGTCAGTGCACGCATTTGTCAAAAATCGTGCAGCTCAACTCAGAACTTGAGGAGCCTTACGATTCGACGAACAATACCAATGAAAGGACATTTGGGTAGGCCGCATAAATGACTCAAACTGCCAGATCATCATTAAAAACGTTGCCGTGTCTATTTATTAATAGGTCAAGCAAGCCAAGGTCAGCGCAGCGCAGCGGCCCGGTGACGACTCCTCCCTCGATAAAGCGTCGTCGCAGACGCAAGAAACGATCAGAGTGGCCAGTAAAACTAAAACTGCACATAAAACCTTTACAATTTTTTTAATGACTTATTTTCTCTCTGAAATAGGTCAATTGAATTAAAAATCAGTAGGGGTGTCTAAGGTTTTGCGCATTTAACGTTACACGTTGTATATATTATAAGTATATATTATATGAGTAGTAAATAGTATGTATGTTTAATATAGGTTTTTAACCTGCTTACGTATTTACGAGTGTTATAAGATTTCTTATCAATATTGCTGCTGTCCGCATAAATGTGTTTAAAATTAATTACTACCCATAGTGCTACCTCGTTATTGTTTATAATTATTTTAAAATGGTCACTTATAAAAATGTCGACTCCTCAAAATTAACATCGACCAATTTCTTTCTTTGCTTAAAATTCGCAATTCGCTCCCGCAAAATTCCTTTTAGTAAGTTTTTCTTTAAAATATTTTTTCACGAAAGTAAAGATAATAACGGTCAATGGAAATATTGACAAGAGGCTCATAAATTAAGTGTTTTTTACTTAATTAAAGATGCAACTAAGTGGAATCGTTTCTTTTGGGAGTTGTTTCCAATTTCGACGTCACCATTGAAATAAAATTACTTATAATCAATTTGGTGCCATTCATTATTTTGGGGATTGGGAATTCATTGGTGTATTGTAGGAATTGCCGGCTTTTTAGGGTACCGTACTAAAAGGGTGCCAACGGAACCCTATTACTGAGCTTCCGCAGTCCGTCCGCCCGTCTTTCCGTCCAACCTTCGGTCCTTCCATCCGACTGTCCATCCATCCGTCTGTAAGTCAGCGGGCTGTATCTCGTGAACTGTAATAGATAGACAGTTGCAATTTAAAAAATCGTGTTTTTTTGACTTTTTGCCTTGTGGTATGGATCCCTTCGTTTGCGAGTCAGACTCACACTTGGCCACTTTTTCTGTAGTTTATAACAATGCCTCCTTTTAAGTAGACTTCTTTATTACGGTACATTTGTATTTTGATGATTTTTTTTTTATTCATATAGACAGGCGTAGATTTTCATCATGTGCTTGGCTTTGCAATGAAGACTGAGTCAATTGGTGATCGTATTATGTTGATGTTTTAGACATTTCATATTAAAAAAAAAAACAACGACATCATGCAGGAACGAAGTTCAATTGAAAAAAAAAAAAAAAAAAGAAATCCTCACTATAGGGTTCAGCACTCTCGAAAACCATGAAACGACACCAATCTCAACCCTTGGTTGACTGGTAGAGAATGCCTGAGGCATTAAGTCCGCCTTTGCACCTTTTTGTGCGAAAAGTTTAAATAAATACTTGGCAAAAAAATAAAACAAAATCCAACCGCCATCTTGAATTTTAATTTTGAGGTCAAAATTAAAATTCAAGATGGCGGTTGGATTTTTTTTCATTTTTTTTTTTGACTTTGACTAACTGATTTGATTTTTTTTTGACTTTGACTAACTTCAGCAGCCTCGAAAACCATGAAAACTATGTCACTCTCTCTCTCTTTTTATTACGAGTATATATAATAAAAAGTTGCTTGGTACATAACGCTTTTTCGTTATGTGAGGATTTATACCAGTTTACTCCTATCGTAAGCTCCGTTAAAGATCTTGGTTAAAATTAGTGCTGTTATCGTTAGTGCTAATGACCTTATTACTACTCGTTTGCTTACTGTTTTATAGTTTTAATGTGTATTTATTTTGATGTAATGCCAATAAACGCAATTTTTCTTTCTTTCTTTCTTTCTAATAAAATTCCAAAATCGCAGAACAGCTTTCTTTGATACTTGCGACTTTGGCAAAGCCTATGCAAACTTTACTTTTTGAATAAAAATAACCTCCAATAACCCCTAATTATTGAAATTACTACCCACAGAATTTTGTAAAAATTCTGTGGATAGAATTGTGTTTAAATTAAAGTTAAAATTTTTGACTTGATTTTATTTCAACTTTCTTAAGTAGTGGGATAAATGTGAATTTCATTTTGCTGAAATGCAGGTCATAGACCTCAAGATGTCACTTATATTTCAAAAGGGTTGAGCAGAGATACCAATGCTTTAGTTGTGTTACTGTTAGAAGTATTACGAATAAGTTGTCTTACAATTTGATATTAAATTCCGTTTTGTTCATTTAGTCGCGGTTTCACAAACCTATGAAACTTATTTGATGTTTTATGTTATTTTAACTTTAATTTGAGTTGTTACTATATTTTTTTTTTTTATTTCTGAATGGGTTCTTGACCTCGATTACGCCTTATGGAAAACAATGGTCGAAGTCTATGATGGAACGAGCGTGTCCAGAAGTGGAGTGGCGTGGAGTTTAGTTTGCAGAATAAACAATTTTTCTTTCTTTTTTTCAGAAGATGCATGTTCACTCTTGATTTGAAGCTAGACGGGTTAAATGTACTAATTTACTATTACGGATAAACGCAGTGCGATCCTGCAACCATCTCACCGTGAAAACATAGGCGAAGTGAGCGTGGAGTGAGCTGTCAGTGGTATTCCAACTGATACTAGGGATTGACTAAGCATACATTTACAATCATAATCGAGATTTTAATACCTAATATTTTTTATGCTAATTCTAATGATAGTTTTAGTTTTTATTTTAGCTGTCAAAACCTTACTATTTTGTGGGTGTCTGGCTGACGGACCATAGAATTTAATCCCACGTAGTTTGTGCGGCGTGATCACTTCACCCGATTCATATAGACTAGGAAAAAAAAAAGAAAAAAAAAAAAGTCGTGGAGATTCTAAGTATCTGTTACTGTTGTTTTTTAATTATTTTTTGTTTTCTATTTTATTTTAAACCCCCAAAAAATACAACTAAAATACTAACTTTGGAATTATATAAACTGACAGCTCACTCCACGTAAGTGATAACTTACGTGAAGTGTACCTTACTTTACCTCTCAAGACCCGATGGATTTTATTATTTCACGCCTATATTGTAGGTAAATACAATTTAGTTGTCTTCTAACCCTCTTAGATAAAATAAGCAACATAATACATGTGTAAAATGTAATTAGAAACAATAAACACAGGCTCTTCATTTGTTTTAACCGGACTCAATCCCATTTGTTAGAAAAACAACCTTTTCTGTAGCAGCTGGCCTTTATTTAGCTGTACTAATTATATTATCTGTGGCTGTACTAACAATATTAAAGAAGTGGAGGGTGCTTTCCTTTATGAGTGTGAGTTCCATATCCACAAAAGTTATTGTTTATAAGTATTCCGTACAAAAAGGGACGTAATATATCTGCTCGTCTGACTAACTTTCTAGACGTAATTTTTTTTTATTGTTTGTCATTGAGTACGTGTTCCTATCATGGGAAAAATTCGTAACCGATAACAAAAAGAAGGTGTTCGGACACAGAACCCTAGTGTGCGATTCGGACTCGCATATGGCCGGTTTTTCTTGCCAGTCGTAAGTAATATTTTGATGGCAATTTGACGTATAGTCAACCACACATCAATAGTAACAATAACGTTGGCAGCATCTTTATGTCGTTGCAGTAAGGGAAATTTTTGAAATGCAAGCCCTGCTATTTTCAAAGGGAGGAGACATTTTTCCCAGGAGTGAGAACATTTTAGGCTAATTATGCTTCTGATACATTGTGTAGATCGAAGTAAGTAGGTAATAAAAATAGGAAAGCAAAGCCCATCTATACTCCTGTGTATACCCACACAATTTTCTTGACCACTTCTACCTACACAGGAAGAGGCTATTAAGAAATTATGTGAACAAGATCACACTAATACATATTATAAAAGCGAAAGTTTGTGTGTGTGTACTCCTACGGGATCGAGACTTATGCAGATGAAACCGCGGGGCGCAGCTAGTTGATAATAAAGTGAACACGTGTGGGACCTAATCCGTTTCTAATCTGTAGGATCAGATTAAAACCTCATTAGTACTTTGACAAAGGGGCGTGAAACTTGAATCACGACTTTCTAGGCACATGTTTCCAAAACTCGTTGGTTCTTTTCACCAAATTAGAATATTGTAATGAGATTTTTGGAAGGAAGTTCCTTAACGCGGCTTGTGGAAGGAGTTGACTAGTAGAAATTGTCAGATAAGGAAAAAGCGTTATGCTCCGTCTATGTGACTTTCTATCTCTCTTTCAATATATTTGTATTATATACACTGGTATACGGGATGTCCGAAAAGTCATTGATTACCTTTTACCTGCTGATGGGCTACGTTGAGATCTACCAATAAACAAAAAAATGACCTACCAATAATTTTTTTTTGTCACCAGGGCCGATCAAAAATAAGGTAAAATTTGTTTTGGTGAAAATTTTAAGTTTGAACATAAATTTTAGGTATTTAAAAGATGATATCTGTAACTTTCTTGTATTCAATCGATAGTAGAATGATTCAAGATGAAAATAAAAAAAACCTGTACTCGAAAAAGTTTTCATTCGTAGAAATGGCATGGAAAAAACTGATCAAAGGTAGAGATTTTCCAAAATTTCATTAAACATCAAAAACTCGGAAACCATAAGACTTTTACCGTGGTCATTTTTTTTTATTGGTAGATCCCAATGTGGCCCATCAGCAGGTAAAAGGTAATCCATGACTTTCCAGACAGCCAGTATAATACGCACCGCATAAACACATTACTGTGTGTGCGGTGAGTATCGGGTAAGGAAATTCGTTCTTGTTTTCTGGTCTCTATCTCTAGACCAATGACAAAAAAATCCGCAGCAATAATGCTTATGCAAAATGTTCAACAGTAGCTCAGTATGAGGTCCTTGCTTCGAATCCCAGGTCGGGCTATGTGTTATTGGGTTTTTCCATCAGGAATTTTTCAGTAACAGAGCGGAGTCTGTTTCGGTGCCGGCTGATGGCGAAAAGCTCGCCCCTATTACATGGGACTGTAATATAACTGGCAAAATGTGGGTGTTGGTACAGACACCAGCATATCAAGCTAACCGAATCTGTTAAATTTTCCCAATCAACTTTGAACCTAATGCTTTAGTGATAAAGGTGAAAATGTTTTAAAGAAATTTGACAGATTGTAGTAGCTTGATGTGCTGGCGTCTGTACTACAGGTGCATCTCTGTCTACAACTTCGGGGATTGTAGGCGTGATGTTATGGTATTTTATTTTTTTGCAAACTTTACTTAGACAGCAAAAAAATGTTTATTCTGCACAAACAAAACGCACGTTACAAATAAACAATAAAAAAGACACACTACACTACACGCACACACACACCACACACACACACACACCACACGTTACTTACATGCCTACTCCAATTGACGAGCTTTGAAAAACGAGTCCATTAATCATGCTATATCCTTTATCCTCCCACTGCAGAGTAAAGGCCTTGCTAATCTCTTTCGGCGTCTCTTTTCCTAAAACTATAAAAAATCTGGAGTCCAGCTCCTCCCACCACCTCAATATGGCTCTTGCTTGTCAATGTTGTGAGACCCATTACTAACCCAAGCTGAATCAATAATCACAAGTTGCATCGGTTGCAACACTTGATCTTGTTCTTGTTCTAGCGTTGTACGGGGTTTCAAAAGAATAAAAGGTCAGCTTATATTGGTTTCTTTACACTGACGTGCGTCCTGTTGTACAGAAAAGTAAAACAATTCAAAGCAATGACCGATTAGTCGTTCGACCAACCATGAATCCGAAATCCTGAGGGAATCGTAAATAAATTGTATGCCATCGAACAACATGGTAACATTTGTCTCTGGACAATAAATCTGTTCGCAATTTGTAGGCTTAAAACAAATACCAGAATTACTATTGGAAATACAATGCAAATACAAATACGCACGAACCGTGTAAATGTGAACCTTATTGCACAATCGTATTACTGGATAAATACCATTTTAAGTTGGTCTGTAGGCTATGAGGTTTTCAAGTTTAGAGCAGTAGTGGACTAGTGGTAACCGCCGCGACTTACGAGTCATTGATCGTGGGTTCGAACCCAGACAGGCGTTTTACTTTGTGTAAATTATTTCATCACTACTGCTTTCAAACTGGTAAAGGAAAACATCGTGAGGAAACCGACATGTCCTAGAACTAAAAATTCGAAGACATGTGACATCTAACACCCGCACTGGGCCCGCGTTTCATTCACCAGTGGTAGCATCCTGATTCGACTGCAGTTCGCGGCGTAAATCGTCATCATACACTGCGGGTGGTCGTCCTGAACGTGGCTGCCTTTCAAGGCTCCTGTCTCCTGATTTAAAACGGTCAAATCATCGGGACACCGTCCCATGGCTTGTACTTCCAGCGCCCAATGCAGTGTTGATATTGTCAGCCGCAGCCCGCGCACTGTGGCCTAACAAGTACTCATATAAATAATAATAATAATAATATTCCACAACTTTCACACAACGCCATCTAGTCCCAAACTAAGCAGAGCTTGTGCTATGAGTACTAGACAACTGATAAACATACATATATATTTCTAAATACATACATATTATAGATAAATTACACCCAGACAAAGAACAAATGATCGTGCTCATCACACAAACATTTGTCCTGGGTGGGAATCGAACACACGACCTTGCGTATAGTAGCCAGGGCCACTGACCACTGGCCTGCCTGATAAGTACAGTGTTCGAACTTGTAGCTCGTCCATTTTTCTTCAAACTGACTAAACCGATCGCGAGGGTGGCTTTAAATACCCCCACATCACAAGTACCTAGAATGTTCTACAACATTCTAGAATATTATTGAAAACAATTAACTTGAAAAAGGAAATGTATAGAGTTTTATAGAGTGTCTCATTACTTTTGTGCCAACCCAATAATTAAATTACAAATATATTTAAGCAAATTACAATAGATATGGGAAGACGGTGTAGTCAACAAGTACCAGGTAATTAAAAAAACACGGGTACAGTACCTAAGAGTTGGTTGTCTACATCTGCCTTCGAATTGCAGTTCTACAACGTGTAACGTTAAATGCGCAAAACCTCAGACACCCCTACTGATTTTTAATTCAGTTGACCTACTTCAGAGAGAAAATAAGTCATATAAAAAATTGTAAAGGTTTTATGCGCTGTTTTAGTTTTACTGGCCATTGTGATCGTCTCTTGCGTCTGCGACGACGCTTTACCGAGGAAGGAGTCGTCACCGGGCCGCTGCGCCGCGCTGACATTGGCTTGCTTGACCTATAGACACGGCAACGTTTTTAATGAAGATTTTTTGAAAGATGTGACCTATATTAAAAAGTGGTTCAATTGATTCTGCTCGTTATGCTGATAAAACTATTTTCAGGATTTGCGCATTTAACGTTACACGTTGTATAATGACACGCCGCGAATTCTTCAAGGTACTTTCCTTCACCGTTTTGCGACCAGCGCTGATAAAATTAATTGCTCGCCCACAACCAGTAAGTCTCGTGGGACACGTAATTCGAGGGTATTTCCGCACAGCCCCAAAATGGAACGCCTACATATGGATGAATATCAGATTTGTGTTCGCGTGGGTGCTCGATCAGTTTTCCCAGTTACCGATATCGATTATACCATATGATTTTACCATATCACTCACCAAGCTTTTCCTAGGGTATACTAGTATTGTAGGCTACCATACATATGTATGGTAGCTGACTACCTTTATTCACACAGATTTAGGTTTAACTAGCTCTTCAAGGCACTTTTTAGTTTATGTTTAAGGACTTTTTATTTATAAGTACCTAAGTTATGCCAGAATTTACTTGCAAGATTAGAGGTACCCCAATAACAACTTTGACAGAAATGAGGGTGTATGGTGGTGTACTGAACACATCTGCGTACTGCATCTGCGTTTATAGGGTACAGACGTGATGTTATATTGTACGATTCCGTAAACAATGAATACATATGCGATAGCAGCAATCGCGGTTGTTTTACTGGTATCTATTGAATAGTTCCGTTGTATGTCTCCGAAACTCATCACCAGATCTCTACGAAATTTAAATGGGACAAACCTCTATCGAACAAAAATAATTTTGCAAATCCGTCCATATATGACGGAGTTATGCCCGAACATACATAAGAAAAAAAAAATAGAAACATCCGAATTGAGACCCTCCTCCTTTTTGAAGTTCGTTAAAAAGAGTATCGATGTATATTTAGGCAAATTAATTTTTAAAAAATTACACCCTAAGATGACTGATGCTTGCATTCGTCTGTTGGGACTGGTCATCTCAAAGCTGCAATGGCTCTTTCTTCAAAAGACCCTTCCAGACCTGGCCCTGCATTGTTAATACTCACATAAAATCCTAATAATATAATGTTTGGACTTTAAAAAAACCATGACCTCTGAGTTAGTTTCGGCATTTCTTCTCAGGGATCAGTCAGCTAGGAAATGTCGGTGTTATCTAGTTTTATAATAAATATTGACGTGTAAATTGTCCTAAAATATCTACTTACAGAAATAAATATTTCATTTCATAAGTCAATTTTGCCGTGCTATAGACATTTCATAAAACTGTCGTACTAAGACAGTTGTGATTTGAATATACAAACAATTTAAGTTGTTAGTCAATTTGCATAACAGTCAATTTCTCTGATCTGATATGCAAATTCGTGGTTAATTTTACCAATCAACTAATGGCTGACGATATATCCATTTTGCGTGTAGACTGGCATACATTTTCATCAGTGTATTGGGTATACAGTATATGCGTATGTGACTATCCCGTGGGTCTCGTGGTCACAAGCACGACTGCTGAGCGTAGGTTCGATTCCTAGGTCGGGCAAAGTGTTATTGGGTTTTTCTATTAGAAATTTCTTAATAACAGCCCAGAGTTTGAGGGTTTGCTTTTTGATACCCCCGTGCCTCGGAAAGCACGTTAAGCCGTTGGTCAGGACCAACGGCTGATCTCTCTCCGGTCGTGTCAGATTGCGTGCCATCCCATCGAACTATGAGAGTGAGGGAAGAGAAAATGCACTACAATATCTCCCGCGCCGAAGGGTAATCTCCGTTCAGATTGGCCGCCTTGCCCGAAATAGGATCTGGAGGACTATTATTATGCCCATACGAAAGACGAAAAATCTGGTCTTTGCAGTAATTTGGTCCTAAGTTACTTGTATTTAAGTAAAACAATGTATTCTAACTCAAGCAAATTGCCTTACTAATTTGAAAAGGGATTGTTTGCAAGTGCATATCTTAAGACTTATGTTCTACAGGAATCCATTTAGACGGGGCTTAACTCCGAATTTGCTTCACTAAAATAAACCTTATGTAGCCGGCATAAGGCTGTAAAGCTTATTTCTTGAGATTTATTCGGGTGTGAATGAAGAGCAACAGGCAAGACCTATTGATTATTCTAAACGTATGCATGTCGGGTATTTTATAAAGCTGCTTTGAGTCAAATTGTGTACGTATTAATGACTCCATTAGGAATTGCAATGATATTTATAAATATGCAAGCGTAGAGGGAATATGTTCATAGGGTCCCGTTGGCACCCTTTCGGTACGTAACCCCAGAAATTATGAAATACAAAACAGATGCAGACAAAGTCACGGCCAACAGCTAGTAAACTGCATAAATTAAAGTGCCGGCCAATTTTTTGTCTCAACATAATTTCGAACCTTTTAAATTTCAAAATTGTTCGAGCCTTTTATATTTCAAAATTGTACGAAACTATACAATTTCAAAACCCGTATTTTAGTTGTCAAAACATTACTATTTTGTGGGATTTTAAAATAAAATAGCAAAACAGAAACTTAGTCAGAATATCAACTTTGTTTTTGTTTTTCTATTTGTTCCTAGATTAAATCCCCACAAAATAGTAATGTTTTGACAGTTAAAATACTAGCTTTGAAATCATATAAAAAATCAATAGGATTAGCATTAAAAATATTATTAAAATCTCGATTATGATTGTAAATGTTTGCATGGTCAATCCCTAGCATCAGGTGGGATGACACTGACAGCTCACTCCACGCTCACTTCACAAAATGTGTACATTTATTAGTCACTTCAATTAGTTTTAGTATTTCAATTTCAAAGGGGGAAAAAAAATTTGCTCCATGTAAAATACTGGTATTCAGCTGCATCCTGTTAGACTGGAAGCCGACCCCGACATATTTGGGAAAAGGCTAGGCAGATTATGATGATGATTTCAATTTCAAACGAGTTTTGGCGAACCAAAAAAAATGATAAAATTTAGTTTTTAGTTACAATGCGCTTTTTTATTTTTTTTTATTTTTGACCAGTATTCAAAACATTTTAAGCGGCAGCCTAGTCATTAAAGACACAAAAATAAAACCTCGTTTCGTGGAACAAGGCAAGGTCGAAATTAAAAGCAAAGCACTAATGATTACCCAATCTGTTTACCCTTAAATGATGGCATGATAGCATCAATTTACATGCGTAAACAGAACACAACCTTCTCGATAAACTAACTATCTTGTTAAACAAGCCGGCCGTCTCAAAGAGCTACGGTGTACCGCTACGAGGCTACGGCGTAGCGCTACAGGCTACGAAATATGAAGACGAAGTTGATTTGTAAGTCGACTTCAAAAAGGAGGTTGTCAATCCAATTGTATGTTTATTGTTTATAATAAATGTTTGCTACGCAATATCTACGACTTTAGAAGACAGGTTTTGTTGTTGTTTTTTTTTTTAATCTTTGTAATGTTTTTAGATGATATTATACAGGGTTATTTGTAAAACACCAACAACCTCTTAAGAGGTCATTGTACTCATCATTATGAACAACTTTTACTATGGGACCAAACTTGAAATCGCGAAAAAAAAATCAGCTGTTCCCTACATTTTGACGATTCGTACGAACATAAATAATAATAATAATAAATTTCTTTATTGCCATAAAAACAGGTTACAGAAGAAATTGAGACCCTGGCTCCAGAGCTAGGTTAGAGTACCTGTATTTCAGGAGATGGGATAAATGTGATGGGAACAGCTGATTTTTTTTCGCGATTTCAGGTTTGGTCCCATAGTAAAAGTTGTTCATAATGATGAGTACAATGACCTCTTAAGAGGTTGTTGGTGTTTTACAAATAACCCTGTATAAAAAACTAGCTTTTGCGTGGATGTCGGAAAATATCCCTCGGGAACGTACTGCCGTAAACCTACCTATTATTAACGGTATGCCAAGTTTCATCCAAATCTGTTCGGCTGTTTCTGCGCCAATCCGGAACATATGTACATCCAGACAAACAGAGACATTAACAAGAATAATTTGTTCGTTACTATTTCATTATATGATATTTATTGTGAAATGAATCGTCACCAAGGTTGGCAAAAGGATTGGCAATTGTAGTCTATTTAGCTTATCAGACATTTTATCCATGTTTGTGACTTGTGACTGTGACACAGTTTGTTGATTTCACCCATGCATATGAAGCGTTTCAGCCGTTTCTTTGGATGACAGGATATTGTAAATATAATAATATAATATTCCACAACTTTCACACAACGCCATCTAGTCTCAAACTAAGCAGAGCTTGTGCTATGGGTACTAGACAACTGATAAACATACATATATATTTGTAAATACATACATATTATAGATAAATTACACCCAGACACAGAACAAATGATCGTGCTCATCACACAAACAATTGTCCTGGGTGGGAATCGAACCCACGACCTTGCGTATAGCAAGCAGTCAGGGCCACTGACCACTAGACTAACAGGCCTGTCAAATATGTTTTTCAAAGATCAGGTGTGAAGTACTCGCAACCGGCATGCGTGTATGACCAGATGAATAAATGTAAACGAAGCAAAAGTAGTATCATAGATCATGGAGTGTGGCATTCAGAAAGCATGAGTTTATGTATTTGTGTATTTATTTTAAATAATCCTACATTATACTTGAAAACTTCAAACTTTCAGAGATTTAAATAGATTAAACTGTAACCTCTCAGCTTCCAATATACGGTATTAAAATGTAAATCAAGCTAAGTAATATACTCAAGTTAGAGCTAAGTAACTAAGTAAAGCAGTCACTTAAGTTTTATAACATTGTGCTTGAGCTTAAGTAGCGCGGAAGTGAAGGCGGGCTGCTTGTTGTGCATAAAACATTGTTTATTAATTAAATTAGTTATACTGACTGTGGTCGAAAATTGCGGTCTCATTACAAATTTAGGCACGAACAATCTTATAACCTTGATTCACGGTCCATTTTGGTTTGTTTTGACTGTACAGCGGAATTGTGACTGTCATTTACGTAGTTTAAATTATTTTTGGTATAAAAAACTACATAAATGACCAGACTCCAGGCAGGACTATAGTTTATTTTTGAATAAACTGTATTCCTGTTTGTGTGTTTGTCTGGATTTGTGCCCAGTTAACGGCTCTATAGCCATTAACTGGGCACAAATCTAGACACACACACACACACTCTAATCTAATCTAGGAAAAAAAAGACTAGTCCTTATACAACGTGTAACGTTAAATGCGCAAAACCTCAGACACCCCAACTCATTTTTAATTCAATTAACCTATTTCAGAGAGAAAATAAGTAATTAAAAAATTGTAAAGGTTTTATGTGTTGTTTTAGTTTTACTGGCCATTCTGATCGTTTCTTGCGTCTGCGACGACGCTTTATCGAGGGAGGAGTCGTCACCGGGCCGCAGCGCCGCGCTGACATTGGGTTGCTTGACCTATTAATAACTAGACACGGCAACGTTTTTAATGAAATTTTTTTGAAACATGTGACCTTTATTAAAAAGTGGTTCAATTAATTCTGCTCGTTATACTGATCAAACTATTTTCAGGTTTTGCGCATTTAACGTTACACGTTGTATAAGGACTAGACTAGGAAAAAAAAAATGATATTCTGACTAAGTTTCTGTTTTTCTATTTTATTTTAAAACCCCACAAAATAGTAATGTTTTGACATCTAAAATACTAGCTTTGAAATTATATAAAATGATGAATAGAATTAGCATGAATAAAATATTAAAATCTCGATTATGATTGTAAATGTATGCTTGGTCAATCCCTAGCATCAGTGGGATGACACTGACAGCTCACTCCACGCAAGTCTTCACGGTGAGATATTTACAGAATCGACCAGCTGTTACCGTGGTGTCAATATGCCATAATTCTGAAAAAAAAAAATGCTTTACATTTTTAAGGTTACATATTATAATATCTAAACGTATTTTAACTATTTTCGAGATAACTATGGTCAAAAACCCTACTGTTTAAAATACCTAAAGATCGTTTCACTGATTTTTGCAATAACTAATGAACGAAATCCATAAAGGAGAATTCACATACGGTTTATTCAACTACAATTAATTATCCTAAGGTTGCATGAAGTAACGGACGATTCACCTACTGTTATCTGTGGTCAATATTTGTAGCCAGAATAACGTCATAGGAAGGTCATAAATATCGAAGTACAGAGTATCGGATGCCCTAAATATCGATATTTATTTATTATATACAAGTCATTGATAGTCTTAGTTCATGGATGGCAGACTTCATGAAAAGACAGTGAGAACTTTGGATGCAAAAGCGAGCGAAGTGAGTTCGGGACTTGGGGCACCCTGACTCGGACAGGTTAGGTTCGAAGGGGTTCTCCTTCGTTAGGTTAATTTAAGCCCTGCAGACGGAAATAGGGGCCCCGAAAAGCGGGGCTCCATCAACTAAGCTTTCAGTATTAATAAACTGTAGGTGAGTAGTCCATTAGGTATTTCACACATAGCTGATATATACAATATCTTAACCAATTATTAGATTAGTTGTTCGTTAGTGCGATTAATTTTAGTTTAATCAAAAAGCATAAAAACTTTTTTATAAAAAAAATAACAACTGACTTGCAAAAAAACACTACAAAGTGAAAAATAACTTTAATTTCGGAAGTCGGTGTCAAAAAACGAAAATGGGGAACCAACGATACCTTTTATAAATAATAAAAAAAAATGTTTATAAAAAAGTTTTTATTTTTCACTTTTTAGTTATACCGACCCCAAACAAATTCATATTTGCTATGTAAATATCAGTGACAAGAAGCTGCATCTACGTTTATAGGGTAAAGACGTGATGTTATGTTGTGCGATTGCGTAAACAATGCATACATATGCGATAGCAGCAATCGCGGTTGTTTTACTGGTATTTATTGAAGAGTTCCGTTGTATGTATCCGAAACTCATCACCAGATATTTACGAAATTTAAATAGGACCATTTCGGAATAAACCTCTATCGAAAAAAAAAAGAATTTTACAAATCCGTCCATACATGACGGAGTTATGCCCGAACATACATAAAAAAAAATAAAAGAAACATCCGTATTGATAACCTCCTCCTTTTTGAAGTCGGTTAAAAACAGTACTTGAGTCGATCAATATGCGTTATGAACATAATTATGTGAATCAAGTGTAGTTGTCTCGGAAATAGTCAGAATACGTTTAGATTTATAATAAATGTAACCATTTTGACCGTGTAGGTATTGCACTTTTCTATGAAACAGCAGATTTCTTTTTGATAACCGACGAAAAATATACCCTGGGCGGCCTAGAATCCTGTGCTAAATTCATGATTACTGTTTATGCACACAAACTGTTACCATGAATTCAGCACATGATTCCACCCTGTATGGTATATATTAGGTGAATCAAATATAAACAGGACTTTCTTAATTTCTGGTCGCTGAGTGAAGTGACGCGCTTGGTGCTGTTGTATGTGTTAGGGGGGATCATCTAGGGGAGGGGGGTATACTGCTCCGACTCACTTTAGTTTATTGCGCGCCAGTACCATCATGTATGAGCAGGAGGTATATAAGTCTGTTGAGCAACGATTTATCATAATTTTTTTAACACGGGAAGGCATAAAACCTTCCGAAATTTTTCATCCATTGACTCTACAGTTCGATAAGAATACGCTTTCAAGAACTCAAGTATAGGAATGGCACAAAAAAAAATTCAAGTGGAGGACGCCGTTTTCACACTGACCAGATAGTGGAATCATTTGTCTGCAATTGGCTAAAGGCACGACCGATTACATTCTTCGATACTGGCATCAAGAAACATCCCCTGCGCTGGGAAAAATGTGTTAATAGATTACGTAGAAAAATAAAACATATTCCTTTTTTTACGAGTATAATAATACGAGCGTATTTTTTTTTACTTAAGTCCGGTTTATATTTGATCCACCCACGTATTTAACATCCACTGTGAGTTTTGCACAAACAATCGTAACATTAATATCGTATGTCGGTTTTTTGTCAACGTCTGTATGTTAGCGCTGACCTTGGTCACAACTAGATCGATAGCGATAAGGTTCGGATTGTTAGTGTAATTGCTTCTGGAACGAGTGCCACTATTTGAGATGTCTATTATTATTCCGGCGAGCATAAGGTTGGGTATAATACACCCAGACCCTAATAAATCACTCGATATTTTGTGACAAATACATTTAAAAAAAATATATATAATTATTTTAAATTTAAGAAAAGAATTTAAAATCAATATTAAACCGTAAAAAAGTCTAATTTATCGTATGGGTTTGTCACACCCACCTTATGCTCCGTGTTACAATTTTTTACCATAACCTGCTGAATCCCTGAGGTCATTATAACGGACAAATGCGCGCTATGGAGCGAGCTATGCTCGGAGTTTCTTTGAAGGATAAAATCAGGAATGAAATTATCCGGAAAAGAACCGGAGTAACCGACATAGCTTGCAGAGTAAGCAAACTGAAGTGGCAGTGGGCTGGCCATGTCTGTCGAAGGGCCGATGGCCGGTGGAGCAGACGAGTCCTGGAGTGGAGACCGCGTATCGGCAAGCGTAGTGTGGGACGCCCCCCAGCTAGATGGACGGACGACCTAAAGAAGGTGGCTGGGGTGGACTGGATGCGGAAGGCGGAGGACAGGGTGTTGTGGCGCAGTCCGGGAGAGGCCTATGTTCAGCAGTGGACTGCGATAGGCTGAGTTGATTGAAGTGTATTGGTATACGAGTGTTAGTATGAATTACACACACAATTACATGCCTTATAAAATACACATTGATCCCATTTTATCCTACTAATATTATAGACGTGAAAGTTTGTGAGGATGTATGGATGGATGTTTGTTACACTGTCTCTTTCACACAAAAACTATTGAACGGATTTGGATGAAATTTGGCGCACAGATAGTTTATAACCAGTATTTACTCTTTCACACATACGCTACTTTTTATCCCGGTATTCCCACGGAATCTAAACTTATGCGGGTGAAACCGCGGGGTGCTGCTAGTATTAATATAATCCTTTTATACACCAGTATTTATCTAGTTTCAAGGTACACTCTAAATATTATTCCAAGATACATTAAAGCTTAATTAAACTTACTATGCACTCTCACGAGAATGGATGTAAAATGTCGTATGTTGAGATAGATCTCGTAACTCGTGTCGGTTCTATGTCAACCTAGGCTTCTGGTGTTTGAGTCGTCAGTCTTTGAACGCTGCTCATGCATTTAATAATAGCATTATATAGACGGGGGATTAGCCATGCATGTTACTGGGGGCGCAGTCTGAGGCTAAAGAACGGAGAATATGGCGTTTTATTTCCGAAAAATGGTCTTGTGATTTCCATTAAACAAAATAGGTAATAGGTAAAACGGGCTGGTGTCCGCAACTCCACGTCAATGCGCGTATTTTGCGTACGAGTGGGAAAATGGTGACCACCGGGCAGGTTAGAAGCACATATGCCGCTGTCTCGTCATCCTCCATGCAGGCCCTGCACAGCGGACTGTCTGTTACTCCTATGACAAAGAGGTGTTTATTAAATGGCCCGGGGCCAGTTAAAGCTGTAGTAACCGTACGCAGCTTTTGCTTAGTTAGACGGAGAACCTGTTTCGTGAGGCGGCCATCCATTGCGGGAAGCGTTTCCTTAGCCTGCCTGCACTCGCCTTGTTACGTCCAAAGTTTGTCATGTTGATCTCTGGTGCGTTTCCTTACCAGAGTGCGTAGATACCCGAAGGGGAGTGGCACGATGGGCTCAGGTCCCACTGGTGCCATGCTCGACCCCCTTCTGGCAAGCTCGTCGGCTGCATCGTTGCTTAGCGAACTGCTGTTATTTGCACGCCGCATTAAACAAAATATAAAAAGGTACAATTATGCAGAACATTACGATGTAACATCAGAAACGAAAAAGATATTGAAACTAGTCGCACTAGTAACCCTAAAACCTGGTTAGACATTTCTTAATTGAAATCCATCTCTATTATCAGTTTTAACAAGGGGTATCGTGTTACCCAGTAACCGGTAGTGGAGGTCTGGTAGGCATTCGCTCCAACTATTTTCCAGTCTATTCGGATACAGCTGTTATGCGGATAGACTGGAACATAGTTGGGAAACGGCTAGGCAGATTGGTTTGAATGATAAGGCCGATATAATGAAAGCTAGCTAACAAATAAAAATCTATGTGCTACAGTTCACAGCATACCTATTCTTTAAAAAATTAACCGTGAAAACTTAGGTGAGGCGAGCTTGAAGTGAGTAGTCAATCTCTAGCTTGACGTGGAACGATAGCTCACTTCAAAGTCACTCCACCAACATTTTTACCGGTTAGATTTTTACGGAATAGACCCGCTGATCTTGTTGTCCAATGTAATGTTTTATTTTATTTTGTACACCACAAAAATACATACCTAAAAAAAATATCGAACACTAAAAATATGCAATATCGTTTCTGCGATCTCTTCGAGGTAACCTTGGAATGGACAGTGATTTGTATAATTGTGATAAAATGGGGTTGTTGGAATTTTACAAAAACATTAATATTTTTCAATCAACGTTGTTGATTGTTCGCATAATTACGCAGCGTCGAGTTCAAGTCAGGTTTACTACGCCTGTTTAATAATTTAAGAAGAAAAGAGCGGCATGTTACTCAAACCATTTGTCAAAACTAAAGTACCTCGTAAATATTTTACAGAGGTTTGTGTTGTAACAGGCCTTTTTAATTGCACATTATTTAAAAATAATGACTGACTTTAGAATTGTATCGATGTTTAAAGAATATAATTACATATATTTTTGTAACTTAAAAACTAATTGAAGGGTCGTTGAAATGTTTTTAGTGTACATCAAATACTGATTTGTCTTGTGAAACGAGGGATCTCTGCCTACCCCTTCTGGGAATATGATGTGATGTTGTATCGAAAGTGAATTTCTTATCCCCGTCATTATTACTTATTAAGACTATTACAGAAAAACATATGTTACTGATTCAATAATAGGATTTAGAATCCTATGAAAAATATTGAAGACTACGAAAAACCAGTCTGAAGGACCGCACGTGTAAGACCCCGGATACTGTTACAGTAAATAAAATGGCTTCTGACCTTGACGTTGAAACCATCGTTACTTCATTTTACGTCTTATATACTTACAACTTGTTTTCTATCCTGAAAAATGTATGTAAAAACAAAATAAATATGCAACTGTCACACTTTGAGCTGCATTGCATTAAAATAATCCCCACAAGTAAAAAAAAGTGTTTATGTAGATACAACTGTCGCTACTAATAGTAAGTAAAAACGTTCTCATTCTAATCTGTCTCAATCTGTCAAAAATACCTCTAATTTACCTGCATTTTTGACATTGATTGTCGCAGAGGTGAGTTACTCGTGACTAGATTTTGAACGTTTTTAAATATGGGCACTGACCTGGACAGAAAGTCTTGTTACTATCTTGCGGACTGCCTAATGTTTTTACCACAGCACGAAACATTCTTATATTTTTCATGCCGATACGAGAAAATAAAACAGACGAGCCGATCCCATATCTGTCAAGTACAATCGAACCGAACTTACAAAGCGCAACCCTCAACTGCAGCTCACAGACTTACACCTGCGTATAGGTGCCCCCCGATGGTTTCCGAGACACATTCGCGCTCTGACCGTCGAACGCGATGGGCGTTCCCCAAGTCGGTACGACCGTTTCACCCGCCGAGCCGGGGCTCGAGCGTCCGCGCCGTCCACACCTGTTGATCGTCGACGATTCCAGGGAAGCGAGAGCGGCTGAAGGTTAGTTTTTTTTATATATTATCATTGTGACGGTGATTATTCGGGTTGTTTTTCAGGGATTTTTTAATTTGTAATTTTTTCGAGAAAATTGTGTATTTTTTCGGGGAATAAATCTTTATTACAGTGTAAAAATGAGTATATTTCGATACAAATTAAATAAAAAATAGGTGATACGATTTTTTTCCACGATTAAGAAAAATATGTCTTACAGTGGCTATCTTCAGTAATATTTTCAGCTACACAAATCTTATTTAAATAAATTATATATAATTAAAACGCACTGTTGTTAAGTACCAAAAAAACTACGGATCGAAGTGGGTGTCGACAGTGAAAATATTTAAGTTGCTAAAAGCAAATTCATATATAGAGATAGAAAAAAAAAAATACACGCCATTGACATTGATTTTAAACTGCTATACATTAGTATTAAAATAAAACTAAACGCGAATAGATAACAAAAAATATTGCAATATTTTATCACCGGATTCCACTATCAAACTATTGTTGTGTAGGTTTATACTTATGACACTATTGAAAACATTACTCGCAGTTGCTTGATAAAAACCGTCGGGTAAGTCTGGCAGTGAAATATTTATAACCCTTCGTAGTATTGGCAGTAAACGGGTTACGACTCGTAAAGAATATTTTGTGGAACTCTTTGCTCTTGGTGGACATTTTAAGGATAGAAAAGGTTAGTTTCACTTTTTATATATCAGTTTTTTTACAACTAAAATTCAATAAATCGTATTTGTTTTTACTGTTATTAAAATTATCATGAATTTTAACTAAAAAAGTGTTATTTATTTAAATGCGTCATATCGAAATAGTGTACCAAAAATGAAACAATTAAAAAAAAAATAATTATACCTTTTTGTTGGTCGCCATAAAAATAATATTTCACAAGTCGTGTTCATTCCCTAATTTATTAATACATTTCAATAATATAAAATACAAGTTATGAAACTAAAATATTAATGTGAGAACCCAAAAACAAAACAGTGTGAACCAAAACAAGTGAAGTAACAATATTAATATCCGCTTTGAACTAAAATAACAAAAGTAAAACGTAATTAGAGTTGTGAATTTAATATACGTTTTCCGGGCCTTTGGGGGACCTTCTACTCATCTGAACATGCTCATAATAAAGGTCTATTGTCTTTGGATGGCCCTTCATTTTCTAATGTGTCATTATTCATTTTGTGCAAAAAGTGTGAACTATATGAAAAGGTTTTAAAATGAGTTATCTTTGTGGTCCTGTTGGTTTTGAGTAAGATTTAGTTATTACAATTTTTTAAAAGCATGTTTTGGTTTAGTGTGCACTATGTTTTGTAAGAGGCTTATTGGATGAGACAATATTTAAGGGTAAATGATCTCAAAAATAAAACAATACACTTTCACCGAGCATAAAGTTCACTTAGTTTTTATTTTTATTGTTTGGTTTCTAAAAAAAACGTTTGTAGGAAAACTTACCAACTTCAAAAAAAATATGTGGGCACTATAATTTCACTGTGTTAGAATGGTATGGCGTACATAATAAGAAAAGAAAGAAAGAAAATATTTATTTGTCACAGAAATACGTGTATACAAAACGATAAGATAACTCGAATAAAAAAATATTATATACAAAGCAGACTTGTAATAAAAATAAAGCAATAAAGATTATTCTATTCTATGAAAATCTACGTATTTTCTGCAACTGGTGGCATAGATGCTAAACTTCTGTGAAATGTATCACACTTATGTCAAATATTTCATAAAGAATTTGCCAGAACCGAGGCTATGAGGCATATGTGTCTTGTCGTGCGTACAATGCCTGTTGCGCTTGATACAAGGTCAGCAAATCTCACGGGATGAGAAAGGGTTAACATATCTACAAATTATACAACATTTTATACTCAATTATACAATTTTTATACATAATCTTTTCAGAATTTATTCAAAAAACAAAAAAACACGCATTCATTAAAAAAATATCAAAAGTTCTGTATTTTTTTCTTAGTTAATTTTATTTTAGGTTTGAAAAAATATTTAACAAGTGAAGTTTTGATTGACTTTTTGAGATATTATTAGAGGATTGATTGAAGAGAGAGATAATGTAATTTTGTGGGCGTAAAGAGATTAAGTTTCAATCCATCGTTGATAGAGGTAGCTTGGGTATAAAAGTTACAAAAAATAGCGATGGATTACGTGCAGTCTATACCGTAGATTTATAGGTCCCAGTTCTGCTTCACATAGTTGTTACGAATTTGCTAAGACAATGGCATTTTTTTTATTATTATGTATTAGTTTATTTTTGTATAAGATTATTTTGTGTATTTTATCTATGGGCCTTTTGCCTGATAATAAAATGATTATTATTATCATATATCAGTTTAATATTAATGTATTATATACACATAAAACTAAAAAAAATTCTATAAATGATGGTGAAAACCGCATCAGAATCTGTTGCTTAGTTTTCTTCTTCTTCGTGTCGCTGGCAAGACTGTATGTCAGAGGGGGCAATTCTCGTAAACGATCGATCGACTTCTAACTTATCTACATTTTTGACAAGTTTTTGACATTGACTGCCGCTGATATGAGATTGCGAGTAGATTTTGAACGTTTTTAATTACGGGAATTTATTGGCCTTCAGCATGTCAATTCTGTAAAAATCTCACCTTGAAAACTTGCGTGGAGTGAGCTGTCAGTGTCATCCCACTGATGCTAGGGATTGACTAAGCAAACATTTACAATCATAATCGAGATTTTAATAATATTTTAATGCTAATTCTATTCATAATTTTATATAATTTCAAAACCTTTTGACAATTAAAATACCATCTTTGAAGTTGTATATAATGACCAATAGAATGGCAACATAACTAAGACAGGGCTCGTAGTCAAATTATATGTTACTTCCTAATTCATATATGATGCAGAGAATCTCTTCACTAGTTTGTAAGTAAAATAAAACAGGAATGGAATTCTTCACTTACTTTCGATTTAGACGAGTTAATCGTATGCCGTGGTAAAAAGATTAGCGAGTCAGCAAGGTTGATACGAAGGCTGACTGCACAGGGTGCGCCCGGAGTTATATGTATCATCACTTGTTGAAGGCTCTTTTATAAATATTTTATCACTACATAGTATAAAACAAAGTCGCTTCCCTGTCTGTCTGTCCCTATATATGCTTAGATCTTAAAAACTACGCGACGGATTTTGATGCGGTTTTTTTTAATAGATAGAGTAATTCAAGAGGAAGGTTTATATGTATAATACATGCATAATATAGTAGAGAAACACTGATAATTTTAGAGGTTTCTAATGTAATGTCGTAAATAAACACATTTTTTTGCGCTTACATTGTAAACGCTGGCTGAACCCGTCGAGATAGATCAAAATAATGTACTACAGTATTGTACACCTTAAAAAGGTCTACAAAAAATCCGCAATGGTAGATGTCTATCTCTTAGGGATAACCCACAATAACCATTTTTATCGTATACTTTTTATGGGAAATAATGGCTCTAAAATTATCAGTGTTTCTCCATTGCACCCGTGCGAAGCCGGGGCGGGTCGCTAGTTTATCATAAATGACTACTTCTTCGTTAGGTTTAGTGGTCGCAGCCATGATAGTGATTGACAGCAGGTGTAGTTCGTGGGTTTGAACCCAAGCAGGCGCTTAGTGGGCGAGTGTGCGAGTGAGCGAGTGTGCGAGTGTGCGAGTATGCGAGTCTGCGAGTGTGCGAGTGCGCGAGTGAGCGAGTGTGTGAGTGGGCGAGTGTGTGAGTGGGCGAGTGTGTGAGTGGGCGAGTGTGCGAGTCTGTGAGTGTGCGAGTGTGCGAGTGAGGGAGTGAGCGAGTGTGCGAGTGAGTGAGTGTGCGAGTGTAGGATTGAGCGCAGCAGACGAACAGCAGACGTTGTGTCATTTATTTCATCACCACTGCTCTTATAACGGTGAAGGAAAACATCGTGAGGAAACCCACATGCCCTAAAATCCGAAGACATGTGACATCCACCATCTCACCCGAAACTCTGAAAACCAGTCTTACCAAGGGGTATCGTATTACCCAGTAACTGGGTTGTGGAGGTCAGATAGGCATTCGCTCCATGTAAAATACTGGTCAGCTGCAGCCGGTTAGACTGGAAGCCGACCCCAATATAATAGTTGTGTATGTATGTACGAGTATTTATTATTTTGATTACGTGATATTTATTAACATTCTAAATGATAAATGGTAATGATAAATGATTTATTTTCTGTAAGTAGGTTTGTACAAACACTTTTACATGTCAATCATATTTTTTAAACTAGATGAGGTCGGCGTTTCCTATCTGACTACTCTGAGAAGAAAGGCCGAAACAAACTCAGAGGTGATATTTATTTTAGAAGTATGTATGTATGTTTATTAAAATACTGGTATTTAGCTGCATCCGGTTAGACTGGAAGCCGACCCCAACAAAGTTGGGAAAAGGCTAGGCAGATGATGATGTATGTATGTATATTTGTATTTATGTATGTATATTGTCATAGTATTTGTTTAGTTTTATTACGTGAATATTTTTTTACGATTTTATGTATTTTTTTTGTCTCCTTTACTCTTTCACACGCTGTTCACATCTCTCTAATGTCCTATCGCAGGTATGCTGGAAGAGATTTCTTATGAAATAAGCATCTCCTTTGTACCTATTTTTCCGTTCTGTTTTTTCTTGTCTGTTTATATAATATGTGTGTACATAAATGGTAAAATAAATAATTGGGAAAAGGCTAGGCTATGACTCTAACAAGAAGAGTATTTCGATATTTTGCAGAGACTACAGAAAATTAATTATGTGAATAGTGTTATCAGTGTTATTAAAAGCCGTAATATATAATAACAATTGATTACGTTAATAGTACCTAATGCACTGATTAGATTTAGTAATTGAATCATTTAGTTTAAGAGGTTGGTAGTGCATTGTGGCATAGATAGGAGTAACAGACAGTCCTCCATGCAGGCCCACAAAAAAAGGCAAAGACAAAGAGGTGTTTATTAAATGACCCGTGGCCAGTTAACCCTTAAATGCATAATGTTGCCATTTGGCAACAAAGTACGTCATTTTATTTTTTTAAGATTGTGATAGCTGTGAGTTTCTGAACGCACCTCTTTTTGTCAAAACAATATATATACTCTATGAATATTAATATTATTGTATAATTATTATATATTTATTGTCTAAATTCTATAGACAAATACCTATACAATAGCATTTTTTGCAATACGATAAAATAAATCATGCATTTAAGGGTTAAAGCTGCAGTAACCGTACGCAGCTTTTGTTTAGTTAGACGGAGAACCTGTTTCGTGAGGCGGCCATCCATTGCGGGAAGTGCTTCCTTAGCCTGCCTGCACTCACCTTGTTCCGTCCAAAGTTTGTCGTGTTGATCTCTGGTGCGTTTCCTTACCAGAGTGCGTAGATACCCGAAGGGGAGTGGCACGATGGGCATTTAGTGGTTACTAAAGTGCAGTTTTGAAGGTCACAGGTATCCAGGTTGCATTTCCGTATTGTGTTTTAGACTAAATGAATACCTGGATTAGCATGGTCATCCGGGGGTAATGTGTCTACTGCGCTATCGTGTATTTTATGAAACATCACCATAGCCACGTAGACACATTAGCCCCGGGTGATAATATGTGGTATTTTTTATCCGGGTCGTTACGGCTCAGTGCTTAAGGCAAGCACGAGGTTGTTGGTTTAAAACAGTACTCCACGGTACCAATGTGGCTCTTTCAATATACATCATTCGTTTTATTATATGCGAAACCCGACACACGTGTCTAGTATTTTTATGTAAAAAATCTATGTACAAAATTTGAAACACCCCGACTGATTTTTAATTCAATAGACCTATTTCAGAGAGAAAATAAGTCATTAAAAAATTGTAAAGGTTTCATGTGCTGTTTTAGTTTTACTTGCCATTCTGATCGTTTCTTGCGTCTGCGACGACGCTTTATCGAGGGAGGAGTCGTCGCCGGGCTGCTGCGCCGCGTTGACATAGGGTTGCTTGACCTATTAATAAATCGACACGGCAACGTTTTTAAAGAAGATTTTTTGAAAAATGTGACCTATATTAAAAAGTGGTTCAATTAATTCTGCTCATTATTCTGATCAAACTATTTTCAGGTTTTGCGCATTTAACGTTACACGTTGTATAAGGTCCCATTAAAATAGATGGACAAACGTTTAGAAATCATTCAGACCACCAAAATAAGGACAATGGTAAAAAAATATATAAGAAAAACGCATCAGATACTTACAAGAAAAATAATCAGCTAACGAAAATACATTAATGTGCCAGCAATTTATTATTTTAGTTCAAAATAAAATCACTTTAATCACTGTTTTTTTGCTTGTATATCTTTGGTTAGACGTACTGAGTGCTGTGTTAAAATTTATCCATCTATTTTAATGGGACCCTGTATATGATAATTATTTGAAGGTTTTTTGTTTATCTTTGACATCACTGGTAGACGATGTATGCTGCAGGTTAATCTTCAAAATGAAAGATTTTAGGATGAAAAAGAATAGTGGGATTAAAAAAGGTTTGATATACCCATTTAATATGACTGACAATGCGACATAAAAATGACAAACTTGTCACATTTTCACGACAGGTGCTGTTTAAGAAAGCACTAAAAACGATGAAAAAAAAAAATGTGCAACCTGACAGTTTTATTAAGTAAGCCCCAAGGTGATTGCGTCCTGTAGTATATTGGATATTGAAATCACCAAACTTTTTATTACACGTATGTAGTGATTTATGGTTTTATTTATTTGCGACTATTTTTATTTAAATTTTTGAGGCGGTCTATGTTGAGTTTTACCCTAACGGTTATTTCATCACTATTTTCTACGTAAATTATAATATTAAAAATAACAATATCCTTTTAACGTTTCATGTTTTTTTAAATTACATTTTGGAGTGCGAAGGAACACTATAGTAAAAACTACTTTTGCCTCCGGTAATAAGTGGAATTGTTAATTATTATTGGCAGAGAAAAGCCGCTTGGCAAAATATTAATGAAACAGTTCTATGATTCTCGGAAAATGTTTAATTTTCATAATCATAATGAAGCGTTATTGGAATAATATTTTAACGAAGTTTTAAATGTTCACAATTGTTTTAAGTCCGTTGCCACGGAGATAAACGCATGCTGTTCTCAACCAACTCAGCCTATCGCAGTCCACTGCTGGACATAGGCCTCTCCCAGACTGCGCCACAACACCCTGTCCTCCGCCTTCCGCATCCAGTCTACCCCAGCCACCTTCTTTAGGTCGTCCGTCCATCTAGCTGGGGGGCGTCCCACACTACGCTTGCCGATACGCGGTCTCCACTCCAGGACTCGTCTGCTCCACCGGCCATCGGCCCTTCGACAGACATGGCCAGCCCACTGCCACTTCAGTTTGCTTACTCTGCAAGCTATGTCGGTTACTGCGGTTCTTTTCCGGATAATTTCATTCCTGATTTTATCTTTCAAAAAACTCCGAGCATAGCTCGCTCCATAGCGCGCTGAGCGACCTTGAATTTGTGCACCATGCTATTCTAGATATGCTGAAAGTAGGTATTTTATAATAATAATAATAAAAAAAAAACATTTATTTTCAAGTAACATGGACTCATAATAATATTAATAACGATTCAAGCTATGTTAGTAAAACAACAAGGAGACTGACTAAACAACTAAGTTCCTATTTGCAGGTCGTGTACCTGCCTCAAAACTTTAAGGATAGGGCAATCCAGTTTGCAAGCAATGAAAAACCTCTGAGGCCTAACGGAGCCGTCAAACGTTGACTATATTAATTGGCTGAGCTGTTATGTGTTAATTTCTAACCATTTGAATAGAATTTGCGAATTTGGGGATTTGGTTTCTGATTTCTATAAATTATTCGCAATTTATTGTTGATTAATGCCGTAATGAATCTGGTAGAATTAGTTCAATATCTGGGTTCAAATTAGCAGCTTATTGGAATAATACGTATCGTTTTAGTGCTTGAATTTATTATAACTATTTTTTTTTTGGTTACTTAGCTACGACGATCTTTCAAAGTTATCTAAAAACCCAACTTTAATGTAAATGCCTAATATATTGTTAACATGCCAATGATTTAAAAAAAGGCTTATCGTAAAAATAACACAAATAAATCCTAGTCGTATCTTTAAAAAGGCTTAACAAGAGATTTATTAAAGCAAAATTTTATGAATGATTTAAAATGCGGTTCAAGTTTTAGACAGATTCATTCGTATGCGTTGACTGTGAAAAAAAGAACGTAAAAAAATGTTTTTATGAATACTTTTTGCTTGGTTTACGTAGAAGTTCTTAATTAATTAGAAATATCGTTGAAACCTCTTAACTCATTTACGAGTATAAACACACGGTTTTTCTTGCCATGAAGAAACAACGAATAGACATTCACACGGTCGTCAGTGTTGTATGGATCACTATGGAAGCTTGTTGACGGACACGTTCTTTCTTTTTTCTACGGTATGTTTTATACGACGTGTGTAGGCACGGTTTGTCTGTGCTGTATGGATCAGTATGGCAGCTTTTTCACAGACAAGTTTTTCTACGGCGCCGTTTATATGCCGTATCGTAAAGAAACCGTGCCATGTGCAAAGGAGCTTACGGTGATGAGATTAATTGAAGCTGAGGGTAGATTGAGTTCATCCCCTTAACAAAGTCTTAAGAGTGCTAGAAGAGTTACTCTTTGTAGATATCTTTACTTCACCGACAATGAATCGTACTTTAATCTTTTTCTATTATTTGTCACTAGTTTTTTTCCCTCATCTTTTACCTTTGATCTCATGGTAAAAGATATAACATTCAAGTCGTATTTTACTCAAATTTAGTTTATCAAGATTTTCTCCTGACTTTTTCACGAGTTTGTCTTTAATTTCTTAGCAAAGTAATTCAATGACATTGAAAGATATTATCAGTCTACAGAAAAGTGATATTTTTCTTACCGTCTTATACGCTATTTATACCTTGAAGAGGTTTTTAAGCATGAATATGAAGCAAATATTTTTTTTTTCTTCGTAAATTGATAATAATCGTATCAACGGGTCAGTAAATGTATAGGCTATTAGAAGTGTTTTCGTAACGACTTATAGCATTTTTCAGTTGTAGATAAAAGAGTTTGTCTAAACTAACATTATGAAGAGAGATTTCCCACTCAAAAAAAGGGCATTTCTTTTTTTTGGGTGGGAAATCATCATGTATCTTCTCCCGTTCTGCCCTGACTTTTACTGACTAAAAACCACCCGTGTTCCTTCAGTTGCCTGTGCCAAGGGCCACGGTAATTCTTTCGAACAACCCGCGACCCTGGCAGGCATCGGCCCTAGCGGACCCCATCAGTTAGTGCTGACATCTCTTTGAGGCGCGCGTGGAATACAACGCGCTGTCGACCCGGGCCTGGTCTTTACCGGACAACGAGCTACCCATTGCTCGTCGTCCGCAAGCCCGCGTCTACTGGCCGGGAATCGGCTCACGGGGGCGTCCCCTGCAGCGACTAGGGGCGTGATTGCGCAAAGATTGCCTCTCCCGCACGCGTTCCGACTTCTCCTTCGCAAGCGTTACTGCTTCGCAGAAGGAAGTGACGGCTTCCCATGCACTTTCGCTCCGTACCATGGCCTGGACCAGGGCCGTCGCCGATCGACACCGCAAGGGCGCGGCCATGTTCCACCCAACCCGGAAATACCTCCTCCATATGCTCCACCGGGTCTTCCGCGCGATCTACACAATGGTAACACCTGGGCGTTTCCTCCCGCCTTATCCAGAACAGGAACCTCCTGAAGCAACTGTTTCTAGTGAGGATCTGCGTCAGGCGGAAGGTGAGGATGCCGTGGCGCCTCTCCAGTCACTCCTCATAGAGGGGACTTATCGCCGCTATTGCGACGTGCCCAGCACTGGGTTGCGACAGTCACACTCTCCATGTCGCCATGAGATCACGCCGGAGCTCTGTCCACTGTACCGTGATTTCTCGCGGTTACGCTCCGGAAAATAAAGTACCCTGGGTTCGAACTCACGACTTTTAATTCGCAAGTCGGGGCCGATTCCAGTGGGCCACCGCTGTTCTGTTAGTTAGGGCACAGCAGGCTAGTAAATAGAAACTACCTACATACGAACGCACTGTATTCTAGCAATAAAAAGCTGCTCTCAGATTTTATTTCAATCTCAGTAATGGCAGCATAAGAATGTAGGTTACTGTTGATAGCGAGGCTAAGTGAGACCACAAAATAAATAGGTACAGAAGGTCGACTCTATACAGCGAGCGTATAGTTCGCGACAAACTTTATGGCGGCGCTGAAGTATGATTCTCGCTGCGCAGTACCTCACCCGTCACCCCCGCTGACCCATGAATTTGTTACTGCGTAGAGACTCACCTCATGTTCCGAGTCGCCATAAAGTTTGAATTGAGCTGTACACTGGTACTAGAATTTTTTGGCACTCGAATGACGTTGACAGGGGCGCGCTGTTGGTAAACATTCGTGCAATTGTTTTGTAAAAAAAAAAGAAAACACTAGGTGTTGGAGTTCGTTTCGATTTTGTTTGGTAAAGTTCGGTACGGCGTGGCGGCACGGCGACGCTATCTGATAAACCGGCCAAGTGCGAGTCAGACTCGCACACGAAGGATTCGTGGTATTTTTTATTCGTAATAACTGTAAAGTGAGTGCAAGTGACATCTGCAGAAAATTTTCTGAGTGAGATTGGGAAAAATTCACTATTTGTCCTATAAATTTTACTGTACAGCTTAAGAATTTTTACTGTTATAGCATGGAAATTTTTCCACTACCACTCAAATGCACTCAGATTATGAGACAGCACAGTAATTTTTCGAAGATTTTTCTCTCCGTGTAGTTGTTTTACCCAACCCTCTGTATCTACCTGTTTTCTGGTAAAACTATCAACAGAGCCCTAAGTTATTGAACCGCTAAGTCATGTACAAGCTGTTCAATGAAAACGTGTCGATTTACTTACAACCCTTTGTGTCTGTTCTCTCTTAAATGCTTTTAGCATTTGGTGCAGAGATTTTGCTGTTTAGGTTTGTTTTCACTGAATATTATATTACTGCAGTCTATTGGGAATATTATATGCTGATTGTGTATGAGTTGTTTTACTGGTAGCTATCGCTCGCTGTTTTACTGGCGTCCTAGGGGACCTAGTTCACGAAAATACATCCAGATTAGAAGCTTATGTTTGCGTACGAAATACTCTATGATTACGATGTTTTTCATCCAAACTGATGCATTAATATATATTTTGAGATCACTAATCATTACATTTTTGTACCTATTTGTTAGGATTCGTGGTGAGTTTCAAATTATGATTCTGAGTTCAAAGTTTAGTTTCGAATAGATAAAAAATTTGGTGTATCTTTGAACGGAGCAGAGATGTGTACTGGCTAGAGCGGAGCTAAGCTGTATGCGGCGAGCGTTGGTCGTGGTGCGGGCGCGGCGCGCGGCGGTCTGGTTGTGGTCGATATGGGGCAACTGACAGTGCCACTTGCCGCACGCCACTCACATCTCCTCTCGTCTCCACTGCGCGCCATCGCCAGCTTGCGAGGCACAGCTCACATCACAAATATGGGATATCTCCTATCCGCTTTGCTCAACCGGTTCCACTGAAGCTAAGGCGAAACGAATTATGGAAATAACGAAATCCTATTGATTGTTTCCAACACATCTCCTCTCCTCTCGTCTCGTCTCTTCTTTGGGTGGAGTCCTAAATAAATACACGTGTCTTGATTAATGCGTTTTCCTCGTAGACTTTCACATTGCGGAAATAATAATCTTCGCCATAACAAAATCAAGTTCTATATACAATTATACAGTAAAACTACCTAAAGCTCTCATGCGATATAACCACCGGAATGGAGAAGAATGTTTACTTTTAGCCATCTTTTAGGGACTACACTTGGGCCACACTAGGGCTTGGTAAACATGCGTTATTTACCCCGGATCAGTTTGCGATACGGTTTTTTTGAAGTTATTTGCTAACATATTTTTATTTATGTATTTGTATATATCTTCTTCCTTAAAACTATCATTTTATATATATGTATATACATAAATGAGCTTATATTTTCTATATACATATAGTAAGTCTATCTATAAGACTAACCCCGCGCCCTATTGGGTACGTATCAAAATCCCGAATTTTAAAAGACCGAAATTTAAAATACCAATGGACGAAATCCCGAAAATTGAAACGCCGAATGGTTGTTTGGCCGAAAGTTTAAAATCCCGAAAGTTCATTTGCCCGAATGTTTAAAATTCCGAAGTTTAAAAACCCGAAGCAGCCCTTCGCTCGCTCTTGTCTCCTATGTTGACGAAGCCCCGCTTCGCGGGGCTCCTATTTCTGTATAAAGGGTTTAAAGTAACCTAACCAAACCTAACCCCGGGGTGGCCTGCGCTAGCTCTTGCACATACTACACTTGATTTCATCCATCGGTATTTCGTCCATTCGGGATTTCGTCCATTCGGGATTTCGTCCTTTCGGGCATTTGAACATCGGTATTTTGTGCTTCGATATAACGACTATCGACATTTAAAACTTTCGGTATTTTGAATTTCGGTGTTATGGACGTCAGTATTTCAATCATGGGTATTATGAACTTTCGGGATTTTGATACGTACCCGCCCTATTACGCGTTCCGGATCACCGAAGAAAAAGTGACACACGAACGCGGCGATCGCGTATTCACTCGGCGATCGCTTTCTATTGGAACGTGGCCTTAGTTATACAGTAGTCGTAACTGTCTGAGTGACAGACAACAAACAGCCTAAACAATAAGAGATACAAACATTTAATTTCCATGATTTGTTTCTTAGAGGTGCACTAAGGTCCAATTTCTGAGGTATTTTATCTAGAATTTGTCTATTCAATAGTGCTATTTGAGTTCTTTGTACAAAAACACGTTCTGAACACTCAGTTAAGGAAGGAAATCGCAGAAATAGATAAGTTTGTCGAATCAATAGCTTTCAAGTTTATTTGATAACCTCAGAAACCGAGCATAAGAGATAAGACTTTAGTCTTTACTCAAAAGAGGTTTGTAGTTTGTTTGAGAACAACGCTTTAGATAACAACGAATCATATAACAATATTATAATTAAAATAGGAACTAGGCCATTCAACTCAACTTTACTTACATAATAATTCTAATTCACGTGTCTTCGAAAATTCACAGACTATACAAGGAAAGCTGAACTAGCAACAACTTGATTACTCCCTGAAATTGAGAACTGTGGGGTGTTATCCTACCCCCGGAGGGGTCGAGTCTCGGTTGGCTAAAATCATAGCCTAAAATATACATTTTAGTTTAGTCCGGTTAAATATAAAACGCGTCGGGCTATATACTTTCTGTGTAGTCAGACGATGGGCTAAATAAGTATTATGTAAAGTGCTCATGTGTACCTAAAAAATGAGTTATTATTTTTAGGTACTTTCAAGCTCTTTTGTTGACCAAACTGAGCCCACTTTTCATGAAACATTTCACCCCAATTAGATTAAAATCAAAAGCAATTTACTGGAAGAAATATGAAATATATAACGTGTTAAAATTCGGTGTGTGTTTTGGTAAATGGCAGAAGCTGAACGTGTTTTGTTTACATTTTTAAATTAAACAAATAGAAGTAAGTTTAGCATACAATACATAAATTCGTTCATTCGTAAACCTAGCCTTATTTATCTTCTATACTAAAGAGAGAGATTGAATTTTGTGAGTTTGCGTATATGTCGAGGGTAATCTCCGGAACCACAGCTCCTATTTAAAAACGTCTTTTACCATTTCAAAAGTAAATTATTCCAGTTAGACATAGGATATTTATTATGTCAAAAAATACAGAAAGAGGTACTTAATAATACCAATGATATACTATTTTGAATTCATGCAAGTCTAGTACTTATAAGTAGGTTACTGTTCAGAACTTGTGCACAATGTGTCGTGAACCAAATACCGTTTAGCATGTAAATTGCACCCATGTGAAGCTGTGCCGGGTCGCTAGTCTCTAATAGAATACACGATCCACCCAATTAATTATAAGTTGAAACTTCTTCAAATTGGCTCAAACAAGAAAGGATTCTTTTAAAACTAAAACTTCGAATAAAACCGTAGTAGGCGTTTTGTAACGATCATATTTTTATCTAAAAGAAATGATTTTATAACGATATCGTTGAGACAGTTTTCTTTTTACGAGCGGCACCATTTATTTTTGTTAATTGGTTCAAGTTTAATTGAACCGGCTTTTGACCTTACGCTTTGGGAATTAGTTGCTTAGTAGTTAAGGGGATCCGTCTGCTCGTATTCAGCCCGCGAAATTTTTTTCTTACGCGTTTTTCAAATTACAGTGCGTTCGCTGTTCTACGTTGTATGTTGATCAAAATTCATACGCGGCAATTATGATAGAAAAAAATACTACTAAAATTGGTGTTTCCTGAGTGATTGAATCAGAAATGAACAAATCCGGAGGAGAACCAAGATAATCGACATAGTTCGGACTATGTCGATTTCGGACTATGTCGAGTTGGGACTATCTTGGTTCTCCTCCGGATTTGTTCAACTGAATTGTCAAACTTAATTGGCAGTGGGCAGGGCAAATTGCTCGCAGAACAGATGGCTGATGGGGCCGAAAGGTTCTGGAGTGGTGACTGCGTACCGGAAGACAAATTAATTTAACAGGTTCACTGTCCACAAAGTAGACACAATAGTTAAACAATGAACATGAATCATATGTGATTCATGGGACAGGGAATGGGTTAAATGTGTTCCTTCCATACTATGTCAAATAAAAAATAAAAAACTTTATTTCTGTATATTTAGGCTGACTTCCCTTTTGGTAATTAATCCTCCTTCAAGCAGCGTTTCTTTAAGTCAGACCTTTAAAACCCTGAACATTATATCCGTTTATTATTAACTCACCCTTTGAAATGCTCCAGGGATCTCTTGAAGATTAACAAACGAGCTTAGAATACTAACACGAGACTTTCAAGGGCCCTTGAAAATTAGGCACCTCTACTGGGATGGATTTTTAGTAACAATATCAATCTGTTTCTTTCTATCAATTAATTAAACCCTTTGTTAAATATTCACATACTTTAAAAAGCTAACAATCTTAAAATAATAGTAATAATAGTGCCAGCTGTTTTAGAAACCAATTGCTTGGCACGCGACGATGGGAAGAGACCAGACTGAAAGACCATAATGCCTTGGAACGTAGGTAGGCCTTTGGTGTAGAAAGCAACGTGCGCCAACCCTTGCGCCATCCCATCGTCCAAGCACGGTGGGCTGTGCTGGGGCAGCTGTCCTGTATTGTGGGTGCATTTACAAACATTTAAAGTCGCATACACAAACAGCCAGACCCGGAACAAATACTCATGTTGTTGATTTCGGAAACAATGTTGCAAAACTTTTCACTAAAGTTTTTTTTTTGTATTTTGGGCTCCCTTTCATATGTCAACAAAAAGTAAATAATTAAACTGCCATTAGCACCCTTAACTACATGGCTAAACAACCGTTAGATAACCTGTTCCCCTGTTATTTGGTCAGGATTTCGGTCAAAGGAAAAGAATCCGGTCTGGATATATGCAAAGATTTTCTGTCTCTTTAATAAAAATAGAAGATTGGGGTTTTATACATTAAACACTTACTAAAACCAAGTCTATAGGCCGACCGCTTAACTGAGACGTTGCCTGAGGTAGCTGCGTGGTGCGGGAGGGGTGATAATTGTCACAAGTTTACGAATCACTGAGCTCTAGCATCACGTCACCACACCCCTCCCGCACCGCGCTGCTACCTCAGGTAACGTCTCAGATAAGCGGTCGGCCTATACAACTTCAAAGATAACTATCGTTTTTATTCATTTATTTATTAAGGCACATCAACAACACAAACACAAACATTTACAAATAACTGAGAACAGAGACATGGACTAGTGTTTACGTCAATTACAGACGTGCACAGCATTCACAACAAAAGAGAAGAAAAAACACAACAATCACGTTACTAAAAAAAAAAAACAAAAACAATAATAAAAGAAAACAAAAACAACAAAAGAACAACAACTCTAGCTAAAATCTCGGTAGTATAGAGAATACCCTCATCGACTTTACATTGAAACATTGAAATAATGTAAGAAATTGTTTTAATTCCTACTCGTTAAAGATCCATACTGGAACCACAAAAAAAAAAAAAAAGTTAAATAAACTAAATCAGTGTCATCCAGGGCAACAGGGTAAAAACACCAACACATATGTCCTTGAAAAAATAAACAATCGTTAAATATTTAATTTAAAAAATGCGCCTGATCCCGTGTCCTTGGCAACAAGGAAGTTTCCCGATGTCCGGATGAACTTGGCCCGGTTATCCGGCCTCAAGGGTGGGTAGCAGGTGATTTTTGGGAGCATTATGCTCATCACGATGAATGGAATCTCGGGTACTGAATCAATTATTGGATGATAGTTGTCCGGGCAAGCGATTACAGTTCTATTTGGTGGGCTTTTGTTTATTTGTGTTGTTATTAGAGTATAATTATACTCCGATATTTATTTGTTTTTCTTTTTTTTTGCTGTCTCAGGCACATTCAGAGCAGATAATTCTTTGTGTTCCATAAAGTTTACTACCTATGTACTGTAATGTCATTCCCAAAAAAAATAAAGAAACGGTTTGCCAAACAACGTAATTCCAAGAGATTATTTCAGTGCAATTAGATTATTAATATAGATGTGATTTTTTGGCCAAACGCCGCTACCAGACGTACCGCAGGATACCATCCACTCTTGGTTGATATCCCGAGCAATTGTACTCAGTGCTTCTCCTCAGCAATTAGTTGACGGCACGGTTGGCGCAGTGGTTAAGCTATTGACTGCTGCGCTGCGTGTCCTGGTCCGATTCCCACACGGAAAAAATATTTGTATGACCTACAAGTAGTTGTTCCGGGTCTGGCTGTTTGTGTATGTGAGTTTAAATGTTTGTAAACGCACCCACAATACAGGAGAAATTCCTAGTGTGGGGCAACGTTTTTTTTAACTTTAAAAAAAAATAATATGCGAACAGCCGTAGTGTGGAACTCTCTGCCGGCATCTGTGTTTCCCTTCCACACTTAACCCGTCTGCCTTCAAAACAAGAGTGAACAGGTATCTTTTGGGCACACTCGTTCTATCATAGACGTCATCCATCGCTTTGGCAAGAGCAGGCCCATTTAGCATTAAAAGAAATAAAAAAAAAAACATTTATGAGTTGAAAGAAAATTCATTATTTACAACAAAAGACTTCCGTCAACATTAACTGCATACAACAAGCTCACAGCTAATGAAAACGATAGTACTTAACTTCCCTTTCTTCGCCGTGGTCTCTGTCGAGTCTTTCTCATCTTATCTGAGGCCCTATTGACTCGAGCGGCCTCCAATAACTGCATAATGAACTACATATGAAGGGGAGGTATTCTGTAGAATGGTGCTGTATTTGTTTAAAAAAATGTCGATAGCAATTAAGGGAACAGAATTGCCGTAAAATAGGAATACGCCTTTGAAACATAGGAAATATGTACTTTCATCTGAATGTTAACAGGATAATGAACTACAAAAGAATATTTAAGATTAGAAAAAACTAAACTTTGATAAGTGTACACTAGCGTCTAAGCGTTGAGCTACGGCGTAGCGTGCATTGTGCTACGGCGTAGCACGTGCTACGACCGCGGGTCTAAGTTTCGGCAACTTTCTTTGTATAAAGATTGTCAATGGAAGCTATAATTTGAAAGCGATACTAGCATTGCAGTTTTCATCGAAGCGGACATACCATTGGAAATGCTGGACCGGAGCGGAATGTATCGATATTGAAATATGTTTGACATAATAATATGTGTAATAAACACATTCCTCCACAGTCTCTTGATTGTGAAATGCGGACGACAAGTATGTAATAAACATGGCATTTCGATGCAAGAAATGTAGGGATCGTTAGTTTGTTATAAACAACGGGATAATAGTCAAATGGCTAATAAACACGTTTCTTACCTAGTACCCACAGCGATTCTTTATTTATTGGTATATCTACGATCAGTACATCGTTGAGTGAAGTGGTAGCCAAGTGGTAATGGTCCCGATTCACCAGTTGTAAGTCGTGGGTTCGAACCCAGACAGGCGCTTTACTTGGTGTAAATCATTTCATCACCACTGCTGTAAAAACAGTGAAGGGAAACATCGTGAGGAAACCAAAAATCCCCAATCCTAGAACCAAAAATTCGAAGACATGTCGATGCCTTAGTTCACAATTGCACTAACTACAAAACTTTCAATTTCCACTTTTTTAATGCCAAACACACTAAACTTCATGCTATTTTGTTTCCGCGTATCGAAATGCCGTTATTCCGTCTCGTCTTATGAATAGATGCATATTTTTGAAGTGAAAACTTCTTTAGCGGCGTCGTACACTTTTTTTGTAATGGGTATAAAATCTTAAACTCGCGTCAGGACACGTGACCCTGATCGAAAATTCGTAAGACGGATGGAGAGTAGACAGCTGGCGCGGCGTACGAGAGGAAGTATCTCCCTCTCTTTCTAAGGCGCGGTTGTCATGTTTGTGTACGACAGCGCAATAAATAATATTGTATTCTACCACATAAATGATAGTACTTTTATACTGATAACTAAAGCAATTCGTGCAAAATTATTCCCTAACCATTCCAAAATATCAAAAATGCACAAAGTTAATATTCAAGTTTTCACTTCTGCCGGCACTCCCGGAGTGCAACCCGTCGTTTTTTTTTTTTTGGTATTTTACTTGGTTTTTGTACTGTTCTTGTCTAAACTTGAAAAAACTTTAAAACTCTCTCCTCAAAAATATCAATTTCGTAGTTAGCGCAATTGTGAACCAAGGCATCGATGTGACAACTACTAACCCACACTGGGCTTGCGTGGGAGTTTACAGCCCAGTCTCTCTCGAAGTGAGGACGTCCGTGTCCCAGCAGTGGGGGCATTAAAGGCTGATTATGTGCCCTAAATGATTGATAATTGAGTTAAAATTCAGTTGCGGGTATTTTTATTCAAATTAGGCCATTCATCTTCTATTGTCAATTGTCACAGACAACAGGCAGAGCCCAAAAACCTTTCGCCGCTCTGTACCGTTAACTTAAAAAAAAAAACAGCGACAGACCCTCCAGAGGAAGGCTGCAATACGCTACAGTATCATTTTTATTGAAATTAGGCCATTCATCTTCTATTGTCGATTGTCACAGACAAGAGGCGGAGCCCAAAAACCTTTCGCCGCTCTGTACCGTTAACTTAAAAAAAAAAAAAAACAGCGACAGACCCTCCAGAGGAAGGCAATACGCTATAGTATCATAATATTTTTGTGTCAAAATATGAAACAGCTATTCAATGCTCATCTTCAGTGAGATCTTTATTTGTAGTTTATTTTTGATAGACACTTGATTCTGTCATGGTGTGTGAGGTGTGTGAGATAGTGACTTACGCAAGCATATCAATAATAATAAAAACAAACATTTCGCTCATAAAAAACAAAAGTTGTAAGTTTTTGTCTAACCACTACTAACCTCGATGCATACTAGAACACATGCACACACTTGATACATTTCACTACGTCTACTACAAAACTCTCATCAATACAATACACATAATATTGCACGCACACACATAAAAACACAGACAGTTATCAACATACACACACACACACATGTAAAGGCGACTTCCCCGAGACGTGGGTGTGGCTGCCTCGACGGTACAGTCGTCGAGACACAATGTTTAGCTTCACCCACGTTTATGACGATACTATTAATAGTACATTTGTTACTATTGTAGTAAGCTTTGAAGATTACCGTTGGTCTAGTGATCTCAAGCGTGACTGCCTGAGCGTAGGGCCCGGATTCGGTCGGGTATTACAATTCACATTAAATTTTTAGGGTTCCGTAGCAAAACGGTAAAAAGGAACCCCTATGGTGCGACTCAGTCTGTCTGTCTGTCCGTCTGTCACAGCTGGATATCTCAAGAACTGCTAATGCTATCAACTTGAAATTTGGTATAGTTTTAGATGACGTTTGCCCAACCGTTTTGTAAATATATTTATTTTTTGCAACGGGGGGTGGGGGGTCTTAAAAATTCAAAGTGGGGCTACTAAAGAATGTCATGGTATCATATGAAATAGTGCTGTGTGCACATTTTCAAACTAGTTTTCTTTTTTTTATAGGCCGCATTGTTTTCAACTTACGATGAAAAACGTAAAAAAAAATACCGCCCCCCCTTATCTCCAAAGTTTGCATAGAGAAAAATCTCATATTATTCTATGTGATAGCAGTTTATGTAAATAAGATTACAGGAAAAATAAAACAATGCCTCTAAACAGCACACTTTTTCAGAAAAAAAAAATAAAAATGTAATCTATAACGGCACTTTTTTTTTAGTAGCTTGCCCGGTTTATGCCCAGTTAATGGCAATGTGCTCACCTGCTATTTAATGAATCAATCAATCTGCCCAGCCTTTTCCCAACTACGTTGGGGTCAACTTCCAGTTTAACCGGATGCAGATAAATACTAATATTTTACATTGACTTGCTTGCTACCCTTTATTTATAAACGAAATTATGACCCACAATACTATTCCCACGGTTTGTCTGTGGAAACAGACCATAGATAAAAGAGTTCAGTTTATAAAGTTGTAACAATACGAGTATAACGTGGGAATAAAACATGGCATAATGTTCCCACTGCTGGGACACAGGCCTCCACGCGCATGTCACATGTCTTCGATTTTTGGTTCTAGGACACCATTTTAAGAGCAGTTACCATTTTACCACCACTGCTCCACAGGCTAAAACATAACATAACATAACCGTACAGTTTGGCGGAATAACATTTTTTTTAATGCTTAGAAGGTCACCACGAAAAAAAAAGAGCTTTTTCATAAACTCTTTTTATCTCATAATTGGTGAAATGTATGTACAGACGCCAGCACATCAATCTGAAACTGTCAAATTTTTCCAATCAACTTTGAACCTTATGCTGTAGCGATAAAGTTGAAAATCTATTAAAGAAATTTGACAGATTGTAGATTCATATGCTGGCATCTGTACTTTACACTTCGGGGACTAACACTTCTCTACCCCTTCAGATACAGGAGTGATATTCTGGTTGCTATGTGGAATTAAAAATAGTAAGCCCTGTGTAGCTTTGATCGCATGAACTCTGTGTACGACTGTCTTTGTGTTGAAGTCTTTATGAGACTGCAGTGTTTTTCTCTCCTGTTTGTAGATTTTTCCTTCCTCTTTGTTGAACAATTTTCTCGGTGCGTGACATTTTCCCTAGAGGGCGTAGGGCGTCTGCGTTTAAATCATCATCATCTTTCGCAATTTGAATTTACTGTATAGGAGTTTCTTTCTTGCGTCGGGTTTTCTGAACCTGTCGCAACTGCGCATAAATTATGTTTTATTTCTTACCAATGGCAAATGGTTTCCTCTATTTATGTACTGATAAGTAGGGAAAAACATTTTTCATTGCCATAATTTTACACGTATTTTGAATAGTATTCAAAATAAGTGGGAAGTTAGAAGCCTGTGGCTTAGTTCTCTCTCTCTCTCTTAAAAAACTATACGTCATTTTTTAAACCAGCACTTCTGTAAAATATTTACCCATATAAGTTTCGTAATAAGAACAGTTTAGACTTTTATCATATTCTTTGCGACGGTTTAAAACCCGTATACAACGTGTAACGTTAAATGCGCATAACCTCAGACACCCCAACTGATTTTTAATTCAATTGACCTATTTCAGAGAGAAAATAAGTCATTAAAAAAATTGTAAAGGTTTTATGTGCTGTTTTAGTTTTACTGGCCATTCTGATCGTTTCTTGCGTCTGCGACGACGCTTTATCGAGGGAGGAGTCGTCACCGGGCCGCTGCGCCGCGCTGACATTGGCTTGCTTGACCTATTAATAAATAGACACGGCAACGTTTTTAATGTTTTTTTTTTTTAATGTGACCTATATTAAAAAGTGGTTCAATTAATTCTGCTCGTTATTCTGATCAAACTATTTTCAGGTTTTGGGCATTTAACGTTACACGTTGTATTTCTTATAACTTTTAAAATAATGGAGTTAAAAGATGTGTTACGTATCCACGGCGGATACGTAAGTTAGTAGTATCTATAGCAGTATTTTAATGGATAAAGAACCGGGATTTGGTCCCGAGGGCTGAAACTGGAAAGATACAACACATTAACTAATGAAAAAGAAAAAAGCTTGCAACACAAGGTTCCTTTACTTCATTTCGTGCAGCAAAGGGGAGTTTGTGTTTGATGTTGAGGTTTTCCCCGGGCTACTGGTACGTTCAATTTTGTTGGAAATAACCGTGGTTTAACCACGACTACCAACTGTACACTTGTATACTTAAATGATAAGTCATGTATGTATATGTAATGCATTAGTAATGTTTGTTTTTGGAATTATCTCTGCGAGGTGATTACGTAACACAGTATCAGTAGCAATGGGTTTCATTTTGACAGTTCAACAACATTCATTGCGTTCATTGCGTTGTTTAGTAGATACTTTTTTTGGACATATGAAGCAATGGATTAGCAGTATCCGTCAAAATGATTCAGAATGAGATTGTTATTGTGTTAATTAGGGGCCTGCTTTGAATTGATGTTCAAGGACATACATATATAATTATCTTGTATTTTAGTTTGGCGGTTCAATGTTGAAATGCCTTTAGGGAAGATTGTTGATCCGATTGACAATCATCAGCTTACCAATCACGTGGTTGTTGAAAGCTGTCTATCTCCAACAAGGTAATCTAAACGTCGTCTTCACATATTATATAATTCATCATCTGTCTAGCCTTTTCTCAACTATGTTGGCGGCTTCCAGTCTAACCGGATGCAGCTGAATACCAGTATTTTACATGGAGCGACTGCCTATCTGACCTCCACAACCCAGTTACTGGGTAATACGATACCCCTTGGTAAGACTGGTTTTCAGACTTTCGGGCTACTGACGACCCGTAACGACTGTCAAAGATCCACGAATGACAGCCGGGACCAACGGCTTAACGTGCTTTCCGAGGCACGGAGGGGTCTTGGTATGTGAAGATGGTCACCCATCCACGGGCCAACCGCGGCAAGCGTAGTTTAACCTGATCGATCGACCCATGCGGCTGTTATTACTTAGCCACAAGCCCCTCGTTATTATATATACATATTATATAATTACGGTATGCAAAATATTGTAAACCATATTAAAAGAGTTACTATGAAGCTCCTTGCTCTATTCTTTTCCATACGAAATTACCACATGGAAGGGATAACTAGAATCATTGTTTAGGAATTAAACAAACTTATAAAAACTTTAAATATAATGAATAAAATCGTTAGGTACCATGTTATCGTTGCAGTGTGATGAAAATAATCTTAAGATGTCACATTGTTTGTGCAGAATAAACGTTTTTTCTTTATTTCTTTCTTCTTTTCACGCACAGTCGTCGTTTGCGGAGATGCGGAGTGTCGGTCGACGCGGTGCCCGGCGTGGGATGCGCTCGCGTGGCCACCCCTCGGCTCTCTCTTTCACCTCGCTCGCCCTAGTGCGGGGCGCGTACAATAATTTCTATTTTTCTTGTAAATTTTGATGTAGAAAAGTGCATTGAAATAAATAATCGGACTTAAGGGCCACACATGTTTTTCTTACCGTGAAAAACTACGGTTTATTCGCCGTATGTAGGTACTTGTCAGTGTTGTATGGATCACTATCGAAGCTTGTTGACACGTTTTTTCTACGGCACGGTTTATACGCCGCACCGTTAAGAAACCGTGTCGTGTACAAAAGGCATAACACAGTCATCGATGGTTAACCCGTCGTAACATACATTATTAATTTATGTGAAAGGTAATAATTCCAGCCACTTCTGATGAACCAATGACTATCTAATTATTATTTATTTATTTTACCATTTATGTACAGACGCCAGCACATCAAGCTACTACAATCTGTCATATTTCTTTAACAGATTTTCAACTTTATCGCTAAAGAATAAGGTTCAAAGTTGATTGGGAAAATCTGACAGTTTCGGGTAGCTTGATGTGCTGGCGTCTGTACACACATATACAGCGTGTAACGGAAGGGGGGTATCAACCCTGAAGGAGGTGAATGTGCTCATGAAACTCAACAACTTTCCCCAAAGAACATATATCAAAATATGAAAAAAAAATTTGGCCCTCCCTTACAAAACTGACTACCAGCTGATTGATTTACTATGGGAGGGCCAATTTTTTTTTTCATATTTCGACCTATGTTCTTTGGGGAAAGTTGTTGAGTTTCATGAGCACATTCGCCTCCTTCAGGATTGATACCCCCTTTCCGTTACACGCTGTATAAACAGACAAGAAACAACAGAACAGAAAAATAGGTACAAAGGTGATGCTTATTTCTTAAGAAATCGTTTCCAGCATACCTGCGATAGGACATTAGATAGAGAGATGTGGACAGCGTGTGAAAGAGTAAAGGAGACAAAAAAAATACAAAAATACAATTATGTGTCTAGTCTAGTCTACAATAAATAATAAAATGGCCTTATAACAAAATAATCATAAGACAGAGTATTCGAGCATTATTAGCGAGTTGTACAAACTTTTCGTTAGCGGGGTTTCACGAGGGTCGCTGTTATTATTATATTAAGCCCTCTATTGTCAAGTGTACTTGTCAAGAGTTTAACAGCCATTTTGATTTTCATTATTTTATTGTGTCGTTAAGTGGTTTGTTTGTTAATAGAGCTTTTGTTAAAAATCGGTTAGTTTTGTATGTCGGTTTTTGTAAGAAATTGACTATGGTTAGCATCGTCTGTTAAGAAGCCTTATTAAGCTCGGTCAAAAAAGTATCAAAAATTTTGGGATTTTACAGGCATTTATGACAGATTGAGTCAGAAATCAGACTGTGAACGTTCTTAAAATTACGATATCATAAACTAACTGGTGCGCAAGTTTGATTCCCAATGAATACGAGGCGTGTTCATTGGACATCAAACTTGCGCAACAGTTGCGAAACATAGTTTCCTCCATAACGTTACCGTCCGGATTTTTACGGCTTTTTGGCCCACGTCGGGACTTTTGCTCGCTTGGTCGTCTGTCCTTTCGACAAATGGGTATTTTCTGAAAAAAGAAATACAACTTGTAAGTAAAATGTTCGAACTTTTTTTTACAAATGTCCGGCTTCACGTTCCTGGAACAAATGTTTCTCAAAGGGCCCTAGACAAAGTGACATTCTATCTGCGATAACGATGATGGAACAGTTAAAACATATTGGATCCACATTATGCTACCGAAAAGCTTAGTTACGTTAATCTTGTTGAAAGTCATTGTAGGAATACAAACTACTTGCCAATTCAGTTTTTGTTTCCTAATGAAATAATAATTCCCGCACCGCAAAACATCATTATCTGCCTAGCCTTTTCCATTGTTGGAGTCGGCTTCCAGTCTAACCGGATGCAACTGACTACCGGTATTACATGGAGCGACTGCCTATCTGACCTCCACAACTCAGTTACTGGGTAATACGATACCCCTCGGTAAGACTGGTTGTCAGACTTTCGGGTTTCCGACGACCTGTAACGACTGTCAAAGATCCACGAATGACCGCACGGCAAAACAAAGTTGCATAATTTGTTTTCCTGTGCATAACTACTATAGATTAAGGTCTAATGGCTAATGTAAGACTCAATTGAAACCAATGAATGACCGTGTGTTTGCTTCTATAAACAGTGTATGCGAATGAATGATAGCTATGAGCCGTTCATTCATCATTCACCGTGTCGTAGCATGATGGATAGCGTTCACTTTCGAAGTGATCTAAAATTCTGAAGTTATGAGAACACTCATCATTCCACGTGTAACGATAAGTGATAAATCACTTTGAATAATTTGTTGTTGAGAATGGGTATCACATTTCATGACTTTCTCAGGCCAGTTTTTATACCTATGATGGGCCAGAGAGCGTGGCTAGATATCTGTATTTATTATTATTTATTTATTATATCACGTACGTATTATAAATAAAAGTCACTTTTCGTGTCTGTCTGTGTGACCGCGTTATTCTTCTAAACTACGCAATGGATTTTGATGCCTTTTTAAACACCTTTTTATTTATTTTTTTAATCTGATAGGTGCATAATGCATGAATATTTAATTTAGATGTTGCACAGAAATAGAGGAGCCCATGGGAGCCGAAAGAGAGGAGCCCGTGGCTAAATAATGACAGCCGCACAGGTCGATCGACCAGGTTAAGCTACGCTAGCCACGGTTGGTTCGTGGATGGGTGACCATCTTTACATATTGAGACCCCTTCGTGCCTCGGAAAGCACGTTAAGCCGTCGGTCCCGGCGGTCATTCGTGGATCTTTGACAGTCGTCACGGGTAGTCAGAAGCCCGAAAGTCTGACAACCAGTCTTACCTAGGGGTATCGTATTACCCAGTAACTGGGTTGTGGAGGTCAGATAGGCAGTCGCTCCATGTAAAATACTGGTATTCAGCTGCATCCGGTTAGACTGGAAGCCGACGCCAACATAGCTGGGAAAAGGCTAGGCAGATGATGATGTTGCACAGAAATATTAATGTTTCGTCACTACTTTTCTACCATTTGCCCCGTGCAAAGCAGGGGCGGGTGCTAATTCATACATACGTGTTTAGACAAAATATTAAACACGGTATGAAAGAGAACGAATTTTCTGGAACATCTTTTTTCGGGAAGCAAAAAGACTGTATTATTCTGGAACGATGCTTCAGCAAAAACCTAACCGATTCCATACGAGCATCGTTCTAGAATACATCATGTTTTTTTTTACCGTCTCCAAATTTTTACAGGATGTTCTACCCACGAATATGAACAACTTTCACTATGGAACCAACTCTAAAATCACGAAAATAAAATCAGCTGTTTCATACATTTTGGTCAAGTACGTATTGAACTTTTGTATTAAACTGGTGATTTTGTTTTCGTGATTTCAGAGTTAGTCCCATAGTGAAAGTTGTTCATAGTCACGAGTAGAACACCCTGAAAAAATTTGGAGCCTGTAAAAAAAAAAACATCCAGTATAGGCATGAGACAGTTTCATGAGTCACGTAATTAATTAATAGGTCAGTAAATTGTGAGAAAAAGGAAAAGGAAAGAAAATACGTTTCTGTGCGATAAACATCACACAGAGAAAGAACAGAAACAAAAAAGAACAAGTGCACAAAATGGTGTGATTAAAAAAACTTTTTATTAAATAGATAGATTTAATTTTGTGCGTAAACATAAATAAACACCTAATTTGTGAGAAAAAGGAAAAGAAAGAAAATACGTTTATGTGCGATAAACATCATGCAGAGAAATAACAAAAAAAAAAAGAAGTGGCCAAAATGGTGTGATTTAAAAAAAAAACCTTTCATTAAATAGATAGATTTAATTTTGTCCGCAAACATAAATAAACACCTTTAACTCTAGTAACAAGTCAATAAAAAGACTAACTAACCACAACGTCCTTCTTCTACCTCTCCCTTAAAAATAGAATCCCTGGTCCGCAAATAAATGTTCAAGGTTAGATGAAATAAACGCGGTATCGATGTACCAGGAAACGGAAGCAAGGTCGGAGGCTGCGCGGGACACGATCGTGACCTAGTCCCGGGTCAAGATCACACGGGATGTATAGGGAGGTGGGGAGTGGCGGAAGTGCGCGCGCTACCATGTTGGTGCGCATAGTGAATGAATTTCAAAGTGGATTCGTTTCCGTTGTTAGGAAGTTATTGCCTGAAGTTTATGTTGCAGTTTTATGTTAGACGTATGTATTGTGGGGAAATATACTTTGTGACTTTTCAATTTATCATTTAATGAGAGCTTTCCTAATGAGCGATGATGATGAGTTTTTTTTTTTTTTCCTATGATGATAAGTATCATCTAGACGAGGCGAAAACACAAAACCAATTTTAACAAAAAAAAAAAAAAAATTGATTTCTTTTTATTTTATTTGCTAATTATGATGAGTTTTTTTTTTGTTTATGATGATAAGTCTCATCTTTACGAGGCGAAAACACAAAACCAATTTTTTAACACCTGACAATATTACTTAATCACTTCGAGCATGGGCAGGTCTCGACTGCGACCTAGTCTCGGGTTAAGATCAAATGGAAGGGGCGTCCCCCTTCTAATGTGACGAATGTGTGGGAAATTACTTATTTCATCAACTCAGAATATCGCAGTCCACTGCTGGGCATATTTCTCTCCTAGGCTGCGCCACAACACCCTGTCCTCCGCCTTCCACATCCAGTCTGTCCTCCTGGAGGGTGAACCACACTACGCTTGCCGATACGCGGTCTCCATTCCACCGGCCATCCGTTCTAAAACAAACATGGCCAGCCCAATACCACTTCAGCTTGCTTACTCTGCAAGCTATGACGGTAACTCTGTTCTCCGGTAGTATTTATATTGGCCAAATTAATTTATGACTTAAAAACATTTCATTTCATTACCTAACAACCTTTCAAGCATTAAGACAGACTTACGTAACATACTGAAATACAGAAAGCGCCTGAAAATCCTCAAGCACACGATGTAACTAATATTCCCCTGCCATGTCCGAGTTCGTTATGCAATAAGCTGTACAAAGTAAAATGGAAATATCCAAGCTTCATTTTCCCACAAGGGGATTACCTGGTATGCTAATGAGAACGTCCAATATTTAATGTTTGCCAATATACCGAGTATTACCGATTGGGTATTATAATATGTTGAAGGTAGAATCTTCTTTGTTCTGGTTTTAGATTGGCGTTATTTTATACTTACGAGTATAATCAGTCTTTTATTTTAAAACAGAAGTGGGTGTAAAAACAACGGGGTGGTTGCGCAACACACGAATAGTAGGAATGAATTTCATTTTGACAGTTCATCAATATTCATTGTGTTATTTACGTTGTTGAGCAGATAATTTTTTCGGACATGTGAAGCAATGGATTAGCAAAATCCCCCAAAATTATTCAGATTGTGATTGATATTGTTGTTGTAAGGTGGTGTTGGTTTTGTAAATAAAACATGTATGTATACATTGTATGTTGCCGTTGACGGCATTCAAAATGAATAAAGTAGTATTAGCTTCGCTTCTAACGCATCTCCGAAGTTTAAATTCAATCGATCAAAAAAATCGAAAGAAAGTATCTATTGTGCACTTTTATTATTTCGACGACGTCACTATTGTGGACGTCCGCGGGATCACGATAACATCGGGAAGTATAATATATGAAAATATATGAAGACGCTTTTAAATTTCCGTCCACAATACTGTTAAAACGTGCACGTATTTCCATAAATTTTATGGACGCAATCGTCACGTCAGAAACTAAAAAAGCGCACAACACACGAGTGAATTGAAGTTAAATGTCGGGTATTTACGAAAAACATATCCGAGGAAAACTAATAACACAGCTCAATTTCGGCCAAGGATTAATAACATTAAAATCTAATAAAAAATTAAACGTTCTATTTTACATATTTATAAACAGAGAGAAAAGGAAACAGAGGAAGCCGTTACCCTGTAGTGGGACATCACAGGGTTTTAATAATAATATTTTTTTCAGTACTCGATTTTTACTTCAGCAATAAGCCTCAAAATCTATTTGAAACTTGAAAATATATTCCTCATTCAAATAAAAAAATTGTATTTATTATTTTTTTCTATAAAACCAGTATTCATGTCCTCATTTTCCTTTGGGTAAATATTTTTTTTTAATACTCCTTTGTAGATGACATAATACAAGTTACTGGCGAAAAGTGGATGAATACAGTCAACGACAGGAAGGAATATAATTCTCTAGAGGAGGCCTTCAACTTCAATTAAATGAGGGGTTTTTACTAAGGCAGAAGTTTGAAATAAGTTATACTTTATAGACACTACTAAGCACTAACTAGCACTACTTTACTAAGCATTTGTAGTTAATTTAGATGTATTTTTTTTTTGTGAGTCTTTTAAGGTTTTTAGTGGTGGCCCAGTGTGCAGTGATAACGGCCCTGACTCACAAGTCGGAAACGGTGAAGGAAAACATCGTGAGGATACCAGCATGTCCTAGAACCACCAATTTAAAGACATGTGACATCCACCAACCCGAATTGGGCCCGCGTGGTAGATTACAGCTAACTCCCTCTCGAAGAAAGGAGGTCTGTGTCCGAGAACAGTGTGAATAGGGAATGCAATCTCGTTCTCGCGAGATCTCGGCCTCTTTTAGCGAGATTGATCTCGGACGAAATCTCGGGAGTTTAACTCAATGAATGCCCATATCGCGAGATTGGGGCTCAAGTGAGATCCCGCGAGTTTATCAATAACAATACTGCGAAATCTCTCTAATTTCGAGATCTCGCGAGTTTTGCAGTTTTGCGTGTTTTTTTGCAAATAATCAAAATATTTGAATAAATTAGGAAAAAATAATAAAATTAGTTAGCTAGTTATTAGTTATTAGTTAACAACTATTAGTAAAAAAAACAAATGCACGCTGATGACGCGAGATCTCGCCCTTTTTTCGTCCGCGATCAATCTCGCTAAAAAAGGCCGAGATCTCGCGAGAACGAGATTGCATTCCCTAAGTGTGAACAACACATGTGACATCCAACAACCCGCACTGGGCCCGCGTGGTAGATTACAGCTCCCCTCTCGGGGAGAGTAGGCCTGTGTCCCAGAACAGTGTGAACATTTTAGGTTGATTATCGACAGGCCTGTTGGTCTAATGGTCAGTGGCCCTGACTGCTATGCCCAAGGTCGTGGGTTCGATTCCCACCTAGGACAAATGTTTTTGTGATGAGCACGATCATTTTTGTTCTTTGTCTGGGTGTAATTTATCTATAATATGTATGTATTTAGAAATATATATGTATGTTTATCAGTTGTCTAGTACTCATAGCACAAGCTCTGCTTAGTTTGGGACTAGATGGCGTTGTGTGAAAGTTGTGGAATATTATTATATTATTATTATGCATTTATTTAATACTCCTTTGTGTTGTATGACGTTCATCATCTGCCTAGCCTTTTCCCAACTATGTTGGGGTCGGCTTCCAGTCTAACCGGATGCAGCTGAATACCAGTATTTTACATGGAGCAACTGCCTATCTGACCTCCACAACCCAGTTACTGGGTAATACGATACCCCTAGGTAAGACTGGTTGTCAGATTTTCGGGCTTCTGACACCCGTAACGACTGTCAAAGATCTACGAATGACAGCCGGGACCAACGGCTTAACGTGCTTTCCGAGGCACGGAGGGGTCTCGGTATGTAAAGATGGTCACCCATCCACAGACCAACCGCGGCAAGCGTAGCTTAACCTGATCGATCGACCTGTGCGCCTGTTATTATTTAGCCACGGGCACCTCCAACGGGACTGTTGTATGACGTTGTTTGATACAATTTTACAAGTATTGCACCGATAAGTATGTTCATATTTTTATTTAGGTATTTTGAAGAGTTTCAATCCTTTTATGAATCGAATGATTGACGATGTCATTCAATATTTTTGTTCAGGCGCTGTCATTTTAATGTAATAAATCATTCTGGAAATCAAACAACTCTTTTGTGAAAATGTGTTAGGCATTTTTAATACTTTTCTTTAAAAACAGTTCATAAAGACCAAAAGAGGCTATACATAAGTAAGCATAAGCAAGTAAGTAAGTATGTAAGTATATGCATAAGTATTTTAAGCTGGTATGACAATTTTTTATTTATATAGTGGATGTTTTTTTTTCCAGGCTCCAAGTTTTTACAGGATGTTCTACTCATGAATATGAACAACTTTCACTAAGGTACCAACTCTGAAATCACTCAAACAAAATCAGTTGTTTAATACAAAAGTTCAATACCTACTTGACCAAAATGTATGAAACAGCTGATTTTTTTTCGTGATCTCATAGTTGGTTCCATAGTGAAAGTTATCCATATTCATGGGTGGAACACCCTGTAAAAATTTGGAGCCGGTAAAAAAAAGCACGCTGTATACCTTATTGAAAAAATTCTCATCAATCAATGAAACCAATCAACATTCAGGCATTCTTTAATCCTTAGTAGAAAGACACAATGTCAAAAAAAAATACAATGACAATTGGAAGCACACAAATAAATATCTCATTTTCTTTTCTAGATTTGTTTATAACTGTTGTACGCATAGGTACTCATTTTAAACACGAGGTTGAATTTCGAAAAGTATCTTATTGTTAGTATATTTCTTCAACCTCTCAAGTTTGTGGAATATTTATTCTCGAAACATATTTTGTTTATGTTATCATAAGAAGATGAGCGTTGTCTGTTAGTCTTTCGCGGAAATGTTTTCTATCTGTAGGAAGCATACATTTCTCCGAACTTAATTTCATATATAATAATAATTCTACGTAGATACGCTACAAAAAGTGAGATTAATAATATAAAAGTTATGTGGGTTCAATATCATAATCACCCTATAATGTTTCCACTGCCTCCTCTCTGTGAGAGGGAGTGGGCCATAATCCACCACGCGCCAGTGCGGGTTGGTAGATGTCACACGAATTTTTGATTCTAGAGCGTGCCGGATTCCTCACGATGTTTTCCTTTATCGTTTTCATCATCATCTGCCTAGCCTTTTCCCAACTATGTTGGGGTCGGCTTCCAGTCTAACCGGATGCAGCTGAATACCAGTATTTTACATGGAGCGACTGCCTATCTAACCTCCACAACCCAGTTACTGGGTAATACGATACCCCTAGATAAGACTGGTTGTCAGATTTTCGGGCTTTTGACACCCGTAACGACTGTCAAAGATGTACAAATGACAGCCGGGACCAACGGCTTAACGTGCTTTCCGAGGCACGGAGGGGTCTCGGTATGTAAAGATGGTCACCCATCCACAGACCAACCGCGGCAAGTGTAGCTTAACCTGATCGATCGACCTGTGCGGCTGTTATTATTTAGCCACGGGCCCCTCACTTATCGTTTTGAGAGCAGCGGTGATGAAATAATTTACAAAAAGTAAAGTGCCTGTCTGGGTTCGAACCTACGACTGTAAATCGTAAGTCGGGACCGGTACCACTGGGCCAACACTGCTTCCTATAAGGTACACTATATGAGTGTACTATTAACGACACGTGCACGCCCGCCGGTGATTAATGATGTTTACCTAGCCTCTCGGAAGGTTCGTTAATGAACACTCCGCTTTATATAATACAATACGAGCTGAATGCAAGGTTGATTAATTATTATTGTTCATTAATTTTCATTGATTATTTATTTAATGTTTACGTTTTTTGGATACGATGTGAAAATGAATGACTTTATTATTGAATGAAATTTGCACGCTTGCTTGCACGCAGAATACAATAACTTTTAGGTCTTCCCTTGTTGAACAATGTATTGTCTGGCAAATAAATATTTTGAATTTGAATTTGGATAACATAATATACGTAGACAATGCGTGGTCATTGGTAGTTGTGCTTTAATAATAATTATGAATGTTTAAGTGTTATTTTGTCGAAGAACGTAAGTACTTACGATTCCCGCACGGAACAAATATTTGTATGACCTACAAGTAGTTGTTCCGGGTCTGGCTGTTTGTGTGAGTTTAAATGTTTGTAAACGCACCGACAATACAGGAGAAATTCCTAGTGTGGGGCAACGTATTAAAAAAAAAACTTACAACGATCGCAGAGTTTTATCAAAATATAGCGAAGGCTCTTTTAATTCTCTCAATACAGCATGTATAAAAAAGGTGTGGTCATATTTAAGAGTATCGTACAGACCATCAAACTGAACAACTTTCTGCATGAAGTTTTGTACGAGTATAGAACAGTTGACATTTTTTTCGCGATTATAACGGGACATTTCTGTATAGAGACAATAAAAAAGCCTCCGCATGTGCCGATATGAACATATAAAAGTTAAAGTAAAAAAGAGTACCTGAACCTTGGTCTTGATCGATCTTCACCATATTTTACGCTAACTCAGAAGTATTTCAGTTTGTGCCCAATGTCAACATAAAATACTGCTTAGAATCAAATAGTCATCACAAAATGGTTCAAGCAAAGTTTATTAACATCGGTAAGTTCAACGGTTAACCGTCTGTTAATCCCTAAAATATTAGCTAAAGCAAACTGCTGATTAATCTCGATTTATTGAAAATTAATCGTCACCTAATCCTCTAATAAATTGCTATGGACACGTTATAATTTTTGTAAGAGAATGTTTCTCAAAACTTTTATTAAAACTAACTTTTAAAACATTCATTTTATTTGCATACACGATACAGCGGTAGACCAAGAAAAAGTTTAATTTGTAAATGACATTTTGAACGAGTCCACGATGTTTGGAATGCATTTGAACGTTTAAAAAGTTTTACCAAAAGTCAATTTGAAAATGGAATTTGTTTCTGCCAGTTAAATTGTTCTTTTTGAAGATTGTTATTAGACCTTTTTTATTGTTTATATTGCTTTTTTATCACGTATTAAAGTTAGGTTGTTGTCTTCTTGAATTATTTCAGTGTAAGTTCCAGATCTACGGGGTGATTGCGTAACACACACACTGGCAATGTCTTTCATTTTGGCAGTTTTACAACATTCCTTGGGCTATTTACGTTGCGGAGCAGAAGATTTTTTGACACATAGCAACGGATTAGAAATTTCTTTCAAAATCGTTTGGATTGTTATTGAAAGTGTTTTACGAAATTCGGCTAGTTTGTTTTATTTATTTAATACTTCAAGCACAGAAATATACAGAGGCGGACTTAATAGGCCATAGGCATTTTCTACCAGTCAACTTTTGGGTTCAATTTTATTGATTCTTGTAAGGTGTAGGTATGATTAGCGAAGTCAAGGGCGTATCACGTCCAGAGCACAATTGCTAGTCCCGCTCAACCTTGCTGACTGGCATATTTTTAGCTACGCCACGAGTTTTTTTTTATATCTCGCACTGATACTTGAATAAACTGCTATAATTTCACTTTGTGTACACTCAAAATGTGTTTCACAATATTTAAAATGTTCTCTGGCCAATATTGGCACCGATTCTATTGTTCTCAATCTAAACTAAATTTAAGTTCAGTGCATCGTTTTCTTCCTATTTCGTTAAGAAAAGGATAGAAGATAAATATTAGTTTACTGCTGTCGTCTAAGTCTTAATTGAATTTGATTTATTATTTCCCTGCCCGTATTATCCTTGTAGCGTCGTAATTTAGTTTTTAATTTACAATTCAACTTAACTATTAACACGAGCTACTAAATGAAATGACTAACTTACTATGTACCTATGCAAATAAATACAAAGATATTTTTCATTTCGAATAATAAAAATAAAAATATAATAATTATACGATGTCTCATTTAACCTTTTGAACGCCAATCACTTGTGTAATACGAACTTGTATACAAGTGATTGGCGTTCAAAAGGTTAAAATGTACAGACGCCAGCACATCAAGCTACTTCAGCTGTCTAAATTTCTTTAATAGATTTTCAACTTTATCCCTAAAGCATAAGGTTTAAAGTTGATTGAGAAAATTTGACAGTTTCGGGTAGCTTCATGTGCTGGCGTCTGTACTTATTACTTCGTTGCTTCGTGTTATTTGGTCAAGTGACTGTGTGATTTTATTATGAAAGAAATAAAAATGACATCCTGTCAAAATGTTAATTAATATTCCAACTATTGCTTCTTTTACCGATAATGATGCAAGATTATTATATTTTTTGCAAAACATCCTCATAAATTACCTTAATCATCATAATGTTTTATTCAAAGAAGACTCTCCATAAAGACGTTATTGATCTCGGTTCTCATAGTTCTACCATCCTTCAGTGGATCGAATAATGGCATTGAAAAGGAGTAGGTCAAGACCACGCCCGGGCGGGCAGGCGACCCGTTTTCGGTCATGACCAACATCGTGAAACACGCCCACTTTTTATGACAGGCCTATAAAATTCCCGGACATGGAAACCTTTTTTTTATCATCCCTGTCCAATCGTGACAGCTTAATTTTATGATGACATAAAAAGGTTTGTGTTTTCTTCTTGTTTTTTTCGGTACCTGCCGTGCGTTTCTGTAACCATCTCACCGTGAAAGCTTGGGTGAAGTGAGCTTGGAGTGAGCAGTCATTCGCTAGGGCTTAACACTATTAAGTGCTCACTTCACTTATGATTTCACGGTGAGATTTTTACAGAATGGACCGGCTTGTCTGTGTTTGAAGACCACTACCATGCTTAAATCAAAACGTTTGTACAGGCGCCAGCACATTAAGCTACCTGAAACTGTCAAATTTTCCCAATCAACTTTGAACCTTATGTTTTGGAGATAAAGTTGAAAACCCACAAAAGAAATTTGACAGGTTGTAGTAGTTTGATGCGCTGGCGTCTGTACATCCTTATACATTTTACTTACATCCCCTTTCGAGGTTTTCTATTAATAATCAATACTTATACAATACTTGTATTATAATCTAGCTGTGCCCCGGCTGCGCCCGCGTGGATGTCGGAAATTAGTCCACAGGAACGCGCAAAGTCTCGTCAAAGTGGGTGCAGCCATTTCGGAGATTAGCCAAAGACAGACAGATAAAAATGTTTTTTTTTTATAATTACCGTAAAAAAATTCATATGCATTCAGTAAAAAAACTGTTATTTTAACAGTGCAAACCGACACTTCAATTTTATTAATTTGTATAGATTATCTGTGTATATGGGAAAATAACTCTGTCTGTCTGTTACCTATTCAATCGGATTTCGATAAAATTTGTCACACAGGTAGACCATGACCTGGTTTAGGATTAAGGATACTTGTTATCCCGACAATACATTCCCACGGGATAATTTTCGACGTCTAAAACAGGATAAGCTAATATGAAAATATTTTTTTTTTTTTTTTTTAAAAAGTAATTAAATTTTATTAAAATCGCTACACTCCGCATTCAAAATCCCTAAAACAATGCAACTGTGCAGTAACCCCCAGTAGTTTTCATGACCAGCGAAAAGCCGATACCTGTTGCCATTGGCAATGTCCGGACTAGGTCACGATCACGCTCCAGCCAGGTGACCCGGTTATCGGTCATGATCAACTGTTCACTGTGAAGCCTTATAGGTGCCGCTATTCATATGCTATCTATGTCATGAAAGTTATATGGATTGTTTAGGCTGTGAACGCTGTTTAGAAGTGCAATGTACGAATTTTCATTTTTTTCTTATAAATAAAAAAAAAAATTAGTTGTGTGGAAATTGGTTGTCATGGTATGGGTGTGTAATATGGAGGGATGGGGAAGTTTCGTGATGAAAGTTTTGAGTAGGTATGAATTTCGATGCTATACGGGTGCGGGAAAATCGAAGAAACTGCTGCTGCTGTTTGTGTATGTGAGTTTAAATGATTGTAAACGCACTCACAACACAGGAGAAATTCCTAGTGTGGGGCAACGTTTTTTTTTTTTAAAAAAAAAGGCGATGGACTGTGTGAATGATGAGACGAGAGACGATTAGTAGAGAAGTACGGAAGAAAAATATATGTTGTGCCGAATCCAAATAAATTAGGATAATAGCAGGGGTATGACGATATTAAAAATATTTTTTTTTCTACTTGGAAAATTGAGTATTATTTTCATTTGAACTTTGAAATCATATATAACCAAACAGACATACACATTACAGATATAAATGTAAGAATTTCACAGAGACTGGATTTTTTCTTTTTGGCCTAGCTCGTGTCTTTTTTGGTGGTTTTAATAGTAATCGAGCGACGTACATCTATGACGAACGTAAACTAGCCAAAAAGAGTAGGTAAGGATCGTAGCAGGTGGCGTTCTGTAGTTTCTGCCTACCCCCACGGAAAAAAGGCGTGAGTTTATGTATGTATGTGTTTGTTTAGTGTTAATTTGGCTAGATTTCTATTCTGTTTTTATTTTTTATTTCATTCTACAGGATTTATAAAAGCTCAGATAAAGTGAGGTATTAAAAAAATCTGTAAGTCATTTTTATAATATAATTTATCCCCTTATCCTATCATTTTTCCTTGTCAGACGAAAGTCTGCTCAAAAATTAATTGTAACGAAACGCTGTTTGCCAACGCTGGATAGGTATCCTTTTTAATATATATTTTCCTTCTGATACAAACGTTTATTTAATAATATACAATATTAATTATTTTTTCGTTCTTACTTTTATGAAAAGTATTTTATTTTTGTGGATATTTTATGGTAGAATAGATAATCGGTATAATAATCGATGAAACGTGTCATATTAGGGTAAGATCACGTCGGGGTGATCTGGTTTTCGGTCATGATAAACCTGCACTATTACCCCGTACTAAGGAATTCTCTGCGTCGTATGGAGAAATACTGCACATTCGCACTTTTTTTTAATATCGAGACTCAAGGTTCTGTGCTTTTTACTCTCATCTCACTGTCATACTTATACACGTACCTAAAGACGTAGGGTTGGAAGGCCTCCCACAAGGTGGAACAATGACTTGGTGAAATCTGCAGGAATCTGCTGGATGCGACAAGCACAAAACCAGTCAAAGTGGCGGTGGTCATCTCACGCGTAGGTGTGAGATGGGCGTAGGTGTGAAATGGAACACCGGGGTGGTTTTTAGTCAGTAACAGTCTGGCAGACCCCGCTGCTCGCCCCAGGGCGGCAGACATCCATGAGGATTATCCACCCCGAGAGTAAAAAAAAACGGCCAAGCGCAAGTCGGATTCGCGCACGAATACGATTATCTATAAAAACGGCAAAAAAATCATGCCTGTTGTATGGGAGTCCCCTTAAATATTTATTTTATCCTGTTTTTAGTATTTGTTGTTATAGCGGCAACAGAAGTGAAAATTTCAACTAACTATCACGGTTCATGAGATACAGCCTGGTGACAGACGGACGGACGGACGGACAGCGGAGCGGGAGTAATAGGGTTCCGTTTTTCCTTGAGTACGGAACCATAAAAAAAGCCTGTGACCAGCAGTGGACGTCTTTCGGCTGAAATGATGATGATGATGATACCATACTATTTCGCCGTTGTGTACTTTCCAGTCAAAGCACTTTACCCAGATTATTACCCAGTAAGGAGGCAATCCCCGGCACGTTTCGTGCTAATAATATCATCCTTATAAAGACTTCTTTACGCTTAATGTTTAAGACCGAATTTCTCACATACGTCCCAGAAAATATCTTTCCAAAGTCTTTTACGTGAGAGAATTACTGAAGAGGGTATAATCGATACATTGCTTACCAAACCACGTCTTTTTGATTAAGACAACGCCCCATGTCTTGTCTCTTTTATTTTGTTTTGTTTTTGTTTCTGAGAGAAATACAAGAAACACAGACATGTGTTTATTAATAGTTGAGGTTTGTGTTGTTGTATGAGTGACTGTGAGTTAAATACAATGTGACTTTGACATCGACACGCAATGTGCTACATGGGTTCAGTACACGATTCTAGGACCCCTTTTTATTTACCAAAACATCAGCTTTTTCCGACAAAACATACGCAGTCAAAATGTATACCTACAACGTGTAACGTTAAATGCGCAAAACATGAAAATAGTTTGATCAGAATAACGAGCAGAATCCATTGAACCACTTTTTAATATAAGTCACATTTAAAAAAAAAAACGTCATTAAAAACGTTGCCGTGTCTATTTATTAATAGGTCAAGCCATCGCGCATCGCGGCGCAGCGGCCCGGTGACGACTCCTCCTTCGATAGAGCGTCGTCGCAGACGCAAGAAACGATCAGAATTGCCAGTAAAACTAAAACAGCACATAAAACCTCTACAATTTGTTTAATGATTTATTTTTTCTCTGAAATAGGTCAATTTAATTAAAAATCAGTTGGGGTGTCTGAGGTTTTGCGCATTTAACGTTGTATACTGCCAGACAACAGACACAATAGAAAGTCTATTGTTGACGGACACCATGTGACTGCGGTGACAGTCAATGATTATAACCGAAAAAATTTCAACGCATGGGGGTTCAGAATTATGTATCTACTAAATCCATGGTAAAATAGCGCGTCGATTTCTTTATCACCCTATATATCTATAAATTGGGTATTGTCCTGAGGGGCCGAGAGGGGCTCGTGGCTAAATGATAACAGCCAAACGGGTCGATCGAAGGTTAAGCTACACTTGCCTCGGTCGGTTTGTGGATGGGTGACCATCCATTACATATCGAGAGATTCAATTGTCACGCTACACGATCGTCACGCTCTATGACGAACCCATTCCCGCTATCAATCAAGTCGCAAATAGATACGTCATAAATCATATAAAATTATCTCGTAATTGGGTATCGCTTTCGATTAAGACGTGGCTTTAGAAGAACTTAAAAATATTGAATACGATTGAAAAAATACGTCGCGCCTTATCAGAATATCAACGTTGCGTTTAAATAACATAAATAAAATATATTTTTTCTTTCTTTCTTTGAACATGCAACGCATTAAAAAGCCACAGTAAAGCTTTTTTTTTCTCCTATATTTTTTAAATATTAAGTTTTATTTATCACGGTGAACAGTCTTATTATTACTTAACACGTTTTTACTTTATCATAATATTCCACCAATCCATAACATGAATTATCATACAAACACGCAGCATACTAACGACCTTGGAACACCTCATTAAAAAAAATAAACAAAAGAAAAACGGTTCTAAATAATTATAAACCTGTTTAAAATGTTACGCCACCAACAGGTTATATTTGAAATACGTCGCGTGACCGCTACATAAAAGATAATAAACTTCATTTTACAGCCGACGCCTTTCCAAGGTCAGAGCCATCGTACAACCTTTGCAATGACAAGCTAATATGAAAGCTATTTTTAGAGTTTGAATTTTTATGGGAACGCCTAAATGTTAATAAATCCAGCGTTATTACTGCCTTTAGAAGCAAAAGCGTGAGGTAGACGTTTTCTTTGTGGTGCACTCGGTAACAAACGTTCCTTTGTGCTAAGAAACTTGCAACAACTTTGGCCAACAACGTCAGTAAGGACTTCAGGAGTGATCCTACGAAATGTTTTAGCAATTAAATTTAATTCAAAGTTGCAGAAAACCCAAGATGTAAACTATCCTTAGCGGGAATCATTTAAAGTTTTTAACGTTACGTTTCTTTTACGTAAGATTTTTTTTTTTTCATAATATTTTGTTTAGTTGACAAATTGATTCCAAATTCTTATTCGTTTAAATTATTCGTGCTGCTCAATGTTGAAGTGAAAACATTAACTAAAACAATATATAAATATTAAAGTTATGGTGGGTCCAAACGATACAGACTTTTGTTCGTACTATTATCTGTACAGACTAGGAAGTCCGAGTAAAAAAAAAAACAAATGTCGACATTTGTCTGTACTGCTTTGTTGCACAGACAGAATTCTATGGAAGTCTGTATCGTGTGGACCCACCATTATGGTGGGTTTCCACGGTACAGACTTCATAAAGACTTCTATAGAATTTTCTTTTCTAACGCATCGAAATTTGTCTGTACTGCTTTGTTGCACAAAACAAAATTCTATAGAAGTCTGTATGAAGTCAGTATCGTTTGGACCCACCATTACTCTCCCTAAAAACAAAAATGGCCGCGTTAACGTATATTTTGACGCATCTACAAGGTCACGCTCACCGTCACTCTAACTGTCATGTCGACGAAAGCGTGCGATCAAGTGGAAAATGGAATTGGTAATAAAGCCTTTACAGCGTTCTCAAGGGCCATTCTCGTATAGTTATAGGATATCGACACTTCATCTTCATGGTAATTATCTGTGTGTTACTGACTTTGGAAACTGTTATTAACGTTTCGTCACGCCTATTTTTGGCGAAGGCTTAGACAGAGGTGTACCTAGTAATTGTACACCCATTACGCCAGTATGTTTAAGACCTATTTAATAGGGGATGACTCTATTGACATTCGGGGACAAATGTCGACTCCGGACTACTACTGAGAAATTCCTCATGGAAAAACCCAATAACACTTTACCTGACCTGGGAATCGAAGACACGACCTCGTACTTAGAGGCCGCGCTTGCAACCACGAGATCAACGAGTCTGTCGCCCCCACATAAATAATACAAACATAAACATAATCCTATCCATTACGTAACAATATTTGCAACAGTCGCTTCAAAAGTTGGTCGTGAAATCTGCCCTATGACCTTGACCCCATGCTTTTTCCAAAGATGGAGATACATTCTGACATGCTGACTGGCTCATCCTTTTTGTGACATTTACCATGAACTCTTGTTATAACGAAACAAAACGAAAAAGAAGAATAAAAAAAAAAGAAATTGTAGCAAAAATTTTCAATCTATTCAAAATTTCGTTCCAGAAAAAATATTCTAAACACCATTCTTCCTCAAGTAATAACCCCTAACAGGATACAATAATAGATCCTTCTTGAACAGGTTGCCGCGTTTCCCATTAGACCCCATAAAAGATTCGCTACACAATGCCTTTGCATAACGTTTGACAGTGATTAATGCCTTAGAGTTTTCCATGCGATTGGAGTTGTAGAGACCAATAGCGATTGAGTATTCTGTTTTGTATCAAAGATGTTTGTAAATCGTTAATGTTTATTTATTAATAATCAGCTATAATGTTTCCACTGCTAGGCCACAGGCTTTACTCTAAGTGAGAGGGAGTGGGCCGTAATCCAACTCGCGGGCCCCAGACGGATGTCACATGTCTTTGAATTTTTGGTTCTAGGATACACCGGTCTCCTCACGATGTTTCCTTCACCGTTCTGTGAGAGCAGTGCTGATGAAATAATTCGCACAAAGGAAATTCCACTGGGTTCGAACCTACAGTCGCGGCCGTTTACACCGGGCCACCGCAGCTCTTTTTATTTGTTCGGTGGTTACTAATTTGGTTATTTGTGGATTGTTAAAGATAATTTAGGACAAATGAGAGTAACTGGTTTTGTTCTTTATAATCAATTACCAGAGGTATTTAAAAATGAACAACAATTTAATATATTAGGTGATTCAAATATAAACACGACTTTTTTTATTACTGGTCGCTGAGTGAAGTGACGCGCTTGGTGCTGTTGTTTGTGTTTTGGGTGTTGGGGAGGGGGGTATACTGTACTGCTCCGGCTCACTTTAGTTGATTGCGCGCCAGTAGCATCATGTATGATCAGGAGGTATATAAGTCTGTTGAGCAACGACGACTTATCACGGGAGGGCATAAAACCTTTCGAAATTTTGCATCCATTGACTCTACAGTTCGATAAGAATACGGTTTCAAGAACTCAAGTGTAGGAATGGCACAGTGGAGGACGCCGTTTTCACACAGTGGAATCATTTGTGTGCAATTGGCTAAAGGCACGACCGACTACATTCTTCGATACTGGCATCAAAAAACACCCCCTGCGCTGGGAAAAATGTGTTAATAGAAGGGGAGATTATGTAGAAAAATAAAATATATTCTTTTTTTTACGAGTATAATAATACGTGCGCATTTTTTTTTACTTGATCCGGTTCCGGTTTATATTTGATTCACCCACGTATTTATAAATAAACTAAAACAATACCTAATCCATAAATGCTATTATAATATTAATGAATATTTTAACGATAAATAAAATGAATAATTAAAAATGCATACCAAAAATAATAAGTAAGATCAAAGTCAAAGTGAGTAGTAGAAAAAGATTTATATTCTACTTTTTCAAATAATAATATAATAATAGCCCTCTTCCTCTATCCTATCTTGCTGTGCCTGACAGGGTCCACCAATAAAATAATAATACACACTAATATTATGTATATTTTATAATGTACCTACCACCTAAGTTCACATTGTGGAATGCAAATAAAAATATTGAGTATTGAGTATTCTTAATAGCAAAACAGTTCAATACTCACAAGTTGTACTATTGACGGGATCTTACCTCTCACATAAGCTTTGGCTTAGTTACAGAGTTCAACAGGAATATGACTAACTTGCGTTTCGCAAGGTTATATTTATGACTTGACCAAACATCGAGTTTCTTTATTATAAATGTAACTTTAATATTTATCTATCAAACACATGAATCTTTAGGAATCAATTCTCTAAATTATGGTGAAAACCGCATCAAAATTTCTTGCGTAGTTTAGAAAAACAACGCGGTCACACAGACAGACATGAAAGGCGACTTCAATTTATAAACTGTACGTTGTGTGTGTCTGTAACTGTGTTTTTATATTTCAGAGAAATCACAAAAAAAAACTTGATTCTTGCCTAACGTGGCAAGTTTTTTTTAATGGTCAGCAAATTCTCCTTCAGATTTTTGTAACGCGATTAAAATCATGCCTTAATAATTATGTTATTTATTTGAAAACTTTTCCCATAAATATATAATTTATTGACAACGTATTTGGGTCAAACATTGTATCTTCCGAGAAAACTGCCTTTGTTGTATTTAACAGATCATTTACTTTTACTAATCGTCCGTTATTCTGCTGTTATCGGATCGTTTAGATTTTTTTTTATTGCTGAATTGGCCCGCTCTTAACCTAGATCACGCCTCATGGAAAGCGATGGATGAGGTCTATGATGGAACGAACGTGCCCAGAAGATGCTTAAGGCACTGGAACTCCCACGCATTGACGAAATACAGCGGGTTGCTTGACGCCGGACTCCGGTGGGAGGGCAAACCAGGCGGGCGTTAGCTCTACCACTGCAAGCGGAGAATTGGCCGGTCAAATAAGGTATTGGGTGTGACTGTCCAGGATGCACCGAGTGCTCGTTACACGAGGAGGCTTCTTCATGCATCCCTTAACCAAAATTAACTTGTGAGTGAATGCTTTAGAACAGGGGTATTCATACTATACGAAATAAAACAGAGTCGTAAATAATGTGTTGTTATAATTTAACACTACTGCAATGGAAATCAGGTTACAAATGTAAAAAATTAAGTTCAAAAATGTCTAGCATCATATTTTGTGGACAACAACCAGGACCTTAGCGCAATCGTCAAGTCAAGGACGAATTCAAGAAACGTATGGGGCGTCAGTGGGGCTTTATGATTTGTGAACTCGGTTAGCAAATCGGTTTGACAGGTGCGCTAGCGGAGTGTCGAGCGAAAAACAAATAAATGAGCATCTACTCACATGTCTTGTTCCTCTGTCTTTCCTCCCCAGAGGCGTCTTAGGTCACTGCCCTATAATTATGTACCTATGAAGAAATTCTACACTCGTTTTTAATACTAGAACTTTATGACATACGCTGCGTAAAAGTAAATAAAAACGTGTGCGGTGGGGGTCCCTATCAGGAACGTTTCTTACGCGATAATCGCACACACTCGTATATAATAGAAAGCGACAGAGAGAGAGAAAGTGTGAAAGTAATACGAGTTTTTTTGTGCTTAACTTTTTAGATGGTGTCATAAAGTTGCCGCCATCTTGGATTTTTATGTTGACCTCACTTTTGGCATCAGCAATTCAGCACCCTCGAAAACCACACCCATGATGAAAAGGTTGAAAATTTTCGCAAACGTCATCTTGGATTTTCATTCTGACCTCACTATAAGCCTTCAGCATCTTCAAAAACTATCTCGGGAAAGTCGAATGTGGAGGCCCCCCCTCCACATTCGACTTTATCGCTCCATATTCGAATAACGCTTTTTCGTTACGTGACGATTTCCACTAGTTTACACCTACAGCAAGCCGCGTTAAAGAAATTCGTTCCTATAATATGTATTTACGTAAGTATGCTATTAGGTAACCTATGAAATTGCCGATTTTTGATGCTGGCTATAATAATAGTATGTAATAGAATTTCGTTATTAGAGTGACCAAGACTCAACAAAATTGTTAGTAAAACACTGTTGGACTCGCCCCACATCCCGCGCACAAGGGAAGCGCACCTCTTACGCATTGTGAAGATCGATATCTATTTAGAATTCCAAATTCAAATTAATCTTTATAATATAGTGTGACATTTTGTTTTTCAAAATCAGTTGTTCATTTGTTTTCCCGCCGTTCGATATTTTTAAATATCACTGTTTCTGCAACCATGGAAAAATCGAATTGCGCGCTATTTTCGAATACGAATTCATTCGGGGCACCAACGCAGCACAGACAGCACGCAATATTAACGACGTGTATGGACATGGTACCGCAGGTGAACGCACGGTCCGTTTTTGTTTGATTGCTTCCGTTCTGGAAAATTTGATCTCAACAATGAGCACCGTGGCCGACCGGAATAACGATGAACTGAATGCCATAGTGGCAGCATATTCATCTCGTTGGAACTTGCAGCAGCCTTCAACGTAAGTGATAAATCGATACTGATTCATTTCTTTCAAATTGGAATGATAAAAAAGCTCAGAAAGTATGTACTCGCTGAAGAATAACAACAAAATCGCGTACAATCACTGCACAACCAGCCGCCTCAAAACTATAGGAGTTACGACTGGAAACTCTCCGTCACCCACCATTCTCACCAGACCTTGCTCAAATCAATTTCCATTTTTATTCGGAATTTGGATAACTTTTTACAGGGAAAAAATCAAATATAACAAGGCGATCAAAAACGCCTCTGAAGAGTTCGTCGATTCCACTAAAATGGCAAAAGTACGTCTTCACTAATGACCAATAATTCGATTATCTTAAAAAAAAAAAACTATCTAAAACGCCAATCTCATAGGTAAGGACCTAATATATAGAGTGACTGGCAATTAGTGACCGATACTTAAACACATGATTGTACTCATGACAACAAACAAGTTTTATAATAGGACAAAGAGTGAAATGACGAAAAAAAAATCAGCTGTTCCCTACATTTTGACGACTCGCACGAACATAAATGTAGTGAACAGTTGATTTTTTTTCGCGATTTCGGATTTGGTCCGATAGTAAAAGTTGTTTGTAATGATAAGTACAATCATGTGTTTAAGTATCGGTCACTAATTACCAGTCACCCTATATACTTACACGAGATAATCCTAGTACGAGAGAACCAATCCAATCGAGGGTTATGACCCTAAAACCTTGAGCTGATGGAAATGAGTACACAATATTGAATAAGTGTAGTAAAATGAGCATAAAAAGTTTATGTATATTTTGCTATAAGGTCAGACAATAAGCCTTACCGGCTGATTAGATACGTGGTCGTATAATTCGAGTTTGGGAGAGTGAAAGAAGTTCATAGATTATCTACATATACGAGCAGTTGGCTCGAAACCAAGCTAACTTATACAGCATGATTTTTTTTTACCGTCTCCAAATTTTTACAGGGTGTTCTACCCATGAATATGAACAACTTTCACTATGGGACCAACTCTGAGATCAAAAAACAAATCTGCTGTTTCATAAAATTTGGTCAAGTAGGTATTGAACTTTTGTATTAAACAGCTGATTTTGTTTTCGTGATTTCAGAGTTAGTCCCATAGTGAAAATTGTTCATATTTATGAGTAGAACACCCTGTAAAATTTGGAGACTGTACAAAAAATCATCCAGTATTTAACATACATAATATGAACAATTTAATAGAAAATTTATGAAACTATTGTAGGTTATAATTTTTGCATACACTAAGGTATTTTACACACGGCACGGTTTCTTTACGGTACCACATATAAGCCGCGTCGTAGAAAAACGTGTCTGTCAACAAGCTTCTATAGCGATCCATACAACACTGACGAACCATGCCTACGTACGGCGAACAAACCGTAGTTTTTCACGGCAAGAAAAACGTGCAAAGGGCCTAGGGCCAGCTAGCACCACAAGTCACTGAACGCATTTAATGCTAAACACATTTAAAACGTGTTTCTGTCCCTGTCAATTTCAAACAATTTACAGAAATAGATAGAGGTTTTAAATTCACTCAGCACTAAACGTATTTAGTGGCTTGTGTTCCAAGTAAACTTAAATGAATGAACTGAATTTTTAATGTGAATAATATTATTATTCAAACCTGACTTAAAATTCAGCTGTTGGTATTTTTATTTAAAATAGGCCACTAATCTTTCTAAAAGTCTTTCACCGCTTCGTACTGTTAAGGAAAAAGCATAGCGACAGACCCTCCAGAGTTAGGCTACAATACGCGTATCTTATGTTTTTGTATCAGAATATGAAACAGTTCTTCTTGAGAATATATCAATTTCCACATGGACGAAGTAACCGTAAAAATCTTCTACAAAATATTAGAAAAGATACAAAACATCCGCCCGAAAGTAATGTTCCTTTCAAAAAGATTAGTATCTTTCCATATCTTTCCATGTGCGTTACAGCCAGTATTATTTTTCTTACAAAAATGTACTGAGAACATTAAAATGTTTCTAAAGAGTTCCCTAATTCGGCTTTTAATGTGGAAGTACTATACAAGAGTGAGTGCTTGCTTTCAAAGTTAATGGAACAAGGCGGTCCGTCATAATTATGGTAATTTGTGAATTTTTATCATGGTGTTTTATTACTCCGACTCTTGTTTTCCGTTTTTGTTTTAGCAGAACTTCAAAAGAACGAAATGCGTTGAATATTTTTCAAATAAATTGTTAAGGTATTTAAAAAAAACGGAATGGTAACTACATTTATATGGTGTATATGATAAAGAGTATTTTATCTATCTATCTCAATAAAAATCTATCTGTCTAGCCTTTTCCCATGTTGGGGTCAGCTTTCAGTCTAACCGGATGCAGCTGAATTTGCCTGTATTTTGCGACTGCCTATCTGGCCTCCACAACCCAGTTATTGGGTAATACAATACCCCTTGGTAAGACTGGTGGTCAGACTTTCGGGCTTCTGACGACCCGTAGCGACTGTCAAAGATCTACGAATAACAGTCTGGACCAAAGGCTTGACGTGCTTTCCGAGGTATGGAGGTTCTTTGTATGTAAAGATTGTCACCCATCCACGGACCAGTCGCTGCCAGCGTAGCTTAACCTGATCGATCAAGCCGTGCGGCTGTTTATACTTAGCCACAAGCCCCTATTCTATCTGTCTATCTATGATCTGAAATATAAGAGTCGATTCAACAGTAGATCTTAAGGTTTATATTACTCACCGAATAAAATACTGTTTTTCTGAGTAACTTTTGATAATATTCCAGAATTCGTCACTAAATATCAACTTTCAAAAATTCATAAAAAATGATTTTTTTTCGAATCCCATGAATTTTTGCCTAGGCTTCATCGGGTACTTAATTGTTGCAAATGAGTCGCAAAGAAAGGAATACGTAAAATTACAGGTCACCCCGTATAACCTGATGGCTCGTAAAACATGTCTGAATTTGCCAAAAAATATACAATTATTACATTATCACACTAGTATTACAAAGGCGAAAGTTAGTGAGTGTGTGTGTTTGTTACTTCTTCACGCTAAAACGGCTGAACGGATTTGGATGAAATTCTGTACACAGATAGTTTATAACCGGGAATAACACATAGAATACTCTGAATACTTTTTATCCCGATATTCCCACGGGATCGACACTCATGCGTGTGAAACTGCGAGGCGCAGCTAGTTGTTAATAAAATAGTAACTTTTTAGTCTCAATATGATTTCGATTTCTGTTTATTTATTTATTTAGGATCTCCAACAAAAGATGTACACAGACCATTAAAACTAAATTAGGAACTACATAGGTATCACGTAGGTGTACTCCTTCACTTACAGGAGACCACAGCATGCATAATAAAATTTTTCATCTAAGCTAACAAGAACAAAGTTATAATACTAGGAAAATATGAATAAAAAGTTTAAGAAAATTAAGAAAATTAAGATTAAATCACATTAGTTACTGTTTGTAAATGAAAAGTGAAAAAAAAAAATAATAACAATTAACAGATAGACAAAACTTTAAGACATTTCTTATACTTAGCAAGAGATTCGCAGATGTCAAAATTTGTTGTTTTAGATAGCGTGTTATAATGCCTACAAAGTCTTGCTGCCTAAAGCCTGCTTGCCTGCAAAGTCTGTTTACTGCGTAGAGGTAAAAGTAAGTTGAGCGAGAGCAGTGGTATTGTCCGCGGCTTACGAGGTGAAAGTTGTAAGTTTAACCGCAGGCAGCCACTTTGTGTAATTATTTCATCACCACTGCCCTCAAAACGGTGAAGGAAAACATGTAAGGAAACCGGCATGTCCTAAAACCAAAAATTCGAAGACATGTGACATCTACCAACCCGCACTGGGCCCGCGTGTTGAGTTACGGCTCACTCCCTCTTAGAGGACGCCTGTGTCCCAGCAGTGGGAAAATTGTAGGCTGATTATGCTATCTTTATGCTAAAAATAGGTATAGACGCCAGCACATCAAGCTACCCGAAACGGCCAAATTTTCCCAATCAATTTTGAACCTTATGCTTTAGTGATAAAGTTGAAAATCTATTAAAGAAATTTGACAGATTGTAGTAGCTTGATGTGCTGGTGTCTGTACGTTCACAAAGCAACAAACAGCAATACGTACTAACACCTTTCTAATAACCGAATTATAAGCCAACACAAAGTCCAAAGCGTCATTTGAATACCCATTAAAATATGCCATTAGTTTCGTTCTGGTCGGGACGAAGTAAAATCACAAATGAATAAGTAGTACGGTCTGCAACAGAAGTCGTTCAATACTTTAGTTTTTTTTTAATCTTAATTAGTGATCAAAATATCCATAAAGAATCTGAAAGTAAAATAAAAAAAAAGTATTAAATCTTTGCTTTTACACCAAATGCTAAAAAGCAGTGGATCGAATCATTTCATACTTATTTATATGATACTAGCTTCTGTCTCCAACTTCGTCCGCGTTTAATATCTTTTATGACATTTGGCAATCTCGTACCTTTCTTTCAGTGAAAGAAGTTTTGTAATCGGATCAGTAGTTCCAGAGATAATTTAACCAGTATGCAAACTGTAAACATGAATTCAGTAGGTAGATGATTCTGCCCCCGCGTTGAAATATTTTTCGGTTATTAAAAAAAAAATAGCTTTCTCTCAAGCTGATCTCAGAGTTGGTCTCCTGTAAAAATTGGGAGACGGTAAAAAAAATCATCCATTATAATAGATTAGTTGTTAGTCGAACTTTTGTTGTAGACTGTACCTACAGCTTAAACAGTTTTCACGACAGCGACTTGGGTCCAGTCAAGCAATCCCATTCTGATCGGTTGTTGATAGGTCTTAGTTAGTACCCATTAGCAACTAATATTGGGTTTATTAGTTGTTAAGGGGAACTACTGTTGATCCGCTTTGAAACGGGTTCATATTTAGAGCCAGATTTTTAATGACCTATTTAGTATTGGTTTTTGTTCGCGGGTTCCATGTAAACGTCGGAAATTATCGCACATGTTGCGCCGACCCTAAATACAATGGGAAAAGGGAAGTAGAATTATGACGGTGACTAGTAGAATATCATATGAAACAACCACAGACAAAAAAAAAAAAAAGAAACAAAATGGGTTCAACCGTTTTGGAGCTACGATGCCGAAGTCGATGCAGAACTTATAACACCCCCATCTGTCTTGGGTTAAAAATAAACTTTTCTTTAGCATTGCAAGTTAACAAGTCTTTTCAAGTTAATAACAATCAAACAGAAAAAAAATGTAGGACGCTACAGAGGAATATTCCGAGAATTGTGACGCAGTTCGTAGCGTACTGGCTACGCGCTACGAGATCGTAGCTGCCGTAGGCTGGCTACGCATTAGAGGTTGTATTTCTACAACAAACAAACAGATAGCCTGTATTTTCCTTACTAGCGACCCGCCTTGCGTCGCACGGTTTTTACAACTTGATTAAACATCGTGTGTACACATCTCGTGTGTCACCTTACGGAATGAATTCTCTAAATGGTGGAGTAAACCCCATCAAAATCCATTGCGTCGTTTAGAAAAATAACACGGTCACATAGGCAGACACGAAAAGCGACTTCAATTTATAATAAATATATGGAGTCGCATAACACAAGGAATAAATAAATAAAATAGATGGACAAATTTTAACACAGCACTTAGTATGTCTAACCAAAAAAGATATCCCAGCAAAAAAAAAATCCTGATTAAAGTGATTTTATTTAGACCTTAAATAATAAATTGCCGACACATTAGTGTATTCTCGTCAGCTGGTTATTCTAAGTATCTAATACGTTTTTCTTATATATTTTTTACTATTAGTAGTAGTAATTATTTTGGTAGACTGAATGATTTTCAAAAGTTTGTTCATCTATTTTAATGGGACCTTATATAAGCAGAAAAGCCGCTAAGCATAAATAGGACTAGGCCGACCTGTCTGCCGTAAGTCAGATGTCAAATGGGCTATGGGGTCCCACTAAACGCACGACAAGATCGCAGCAGCCCGAGACGAAAATGGCGGAACGAGCTTGATTACTATCGAAAAGCACTAGAAAAAGACAGAATCGTGTGGAAAAGGGAGAGGGAAGATCTGCAGTGGGACAGAACAGGCTAGTTAGATTATGATGATTTGATTAGATTATATACAACATTATTTTTAGTATATGGCAAACCCGAAATACATGTCTAGTATTTTTATGTAAAGAATCTATATACAAAATTTCAAAACTGTATCATGAAAAATCACGAAGTTATAAGCTTGTTACGTTACTTGATTGTCCGTACAAAAAGTTGGTTACCACTTAACACGCGCCGCCGGCCGATCGGCTGTGACCTGTGTTGTGCGCATATGATTGCGGATATATACTTATTGTGGCTCGGTGTCCCACTAGTTACCATTTTTAAATATTTTTGGGACAAAATATAACATGGTGTAAAAATTATTGGAATCGATTCAGTTAATTATTCTGAACAAACTATATTCGGGTTTGCAGTATACTAAAAATAATGTATATTTAATATCATATATTAACAATTATATACAGGCGGGCTTATAAATTCCCATAGACATTCTCTACCAGTCAGTCTTCCCTACTTTCTTTCCTTTTTTTTCTTTGCAAATGTGACCGTATAATCAGTCTGATGGTTAGTACATTTTGTGCAAAGTTCAAAAATCTTTACCCCATAATTTTCGTTAGATTAACTAAATACATGTCCCAATACACAACAATTCCCTAATGTCCTAATCTGTCAAACGGTTAGCCTTGTCAGGTCCGCAAAATTGATGAAGGGATAAACAAATTAAGGATCGCCCTATTAGAGCTAAAATCCTTCAAATATATTAACATTGTGGCTGAGCGTTCGTATCTTTCAAACTGACCCTAAGTAAGAGATGAAGGTCGGCTCCACATTACAAACGAAAACGTAACGCTCACAGACACGCTTCACGTACAGCACTCACGACTGGCATTTGTTTGAGGTCGCCTCCTTCCTCATTCCTTTCACAGTTACCTCTGATTTGCGTCTTTTTCAAAATGGCGGTAATCTATATACTCGTTACAAAACAGGCGGTAAAAGTATTACACAATGTTATTGTACGTGTAGGGTGTAGGGCACACTTATAATAACATTGTGCAATACTTTTACTGTGTAATATATTGAATCATCTCTTGCACTCAAACCATTAACTATATTGATGCAAAAAACATTGACGGCTCATATGCTTCATTGTTTTTGCGTGAGCAAGACTTGAATAGTGTTCAAAGGCTTGGAAGCTTTGGATATTTCTCAGCCTGTCTGGAGCCAAGTTTAAAAATATTGCGCAATACTAATCCTACCCGGTGCAATAAAAATTAAACTCGCTCAAAAATTTATACATTATCAAACACACTAAAGTTGGAAAAAAAGAAATTGCTTGTAACTTAGCTACATTTTTCAAAATTTACGCAAAGTTACATTCATTGAACCAAAACTGAACTATCGTCGTTCAAATAGAGACATTATTACCCGTCATTTCTTTGACAAATTAAATGACAAGAGTTGCTTAGTAGGGGGAAGTCCCGTAACGCCGGACGGCACCTAACGCCGGACACTCTTATTATCTCGACAAGTTAGAATGTGAACGAATCAAACACGTGTGAAAGAGGCGTGGGGGGGCATACCGGTACAGAGTCACATGACGCAGTTTGTTAATGACGCTGTAGGCAACAGCGGGAGCGGTCAGTTTTTCTTTTGGCGGAAAACTACTGCGTCATATAAGATCAAGGTGAGTGTTATAGCTACATTTTGGTGTTTTAAGTCTTTATGGTATTTGTTAATTAAGATACGGTTCCATTATTATTCGTATTCTATATTTTTATTTGTTGATTTTCAAAACGGATTACGTATAGATTACCTAATTGTGGTACTATCCTGTCCCCTGGTACCGGACAAAAAGTTGTCCCTTAACGTCGGACAATGAAAAAATTTATTTTTCTCGTAAATAATTGGATTTATTGTAAGTAGTAATTTTTGTACATTATTTAAGAGGATAAAAGAACAGAAACGTTGCAATGGAGGAGAAGAAAAAGAAAGGAAAATGGGACCAAAAAAGTTTACAAACTGCGATAGATAAAATTATGTCAAAAGAACTGAGTTTGGGAGTAGCTTCATTGCGTTACAACATCCCAAAAAGTACTCTACATGATAAGATATCGGCATTGAAACGTGGAGAAGAAGTGACGTTGCAACCAAAGATCGGTAGATTCACTAACACCTTCTCACCCGAGTACGAACAAGTTTTAGCGAATCACGTAAATTACTGGATACAGTGCTCCAGCTGCCATGGGTGGGCTCATGAAGAATGTGCAGCCATTCCTGAGTCGTCAGACGACTACATATGTGATCGATGCCAGATATTTTAAAAACGTCCGGTGCTAGGAATTCGAACTGAAGTCCGTCCGGTACTAGGTGCCACTTCAAGCAATTGCATTTTTTTACACCAATGTTAAATTTTTGTTTTTGAATAAGATTATGCAGAAGTTGCATTTTTGTTAATTTGTGTTCATTCTACAGTTACTCAACTTAACTAATTAATAAATAAAATTACATTTTCCGAAACAGTTTTTATTTTATTTCCCGAAAACCTAAGGTGTCCGCCACTAGGGGACTTCCCCCTATTTATGTACAACTAACTGACGGGACAGAAGTTGTCCTTTTCAAATTTCAATAATTCATACAAAATTCCCAAGAAAAACCTGCAGAAAAAAGACGTAGTTTTCCCGAACTTTAAAAAAAAATCTTTCTATCTTCTTAGCGTGTCGATGGCAAAAATAGCACGAATAAATTAATATATTTGTTTAATTTGTTTGGCCCAAAATTCTGTAACGCGGATACCATTTGCTGACGCAGCTATTAGGTCCTCACGTGTGCAGGTAACAAGGAGGTGAGCGATTTTCTGTGAAGAGACACCGCATACGCATCAGGTGGTCTGAACCTTCCATGAATCTTTCTATAAAATCCTAATTCGGACTATTAGGAACATTTTAAAATAATAAATAGCTAAATCGGTCCAACCTTTCAAAATCAAAATAAAAAAAATATATAAATTTTCAAACTAGGCTGAGAATTAGCACTTTTCGAACGTCAAAAGTACAAAAGACAGTCCTCCAAAACGCCCGCCCTTCACCACTTCCTAGTGCTTTTGCTGAGGAGAAGAGGTGGCGCAACAAACTCCCCAGCAGCACAGCTATCTCTTCAGTTAGAAAATACTTGATTGAATACAATACAAGGTATGCAAAATAATAAACATTACAAGACACAGCAAACTAAATTAAATTATTTGCTATATGTCAGCTAGCTACGCCAATATACCAACTAATAAAAACTATTCGTACCCAATTGCTTGAGTATAATAAATCAAAATTAAATAAAATCCTCCAGGTATAAAGGGCGTGACCGCTTACATATTTATGCAATGCTGGGTTCTGTTTACACAGCTGTCACTTGAAGTCACAAATGATAAACTAGGATCATCGAAGGGAATTAAATAAACAAGTTATTACTAATGACAACAATAAAACCATGCTATTTCAAGTGATGCGCTTATACAACGTGTAACGTTAAATGCGCAAAACCTCAGACACTCCAACTGATTTTTAATTCAATTGACCTATTTCAGAGAGAAAATAAGTAATTAAAAAATTGTAAAGGTTTTATGTGCTGTTTTAGTTTTACTGGCCATTCTGATCGTTTCTTGCGTCTGCGACGACGCTTTATCGAGGGGGGAGTCGTCACCGGGTCGCTGCGCTGCGCTGACATTGGGTTGCTTGACCTATTAATAAATAGACACGGCAACGTTTTTAGTGAAGATTTTTTGAAAAATGTGACCTATATTAAAAAGTGGTTCAATTAATTCTGCTCGATATTCTGATCAAACTATTTTCAGGTTTGCGCATTTAACGTTACACGTTGTAGACGAACAGCATATCATTATTATTTATATGAACATAACAAACAAGACTAACTCTAACCACAACCCACTACCATCTTTAAAACTGACATCATCAACAAAATGTCACCAATCAAAACCTTGGCATAAAAAACTTAAAAACATTTCAGTTTGAATGTGACAATAAAACTATAAGCATGAAAATATAACGTTTATACTGCTGTGAATGGCTAATGGGCCGCGAATCGGAATGTTCTACACTGTTTCATGTTAACATTGTTAACATACACTATTTGTAATGTCAAGGGCAGTCTTGCATGAAGTATTTATGGTTGTGGGCTATGGAACGATAAACAAGGATTGTTTTGATGTTGACATCAAAACATGTAAGCAATCCTGAAAAAACAATGAATGATGAACAATCATGAACTCTTGTTTTTAGAACTTAATTTTATTTGTATTATGTATAAGGTTATTCTTTTTTATTATAATATATGTATAATAAAAAAGAATATCGCTGTCAATGGGATAAGTACCCAAAAGGCTGGCAGCATTTCCAAGTTGGATGACAATGCTGATTCTTTGGGTTAAAAATAGACCATCCCTCTGTTCACGTGAAGAGACGACCAACCGCTTGGCGATGTCTCAAAATACAATACTAAATGGGCACTCGGACCCCATGGCCCTAGTGTTTCAACCCCAAACGGCTCGAACATAATAAGTTTTAAAAGAGATTGTAGTTTTTGCGCCTTTTGAGGTTTTCCGCACCTGCAGAAGCCACCGCGGCACAGCCCACCGTGCTTGGAAGATGGGATGGCGCAAGGGTGTCGACACACGTTGCATCCCGCACCAAAGGCCTACGTACCTTCCAAAAGTTACCTACGTGTTTATTTTTTACTTGTTTATTTGGCGGCAGTAGTGGCCCAGTGGCAACGAGGGTTCGAACATCGGCAGGCGCTTTACGAGTATCTGTGTAAATAATTTCATGACCACTGCTCTCAAAAACGGTGAAGGAAAATGTCGTGAGGAAATCGGCATGTCCTAGAACCAAAAATTGCGTTCCCCCTTATCTCCGACGTTTGCACAGAGAAAAATCTGAAATTATTCTGTTTGATACACAGTTTGTGTAAAGGTTACAGGAAAAATAAAACGGTTTCTCTAAGTTGTAGACTTTTTCAGAAAAAAATAAAAAAATAATCCCCATAATATGTACGGATGTCTCGCTGTTGATCGGATTTTTCTTCTTCTTCGTATCGCTGACACGACAGTATTTCAAATCCTGTTAGCCCAAAACTTCGCCACATCCACCACGTCGTCGGTGGCAGCGCAAAGGTCACATCCACACCCAGCAGGGTAATCGCGTAACATACTATCAATAGCAATGAGTTTCATTTTGACAGTTCAACAACATTCATTGCGTTATTTACGTTGTTGGGCAGACACATTTTTCGAACGTAAGGAGCAATGGATTAGCAATATGCTTCAAAATGATTCAAATTGAGAGTAATAGTGTGTTACGCAATTAGAGTGCTGTTGTAGTTCCGTCAAAATAGCCCCACTTTACCAAGTTGACGTCTAACTGAAAATGCTTAAGTGTTAGTAAAAAAAACGGAACTTTCGTAAATATTGCTTTTGGTTATGAATCATGATTTTACCAATCATGATTGGTCTGGAATACAGACCCACTTTTTTCAACTTTTAAACAATAATATCCTTTTGCAACACGTCTTCTCTTTTAACATCTTATAAACGAGAACTAGTGGTATCACACACATTTTAAACGCAATAACGTGTTCTCCGTAATATCATATGATGTACAACCTTCATACGCAACAAGGATCAACGTTTCGCTCGGTGTGGCGTATCGCAAGCATGATAATACGCAGCACGTCACCGCGCGCCGTACCTTTATGCATCGTATAAGACAGGAATTTGATATTAGTCTGGAACTCCTTAGAACTCTTTTATTGCTTTTTTGAAACCGTTGCAGCGTGAAAATTTTAAAGTGGGTGAATATGAAAAAAACAATGAATAATGAACAATCATGAAGTCTTGTTTTTAGAACTTAATTTTATTTGTATTATGTATAAGGTTATTCTTTTTTATTATAATATATGTATAATAAAAAAGAATATCGCTGTCAATGGCATAAGTACCCAAGTAAGTAAGTAAGTAAGTATTTATTTGCATAAAACAAGGTATACATGGTGTTACAATAATTTACAATAAAGATCTTACATGTTTTGCCAGAATTGTACTTAGCTTGTTCACTTAATACTAACATGAGAAATTGTTATCCATAAATTCTTTAAGACTATAGAAATTTTTCAAGTTTAACCAGTCAAACAATTTTCCCTTAAATAATCTGGAGTTTAAGTTTTTTATGCTACTCGGTATGTTATTATATATACTAACACAATTATATAAGCAGCTTTTGTTACATTTAGCAAGCTTGGGAAGATCATGCAGAACGAGTCTCTGTGGATCACGCCGGCTCCTTGGATTAATATCATTGGCTGATATAAACAGGTCTTTATGTTTATTAACGAACATACATATTTCAAATATATAAAGCGACGGCAGCATTTCCACGTTGGATGGCAATGCTGATTCTTTGAGCTAAAAATAGACCATCCCTCTGGTCACGTGAAGAGTTGAAGAACCGCTTGGCGATCACCGAAATAACTCGATGAGTACTCGGACCCCGTGGCGGCAGCAGTGGCCCGGTGGCAACGACCTCGACTTAGGAGTTGCGGTCGAGGGTTCAAACATCGGCAGACGCTTTATCTGTGTAAATAATTTCATCAGCACTTCTCTCAAAAACAGCGAAGGAAAACGTCGTGAGGAAACCGGCATGTCCTAGAACCAAAAATTCGAAGACATGTGACATCTACCAACCCGCACTGGGCCCGCGGGCATGCGCAAGCGGTGCGCGTCCTTGGTGCGCAGGGTGCGGGCCAGCTCCAACGCTGTCCTGGCAATGATTGCAGGTAGACTTGATTGTCCCTATATGAGGCACTGTTGTAACCGGCATGTTGCTAAGGTCTAATAGCTATTATCCTATTTTGACATTTATCCTATTTTGACATTTATCCTTATTTGACATTTAATCACTTTGTAATTGCTCATTTTGTAACTGGATTTTTTTTATTTTTATTTTTTTATTTTTATAATATGATAATTTTAATTTGATATCTATTAATTTATTCCTTATCGATTGTGTATTTGACTTTTGACTATTTAATTTAATTTAATTTAATTAATTAATTAATGTTTATGAAGTAATTCTGACCTTTTGGATTTGACTAGCCGAGCAATAATTTATGTGTTTTGTATTTGTATTTTTATCTATTTTTGTTTTATATGGGTCACAGACCTGAAATAAATGAAATTATTATTATTATTACTCGTAGCGCACTTCCTCTCGAAGACAGGAAGCCTGTGTCCCAGCAGTGGGGACATTAGAGACTGTTTATGTAATGTATTTTAGTCTCTTATCTACACTTATCTATCTCTATACACAATGGTATACAATGGAAGCAGATAGTCTAAGATACGTAGAGGAATGACCTTCACCGATCGAGTAACCGTAAGAAATGTGTTTTTTATGTAATAAAATATGCTTATGAAAGTAACGACGATGGGTTGCCTAGTGAAATCCTGTTAAGGATGTTTTTAATTAATAATCTAACAGATAATCCTGATTGTTGACAGGTTTTTCATAGGCAACCTTATACCATCGTATTCGAAAAAAAAAAAATAATCTTCATTTTGATACCTATATAAATTTATTTGGTTACTCGATCGGTGAAGGTAATATTTTCGATTCAACTGTTTAAACTAAGTAACGCTACAGCCTTCACAAGAAAAAGGTAGGCAACTCTGTTTGCATATTCTATAGGTACAGACGCCAGCACATCAAGCTACCCGAAACTGTCAGATTTTCCCAATCAACTTTGAACCTTATGCTTTAGCGCTAAAGTTGAAAATCTATTAAAGAAATCTGACAGATAGTAGTAGCTTGATGTGCTGGTGTCTGGACTTTCGATTAGCGTTAAATTTTTTTGGTTACTCCATCGGAGAAGGTATCTAAAAAAAAAAAAAAAACTAAAAATGTCCTTGACAGGATTTCATTAGAAAACCCATCACGGTTACTTTCATTAAAATATTTTATTCCGTAAAAAACATATTTCGTCCGGTTACTGTCGGTGAAGGTCGTTCTTATACGGATCCTGTACTAAGATAAGCCACTTACTGGCTAATGCTAGTGATAGATTAATAATTACTATAATGGATATCTTGTTACGTACGTACCGATATAAATGGAACCCTGTCCACTGTCCGTCACTGTCTGTTGTGTGTCACTTTTGTCTTGTTGACGACACACGTAATTATTACAGTAAGCGTTGATGTTAAGAGGGTTCATCCGTTAGAGCCATGTTGGAGATTCAAAATTGATGATTTCCGACGGACAATAAAACCATAATGTGTTTAATTTATAGATGAGATATTAACGTCATATTATTGGTGTATGGCTGAAAAACATTTTAAATTTTTCGCATAGTTTTCTCATCAGAACCGTTTTTATGCAAGCCTTTTTTTAAACTAGCGATCGACGGTCTAAGCAGATGCGAGATATTAGTAAAACCATATACGACAAACTTATAACACCATTACTTTATAAAAAAATAATAACATTTATTAGTGCATGGCTGAAAAAAAAACACGATTACTGTAAGTTTTCATTCAAGAAAAGTATATTCAAAAGTGTCAATTGTAGCCACTTTTCGAGATATTAAACGTGTTAGTTTAGGATGAAATCAGAAATATTTATATTTTCTTTTAGACCTAGTAAATTAAGACATTTATGTCCTAAAACTTGGTTTAAATATTTTTTTAATAACTTATATGTTTATATTTACTATGAATTATTTAGTATTGCTATATAATCGGCGTGGATTCACGCCACCGCTCAGCGCGCCGCTCTGGAGTAACGCTCTTAATTTGATTGGTTTATAGATTAATTGGGTGTTATAATCCTCTACAGTTAAGGTTCGCGAGCACATTCGCTAGAAGCTGGCAGTATCATCACAACGCTAATATTTTCTCATTGTTTGTCTTATTTATTTTTAGTACCTATATTCATGTATTTGTGTATATTTATTTGTGCTTATATTGATATGTAATTATGTATAAATATATTATATTCATATTTAAAATATTTATTCCTCAATTTTCATGATTGCACCGACTACTGTTTGTCTCTGCATCACCCAAAGGTTGACTGGTAGAAAATGCCTATGGCATTAAGTCCGCCTCTGTACATTTATGTGCTTGAAGTATTAAATAAATAGATATAATAGGAGCGTGAAATCTGAACCCGTTGGGATAATTAAGTAGATTAGAGAAACGAAAATTTTGAGGTTTTTGACATTTGATTCCGTTTATTGCTTTATTTAGTTTTGGTGGTTAGAGTGGCTTGTGGCTAAGTAATAACAGCAGCACGGGTCGATCGATCAGGTTAAGCTACGCTTGCCGCGGTTGGTCCGTGGATGGGTGACCATCTTCACATACCAAGATCCCTCCGTGCCTCGGAAAGCACGTTAAGCCGTTGGTCCCGGCTGTCATTCGTGGATCTTTGACAGTCGTTACGGGTCGTCAGTTGTCCGAAAGTCTGACAACCAGTCTTGTCTGGGTATCGTATTACCCAGCAACGGGGTTGTGGAGGTCAGATAGGCAGTCGCTTCATGTAAAATACTGGTATTCAGCTGCATCCGGTTAGACTTGAAGCCGATCCCAACATAGTTGGGAAAAGGCTAGGCAGATGATGTTTTTTTTAATATACTTAACTACTACTTCCTTAATCAACTATTTTGTTTAAGGCGAAAGCGTCAGGGAAGTCCGTGAAATTTAAATTTTCTTGCTTATTTCGCATTTTGCGGATCAGTATCGCTTGTATGTTGATCTAAACATTTTTCGCGGCCATATCAAATATTTATTTATAAAATTATAGTGATTAAAATAATCAATACAAATCTTTAAGTGTATATTACCATATGAATATTTCATAAAATCGTGACATTTAAGGTGGTAAGGCGTGCTCAATCTCTGCCCACTTTTAAAATTATGATAAAAAAGCACTTCCTCTCTCCTTAAACAGCATCATTATATTTTCTTTAGTCCTGTTTCATGTCTATTATTATATGTATATATTTATTTAGATGAGTATAATATACTTTATGTATGTATTCATTGAGAAGAGATTGAGCGTTATCCTCATGTAATAATAAATTTTGATGTATGCATGTTGAAATAAATAGTTTGAAATTTAAAAAAATTAAAGAAATTAAAATTGTATCGTGTAAATGGTACACCACAGACTACCTACAGTATTAGTTTCTCCTTCCCCTTTTTCGTCCATCCAAAGTTTGTCTTTAAAAGATCGCTCTTAGCGATAAGACCGCTCGTTGTGTCACCCTTTGTAATTTTTCAATATTTATGTCTGTAATTTATATGGTGTACATAATAAAGAGTATTCTATTCTATTCTATTAAGGCTAATTTTAACTTAAGAAGTTGTATTGCTGATTCTAATGATTATAATCGTAATTCTGCAAACCATATGTTTTACGGTCGCAAATCATATTTAGGTGAACATACAATCTAATACAGACCTGCAATATGCAACAAAATCTAAGTGAATTTGAATTTCGCGGGCTAACTTAGAGCATCCCCCATTCAATTAAAAACAATTAAATTTCATCCAAACTTAGATAATATACTACCCATTTCAAAACGTTAAACGTTATTTTCACTTAACTTTTGCTAGTCAAATTATTATTATGTCATTTTCATAGTTAAATTCTACACTATTATAAAAACACACGTCAGAGTTCAGTTTGTTTCCGACCTTCAATCAAGACTTAAAAACTATCACACCCAAAAGTTAGTAAATCCAATTTTCATCATAAATACTCGTAGAAACAAATTTGAAACCAGCAATTCATTTGAAAGCCTTTAAAAGCCGCCAAACAACAATACAGAACCGTTTAACTTTGAACTAACTTTTATAATAATAAACAAATATTTAGACACCAGACATGTTTTCCATTAGTTTTATGACACAGGAACGGGGATAAGCTATGTACTCATCCCTAGTATATAATAATATATGTAGTTATAAATGTGTTAGGATAGTAAGTGTCGGAGTTTTATGAGCCACCGAAGAAGTTCAAGGTTGGTTAAGTGATGGTATGTTGGGCCAATGTTTGGGACATGGTTGGGTGTGGTGATGTTGGCTGTAGTGACTGTATGTCGCAATAGTAGGAATAGTGATGCTGTACATACACAGTTTAAAAACTATTAAAGACAGATAAAGACATAAGGAAACAAAACACGCACACACGCACACACATACACACACACACACACGCGCGCGCACACACACACACACACACACATTTATTCTATCACATATCTATTATATTCTAATCTAACTACTATAATAATTTATCTCTTGGACTTTAGGTACTTTGCATTAGACGGAGCGTCATTTTCTCGTTAGAATTTCAATAATTTTAGGTAGACCTGTCTGACACGTTTATTACGTGGAATATTAATTATCACAGCAAAAATGACACAAACAACGTCAGTGCCCAACGAGAACGTAGCCTTAGGTCCTTTGTACAGACGCCAGCACATCAAGCTACTACAATCTGTCAGATTTTTTTAATAGATTTTCAACTTTATCGCTAAAGCATAAGTTTCAAAGTTAACCTTCAAGCGGGCGCGCGGTCATTTGTAACGCCAGCGGTCGCGCGTAACCTAAAAGACCTATAGGATATTTCAGGGATTTAAAACACTAATTATTTAATATTTTTTGTATTTATCACATTATCATTATGTTAGGACATAAACAAAATTATAAAATCGAAATAAAATTCTAATTTTCTTTGAATTTGTAAGCAATTTGGCATCATAAATGTATCGAGGATCGATCGAATCGCGGTCGATTCGACGCCGCGCGACTGCTTGAAGGTTAATTGAGAAAATCTGACAGTTTCGGGTAGCTTGATGTGCTGGCGTCTGTACATACACGGCACGGTTTCATTATGGTACGGCGTAAAAACTGCGCTGAAGAAAAAACGTAAAAACGTGTCTGTCAACAAGCTTTCATAGTGCTCCATAGAACACTGACGAACCATGAATACACACGGCATGTAAACCGCTCCATAGAAGAAACGTGTCCGTGTACAGACGCCAGCACATCAAGCTACTACAATCTGTCAAATGTCTTTAATAGATTTTCAACTGTATCGCTAAAACGTAAGATTCAAAGTTGATTGGGAAAACTTGACAGTTTCGGGCAGCTTGATGTGCTGGCGTCTGTACAAGCTTCGATAGTGATTCATATAATACTGACGACGACATGCACTACCAACCGTAGTTTTTCACGGCAAGAAAAACGTGTGTGTATAAAGGGCCTAACGTTGTTTTCTTTTCATTCCCATAAAAACAGCACATAAAACAATAAGATAATCTCAACTTGTTCAAAACATCTTAATATTAAGGTACCTGTTGCTTGGAGACTGCGATAAAAACCTGTTGATATGCTCCTTAAAGAACGATGTAAATGTAAAAGATCTTTTTAATTAACCAAGCACGATCCCCTCCCCCCCCAATCTTGCCCCCTTCGGTGTTGGATCATTTATTTAGAAAGAAAGGAAGAAAGGAGAAAAAAAAACAATGTATTTATTTTTCAGAAACATGTGCATACAAAAAGAGAAAATATAGGTAACTCGAATTATGACAAAAAAATACATCAATAATCACGAGTTTTTGAATATAAATAGTCGGCTAGGTACTAAGTTTGACTAGTGGTCGCAAGCGCCTGGTTTCGATTTCCAGGTCGCGAAGTGTTATTGGGTTTTTCCATATTTGAACATATTCGTAAGTAGCGAAATGTAGGTCACCTCTGCTCTGTCTAATCCTTCGGGAAAAACAGTCGTGATGTTATGTTTTGTTACGTTATGTTATGTTATCTAGTTGAGATTTAAATTTAAATTTAATATTTTATAGGTAAGATCGTTTTTAACGATAAGACCAACCTTTGAGTGAACCTATGTAAAATTTATACATTTATATCTGTTTTATGGTGTACATAAAAAGAGTATTCTATTCTATTCTACTTTATGGTTTGACAATCAACTGAGTTATCAGATCAATCACAAAGAATCAGAGCTGTTTCATATATAAATTGATGTTTTCAATATTTATCTACAATATTTATAATGCTCTCCAGATACAAACAGTAAATAAATAATAAGTTTAAATTGCAATTTATTTTCCAATTCTGTATCGTTAAACATTTATGGATGCGATACAAAGCTGTATGAAAGTATGTTGGAGATATTTTAGTGAATATAAAACGATTTGTAAAAATGAAAGAAACGTGATGCATTGCAATTTTAAATAACTTGATAGATATACAACATGTAACGTTAAATGCGCAAAACCTCAGACACCCCAACTGATTTTTAATTCAATTGACCTATTTCAGAGAAAAAATAAGTCATTAAAAAAATTGTAAAGGTTTTATGTGCTGTTTTAGTTTTAATGGCCATTCTGGTCGTTTCTTGCGTCTGCGACAACGCTTTATCGAGGGAGGAGTCGTCACCGGGCCGCTGCGCCGCGCTGACATTGGCTTGCTTGACCTATTAATAAATAGACACGGCAACGTTTTTAATGAAAATTTTTTGAAAAATGTGACCTATATTAAAAAGTGGTTCAATTAATTCTGCTCGTTATTCTGATCAAACTATTTTCAGGTTTTGCGCATTCAACGTTACACGTTGTATTTATCAAAAAATATGATTAGTGACCACATTCCCTACAAGGTCATTTTACCATGTCTTTAAAATAATCTGTTTGTAAAATGAAAACTTGAACTTTCTATCATTCATTTTATTAGTAAAACAAAAAAAAAGTTTTTAAAAAGTATTTTTTTTGTATTAGCTGCTGCCCGTGACTTTGTCCGGGATCCAAGGTAAGAGTACCCTCTGTCTTTCTCCAGGTCATAATCTACGTATGTGGCAATTTCATCCAAATCCGTTCAGCAGTTATAGTGTATAAGCGTAGTGAACAAAAAAAAAATCATATATCTTTTCCTTTTATAATATCGGAAGAAAACTATGTACAAGCAAAATGCTTCTTGTGAAGTCAATAATTCAGGAACTGGAAGTCCTCATTTACAATAAACGTAGGTATAATAATAGGCCAGAAAACAATCTCACAAACACCAAAACACTAGAAGCACTGGCCACTTCAATTCATCTTCGAGAAGATAAAAACCGTCTCCTATTTTATTTTCCTCTAACAAGAATAGTACCTACAAGCAACCGATATTTTGTATCGTAACCAACATCCAATTCTGTACCCATCCGTAAAGCCATCGTTTTCATCCACTCCATATATTTCTACTTAGTACCTGCAGGCCTGGGGTAGGGGATTGTGGCTAAGTTAAACCAGCCAAGCGCGAGTCGGATTCGCGCACGAAGGGTTCCGTACCATTATCTATAAAAACGGCAAAAAAATCATGTCTGTTGTATGGGAGCCCCCTTAAATATTTATTTTATTCCGTTTTTTAGTATTTGTTGTTATAGCGGCAACAGAAATAGATCATCTGTGAAAATTTCAACTGTCTATCATGGTTCATGAGATACAGCCTGGTGACAGACCTTCGGACGCACGGACGGACAGCGGAGCGGGAGCAATAGGGTTCAGTTTTTCCCTTTGGGTACGGAACCCTAATAACAGCCGCACGGGTCGATCGATCAGGTTAAGCTATCTTGCCGCGGTTGGTCCGTGGATGAGTGACCATCTTCACATACCAAGACCCCTCCGTGCCTAGGAAAGCACGTTAAGCCGTTGGTCCCGGCTGTCATTCGTGGATCTTTGACAGTCGTTACGGGTCGTCAAGAGCCCGAAAGTCTGACTACCAGTCTTACCAAGGGGTATCGTATTACCCAGTAACTCCTCTGGACCACCACTGCTGGCGTCTTATTGCAAGTCAAGGTCACGACATACGGCCGACTGTACCTACTGTGATATATACATATAATATCCAGTATATCTTTCCAGTATAAGGTGACATATCATTGTACGGAAAGCCTGTACCATACGAGGTCACCTTATACTGGATATGTATAGCTAGATATTACTTCGTGTTTCCTATGATATATTGCGACGTTTTGCTTCAAACTTTCCATGTATCTGCAAAAATAAACCATAAATTACTTGTATGTTAGAAACACAACTGTGTTTCTTCAAGAAGTTTATAAGAAAACTTCGTCTACTTAAATGTTTTTCAAGGGTTTTAGGGTATTGGTTTGGCAGCCATTGTTTACTAAGCAGTACCGACTTTATCCTAAGCTTGTTTTAGTAGACACCTCTTTATTTTTCGGTTTGTAGATATCTAAGGAGGTTACTATCTTTGTAGACCTTTGACTATATCTGTATGCCTATTGTCTAAGGAAGATCAATAATAATGTTCCTACAGTCCTTTCCCAGTTATTTTACCTCTGATTTTGCATCACTGTCCAAATCCCAGTGATCTTTATTCTCAATCCAATAAGGTTGCTGTTGGGTTGTTGCCACTGACAGGTCTGTCAAAATCATTGTGATCTTTATTCTCAGCACGGTAAGGTTGTTGTTAGTTTGCTGCTATCAGAGGTAAATAACTGTGAACGGACTTGTATAAGCACCTATTAACCCGGCGTCATTGAGGTGGGGTCAAAATTACCCAGCTGCTTTAAAATTTCTAATATTTTTGAAAGTACGCGCGCGACGTTGCCGTACTGTGCAGTAGCTGGAGCCAATGTTGTACTTTTTTTTATTGTAATTTTTGAGAGTTATTTTAAAAGTTGATTACACAGTTTATGAATCACTACATAGTATAAAACAAAGTCGCTTCCCGCTGTCTGTCCCTATGTATGCTTAAATCTTTAAAACTACGCAACTGATTTTGATGCGGTTTTTTTTAATAGATAGAGTGATTCAAGAAGAAGGTTTATATGTATAATACATGCATAATATAGTAGAGAAACACTGATCATTTTAGAGGTTTCTAATGTGATGTCGTAAATAAACACATTTTTTGCGTTTGCATTGCAAACTCTGGCTTAACCCTACGAGATAGATCAAAATAATGTACTACAGTATTGTACACCTTAAAAAGGTCTACAAAAAAGTCCGCGATGGTATATGTCTATCTCTTAGGGATAACCCACAATAACCATTTTTTATCCTATACTTTTTAAGAGAAATAATGGCTCTAAAATTATCAGTGTTTCTCTACTATATTATGCATGTATTATATGCATATAAACCTTCCTCTTGAATCACTCTATCTATTAAAAAAAACCGCATCAAAATCCGTTGCTTATTTTTAAAGTTCTAAGCATACATAGAGACAGACAGACAGCGGGAAGCGACTTTGTTTTATACTATGTAGTGATAGTGATCAGCATTGCACCCGTGCGAAGCCGGGGCGGGTCGCTAGTTTACTTAAAAAATACCATTTATTAAATATATGGGTAATATTAACCCACCTCAACGTCCATGTAACTGTTTCCTACCACAATGACGGGTTAATCAAACCGGTATTGTTCATGGAAAAATATGCATAATACCATGGCACGAGAAATAAATAACAAAAGGTAGGATGAAAACTAAAAGAAGGCCACATAAAATATAAATCCCATTTCAACAATGCTGTAAATGCGCAAACATGTGAACGTAATCCTCATGAATAATTTCTGAAATTCAAAAACACTGTAATAAATCATTAAAATGGAAGCAGTTGATTGATTCCAGCTTCATTTGTTTCTATCGCAAATCATTTATTTGATCGTGTTCTAGTCATCAATCTTCTGTGCCAAACTTTCCTACTTAATATCATTCACGTTAAATTTTCATGGGCGTTGGGCCCTTTGTATACATACACACACGCTTTTCTTGCCGTGAAAAACTACGGTTGATTCGCCGTGTGTTTGACGGTCGTGTGTTGTATGGATGACTATGGAAGCTTCTTGATGGACACGTTTTATCTACGGCTCTGTTTATGTGCCGTGCCGTGTTAAAGGGCTTTACCATGCACTTAATATTTTGACAGCAAGCCATTTTGGATAATGTGCGGTGCAACTATTACAGTCAAATCTTTTTTTTTTTTTTTAATCGTTGTCCCACACTAGGAATTTCTCCTGTATTGTGGGTGTGTTTACAAACATTTAAAGTCACATATTCAAACAGCCAGATCCGGAACTACTACTTGTAGGTCACACAAATATTTGTTCCGTGCGGGAATCGAACCCGCGACATGCAGCGCAGCAGTCAATCGCTTAACCACTGCGCTAACCGTGCCGTCAAATTTTCCTGCTTTGCACTTTAATTACCCGGCGAATAAGTTTGTCACAGAATTTATTTCCAGTAGGCCACTTTTGAACATCGAAATGAACAAGAAAATATCATTGATTCTAGTCGCCCCTCCCTGCCAAAAGGTACAGACGCCAGCCTATCAAGCTACCCGAAATTGTCAAATTTTCCCAATCAACTTTGAACCTAATGCTTTAGCAATAAAGTTGAAAATCTATTAAATAAATCTGACAGATTGTAGTAGCTTGATGTGCTAGCGTCTGTACGTATGGAGAAGAATTCAGCTCCATAGTTGCTCATTTAAAATGTTTTACAATATTTTGTACTTTTGCCTGCGATTTCGTTTACGATCCAGGATGAACAGTAGCCTTTATCTTTCCCCAGGTCATGGTCTACCCATGTGTCACATTTTGTCGAAATCCTTTCAGTCGTTTTAGCGTGAAAACGTAACAAAAAAACATACAAAAAAAAGACATGTGTGCAGTTCACACGCGATAGAAGTGAAACCTTCAATAATGAAATATTTATGCTTTTACCCAAGCTTCGTAATACGCAGGCGCGCACACGCGTACTAAGACACGTACAAAGCTCGGACCCAAGCGTCGTCTTCACTAATCATCATCATCATCATCGTCATCGTTATCGCCATCGTCATCGTCATCGTCATCGTCATCCTCATCCTCATCGTCATCGTCATCGTTACACAAACATTGTATAATCCCTTCTATCTCATTCTCTCGCAGGTTAAATCGTATAGATGTATGTGTTTATCTCTTTTTACTGTCGCTTTTTCGTTTCATTGAGTTTCAAATCAAAGATGCTAAAGAAGTTTTCACTTAAAAAATCAAATATTTTTCTCTTTATAGTATAATTTAGAAACCGTATGGTACGAGCTTAGGTCGCTTACCTATCTGTAGTTGCAGTTTCTTCATTACAAAACAAAAGACCGAACAGATATTTCACTGTGACATTCAATTAAGAAACACAACACTAGCCATTAAATTCACAAAACGTGACGTACATTCCAACATTTCCCTCTCAAAGCTGTTATTTCCAATGTCAACGACATTGCTGGGAATATAATGGAAACAGATAATGTATTCACAGCCTTAAAATTGAAATTGCACATTCGTATTGTATTGATATTCATCATATTCAAAATGTGCATTGGTTTGTCTGAATTTTTATTTTACCTTTTATAGCATACGCCATAAAAGTTTAGTATTCCAAAAAGTTTCAAGTCTGTGGCCAAGTCAAATAACGGTGGCCAGACTAATGCTGTTTTTGGCTGAAAATCAACTTTATTGTAGCATATTTTAGTCTTCATTCGTCGGCGTCGGAGGGGCCCGTGGCTAAATAATAACAGCCGCACGGGTCGATCGATCAGGTTAAGCTACGCTTGCCGCGGTTGGTCTGTGGATGGGTGACCATCTTTACATACCGGGACTCCTCCGTGCCTCGGAAAGCACGTTAAGTCTTTGGTCCCGGCTGTCATTCGTAGATCTTTGACAGTCGTTACGGGTAGTCAGAAGCCCGAGTGAGCCCGAGTCTGACAACCAGTCTTACCTAGGGGTATCGTATTACCCAGTAACTGGGTTGTGGAGGTCAGATAGGCAGTCGCTCCATGTAAAATACTGGTATTCAGCTGCATCTGGTTAGACTGGAAGCCGACCCCAACATAGTTGGGAAAAGGCTAGGCAGATGATTCGTCGGCGTCCACTTCTGAACATAGGCGGAGACCTATGTCCACAAAACCACAAAACTGGTCGAAGTGGCGATGCTTGGGCTCCCCCATGCATCGCCACTTCGACCGGTATTGTGCTTCTGCATCCAGCGGACTCCTGCGGCTTTCACCAGGTTCAAACTGTGAGAGACCTTCCGACGCTACGCGGTCGCCACATATTTTTATTAGTTTTTTCTTTACTTTACGGTAGCCTGAAAGTATGATGATAATTCTTCATTTTTATTAATGTCCCTGAAAACTAGACATAAAGTGCTACAGTATAGTATAAGTACAGCATAAGTGCTACAGGAGTTTTGGGCGTTCGAATAACGCTGACAGGGTGCGCTGTTGGTACATATTTAGCAAGATATTTAGTGCAATAGTTTTTTAAAATGTATTGAAAAAACAAGATGGCGGCGTTACTTTCTATTTTGACCACCTGCCAAAACATCATTGACAGCTATACAGACTGCCAGCATTGATTGGACAGTTCCAAATTCAATGTCAAGGATTACGTAAGCCTAGTAGTGTAATACGAGTAACTCGTCTTTTGAGCATTTGTTTTTTTAATGGATTGCGTTTGATTTGTTGTATTATGTAGATACAAGGTAACCGAAGATCATTGATTATGTCAGCAAACGTGTCTCGGGTTGCAAATTAATTACTTACTAGCGCTCTGAAACGTTCGATTTCGAACGTTAAGTCGATCACAGAGTAGTACAGACGCCAGCACATCAAGCTATCCGAAACTGTCAGTTTCCCAATAAATTTTGAAAATAAGTAGTACTGTAGCGATAAGGTTGGAAATCTATTAAAGAAATTTGACAGATTGTAGTAGCTTGATGTGCTGGCGTCTGTACGTATACTACACTGTGTAATTGCACCACATTCAGAGCATACCTTTACAACAGTAACCATAAGAAAATCGTGTATAATCGAAACTCATGTGGATGCATCGCTTATTTCAATGTTGCATTTTTTCTTCGCCTCGAAATGAAGAAAAGAGAAAAAAAAAGGTTTATTTGCGGTATAGACACACAAAAAAGAGCAAGGGACACAATCGAATCATTTTAAGTCACTAAAATACAGATGAATTACTTACTTACGTAAAATTGCGTGATTTTTTCCCTCAGATCAGTCCCTAGCATAAAAGCGCGATTATGTGTTTGAAGCGAATATCACTTCTTATTCCTATTCTATGCTTTATACCCGTGACGAAAAACAAAAGTTGGGGAAACTTTTGTAATTTTCACATAATTTTAGAGCCTTTTTTATGAAGGTGTGGTTTGACAAATGAGAAAGGTTTACTTTATGACTTTACAGGGCCGGCGGATACCTAACTTTGGGGTGTTATTTTATGGCGCAATATTTTGTAGTTTTAAATTGCTGTCTGAGCTAGATCTTTTCATGTCGTAAAATGTGCTCCGTGTATGTATTGGTTTTCAATGTTAGTACAACGAATAATAGGTTAGTACCTATCATTCGTCGTAGTCTTAGTAGATTGTTTTTATGTTTTGTTGAAGTAAAACTTCTTAGAGATTCGATAATTGTACGAAAAGTCGATAGCGAAATTTTAATGACGCGTCATGTTTATGCACATTTAATTACATGAGAGAGAAGAAAGATATAACTCTCTCTGTCTCGCACACTAAATCTCTCTTATTTTCCTCTATATTTTACTTACATATACAACTTGTAACGTTAAATGCGCAAAACCTGAAAATAGTTTGATCAGAATAACGAGCAGAATTAATTGAGCCACTTTTTAAAATAGGTCAAATTTTTAAAAAAATCATCATTAAAAACGTTGCCGTGTCTATTTATTAATAGGTCAAGCAAGCCAATGTCAGCGCGGCGCAGCGGCCCGGTGACGACTACTCCCTCGATAAAGCGTCGTCGCAGACGCAAGAAATGATCAGAATGGCCAGTAAAACTAAAACAGCACATAAAACCTTTACAATTTTTATAATGACTTATTTTCTCTCTGAAATAGGTCAATTGAATTAAAAATCAGTTGGGGTGTCTGAGGTTTTGCGCATTTAACGTTACACGTTGTATAGGTACTTATCGACTATTAACAGTAGCATAATCTGTCTGTAATGTTCTTACTGTAGGGACACAGGTATGTTCCTCTCTGTGAGAGGGAGTGGGCCGTAATCCACGATTAGGGCCCAGTGCGGGTTGGACCTGTAACTGTGAAAATAAAATATCAAAGTATAAATTAGTGGAGTGTAAATGAGGTGCTGTCTAATAAAAAATAGGTCATTTAAATAAATAAATAATTTATAATAATATTTATTATAATAAATCATTTTTCCTTTTGTGTCCAGCGTGTCCCGCTGTCTGCATGCTACAGAAGGTGATGGGCGTTAGAGTAGGTGCCAAGCTTGTAGCCCTGACTCGGTATAGATTGCCATCGACATGCTTAGGAAGAGGAAGAAGAATAAGAGATAAAATAAAAAAAAAAGTCTTGTGCTGTTAAAAGAGAAGATTTAGAATATAATAGAATATAATACTCATTATTATGTACACCATTTAAATTACAGACATAAATATAGAAATTTTGCAAAGCGTGACACAATGAGCGGTCTTATCGCTAAGAGCGATCTTTTAAAGACAACCTTTAATATCACAAACAAGCTTTACATCTAGGCGGAATCATTTATCATATTTTGTTTTATGCCCTGTTTAACTCTTAACTGCATCGTGATGGAAATTTCCATCAACCAATCCAATGCCATATTTTCGTTTCCACAGAGCACGGGAATTCCCCAATTGTTAGAGATATTAGATTCATTTTGTTCCCAGTAGATTCGTTCTGATTACATAAAGATGTAAATTTCCACCAGGCCATTTCGATAAAAAAAAAAGTTTTTTTATGAATATATTTTTTTAAATATTTTTTCCTTACTATAGAGCTATTGTTATGTCCAAATAAATTTAATTTGCTTAAAAAGTAAAAATCATGCAATTAAGGGTTAATCTAAGTCTGGCCCTGTAAGCTACAATAGTCAGTAGTCATAAATATTTCCACGTTTATGGCAAGCAGTTTTTACGACCACATATTTTTCAACTGAAATCACTTTCAAGTTATAAAAGTTAACACAAAGTAATTACATGTGTATGCATGCATGCATGCATGTATCTAAGTCAATATAAAATATTCTAGCATTTTTAATAAAATACGTTTCTTATGGCTTCAGTACATGATTCTGACCACCCTGCATTGAAATAATTTGTCGGTTATTAAAAAAAAAAAAAATGCTGTTCCATACAATTTCACCGCGCGGGTATTGCACTTGTCTATGAAACAGCATATTTGTTTTTTTATGACCTAAACTGTAGTCTAGGGGCTTAGAACCTTGTGCTAAATTCATGGTTACGGTTTGCGCGAATATATCCCCCCACCCTGTATAATGCAAAATCCAGAAAAAAAAGTCCGTAAAATTCGGAAAATTCGGTCGTGTCGGATTGCCGTCCCATCGGACTTTAAGAGTGAGGGTGTGATATCTCCCGCGCCGAAGGCTAGTCTCTGTTCAGATTGGCCGCCGTGACCGAAATACGGTCTGGAGGACTTTAAAACGTACGTACGTACGTGTAAAAGTACTGATTCTCAGCCTACTTTGAAAACTTAATTTATACCTTAAAGTCAGGCCTTTTTCCCAAGGGGGATGGCAGAAACTACAGAGCGCCACCTGCTATGATCCCTTCATATCCCTCTTGCTTCGTTTACCTTCAAAAGTTAAACTTGTGTTTTTTTTTAAATTAGTTAAAGAGATAACTTGTCATTTTGTTTCAGTTGTTTTATGTTATTGGCATCAATTAGGTACAGACGTCAGCACATCAAGCTACCCGAAACTGTCAGATTTTCCCAATGAACTTTGAACCCTATGCTTTAGCGATAAAGTTGAAAATCTATTAAAGAAATCTGACAGATTGTAGTAGCTTGATGTGCTGGCGTCTGCACATCACTAAAAAAAAAAATTTAACGTAAGTGCTGTTCGGGGACTGAAAACAATAATGGTAATATTTTCCACCGAACCGCACGTTACAAAATTTTGTGTCAGTGCGGTTAGTAGAAGTATTCAGGTGCGGTTCGTTCAAGTTCGGTTGAAATCAGTGCTCTGAGTGGAATACCTCCTTTGTCTTCTTAAAAAATATGATAAAACAAAATCACTCTTCAAACTGTATTCCATTACAGCCGGTCGATTCTGTAAAAATCTCACCGTGAAATCGTCAGTGAAGTGAGCACTATTAATGGACAATGGTGTTAATCCATAGCGTTGGGGAATGACAGAGCTCACTTCCTGCTCACTTCACCTAAGTTCTAGCGGTGAGATTTTTACAGAATAGCACTGCACTACTAATTCAGAAATAGTCCATGCTTTTAGAAACATTGAATTTTCATCTTGGATTATGCTACGGCTACATTGTCGCTATAACGCGAACTACACTTGCGCGCTCCCTCTCGCATACCGTTCGCCGTCTCGCTGTACAACGGAGAGCGCGCGAAATATTGTTTGCGTTATCGCGACCATGTAGCCGTAGCATTACATTCTAGCAATTGAACAAGTAGGTCCATCAATCTAGGTCTAATGACTTGACCTAAACCCGTGTCTAAAGTGTAGACTATCGGACTAAAAGTCAATAATTGAGGACAAGAACTAAGTTGTTAAGAGATTGGAAATTGGAACAATGGAACGAATTTCGTCTAGGTATTGTTTATTACATAATAAACAATAACCTAAAAAGGAAACTACAAAGTACATAATTTGTGTACATCATCATCTGCCTAGACTTTTCCCAACTATGTTGGGGTCGGCTTCCAGTTTAACCGGATGCAGCTGAATACCATATTTTACATGGAGCGACTGCCTATCTGACCTCCACAACCCAGTTACTGGGTAATACGATACCCCTAGGTAAGACTGGTTGTCAGACTTTCGGGCTACTGACGACCCGTAACGACTGTCAAAGATCTACGAATCACAGCCGGGACCAACGGCTTAACGTGCTTTCCGAGGCACGGAGGGGTCTCGGTAAAGATGGTCACCCATCCACAGACCAACCGCGGCAAGCATAGCTTAACCTGATCGATCGACCTGTGCGGCTGTTATTATTTAGTCACGGGCCCCTCATCAAAGTACATAATTTGTGTACTAAAATGGTCCCACTGCTGGGACACAGACCTCCTGTCTTCGAGAGGGACTGGGCAGTAATCTACCATGCGAGCCCAGTGCGGGTTGGAAGATATCACATGTCTTCGATTTTTTTGGTTCTAGGACATGTTGGTTTCCTCACGAAGTTTTCTTTCACCGTTTTGAGAGCAGTGTTGATGAAATAATTTACACAAAGTAAAGCGGCTGTCTGGGTGCGAACCTACGACCTACATACAACTCGAAAGTTGTGGCCATTACCCCTTAGCCACCACTGTTCCTGTTATGACTGTTGTCAGAAACGCATTCTTTCGACGGCTGAACTGTAATGTGATTGCCACCACTTCTCCTCTTAACTTAGTCAGTTTTAGATCTCGTCCCATATTTTCTACAAGTCACTTTCTCTTTGCAACAAAACCAAACCACCCTTTTTACTTGATAAATGATTTATTTTCTGTAAGTAGGTTTGTAGAAACACTTTTACATGTCAACCACATTTCCTATCTGACGTTTCCTATCTGACTACTTTGAGAAGAAAGGCCGAAACAAACTCAGAGGTCACAGTCTCTTTTAAAGTCCAGACATAATCTTGGTCAGATCATGTGAAGACCATGTAGATTGGTGTCTGAAATGGTCTTTTGAGTAAAGAACCACACAGATTGAGCGGACCTGTCCAATCAGTGCACGCATTTGTCGAAAATCGTGCAGCTCAACTCAGAACTTGAAGAGCCTCACGATTCGACGAATAATACCAATGAAATGTTGAGCCACCACTGCTCCTGTTGAGCCACCATTGCTCCTAATCCATAATTTGTGTACACCTTCTATATTTACACAGTTTTTTTAAAGGGTGATTTTTTAGGAACAAAAAAATTATTTCGATCTTGAACTTGTTGACCCTAATTTGTTGCATTTCGTACACGTTCATAAAATGTATGGAAATCCGTGCATGTACGAGTACGTTATCGTGGACGGAAAAAAGGCGTCTTCATTTACTTCCAAACATTTCACTTCCCTGTGTTATCGTGATGCCGTGAAGTGGACGTGGACGTCCACGATAATATCGTCGCGTTAGAAATGATAAAAACGCACAATTTAGATAATTATTCAAGGAAGGTTTGAAGAAATTCACAACAATCACACTAATATTAGAAAGGCGAAAGTTTGTGTGTGTGTGTGTGTGTGTGTGTGTTTGCATGTTTGTTACTTCTTCACGCTCAAATAGCTGGACCAATTTTGATGAAATTTGGCACACAGATAGTTTATAACCAGGATTAACACATAGAATACTTTATATTTCGATATTCTTACGGGATCGAGACTTATGCGGGTAAAAACGCGGGGCGCAGCTAGTTTAAAAAAAAAATATTAATATTTTCCTAAAGTATCAAAATCGAAGATACAATACAAGAACGTCAGTAAATTGTGTAATCAATTTATCAAAACTACTTAATCCTTTCAAATCCAACACGACATTGACATACATCTAACATATATTATAACCACCACCACCTACCAATAATACTAAAACATAAAGGATTTGGACGATACATTGAAACAGCAGGATTCTTAGCAAATATAACCCTTTCACAACAAACCATGAGTACAAACTTATGCATATTCAACAGACTCTGGGGATAAATTTACACGTTTTGCGGTGAAATTCATCCCTCCATATCCCTCTATCTGGGGGTGAAGGAACGATTAACGGGAGTGAAGTATTCCTTGAATATACATAGCTGTGAAGTTTTACGCCGGAGCCGCGCTCATTGGGTTTAATTTACGCTAAATTTCCTTCGGGATTCTTGTAAGTAAATGTTAGACTGATTAGTTGTGAATTGGTTTCGAGTTGCGCGAAGTATTTGTTTGGGTTTGAAGGGTTTTGCTCATTTAATGAACGGTTGCCTGCTAAGTTTAAATGGATGATTTTCTACTTGTATTTATATATTTATTTAATTTTAAAGAAAGCTTACAGACTAATAACAATTTTGAATTTCGTGCATAAGTAGTGACATTTGCTAATTACAAGCTTCCACATATTTAAATCTAGGTAGTTACGCGTTTTTCGTTCATTTGCGTTGACCAGATACAGCGGTTTGCGCAAGTAAAAGTTGCGCAATTACCCTGCGTAATTGCGCAACACCCCATCAGTAGCAATGTGTTTCATTTTAACAGTTCAAAAACACTGCCTACCTGTATTGCCGCGTTACCTGCTGAGCATGAGGTCCTGGGTTCGATTCTCGAGTCGAGCGAAGTGTTATTGGGTTTTTCCATCTGGATTTTTTTAGTAGCAGCCCGCGGCCTGGAGTTGTGCCCGGTTGGTGGCAATAGGATTCTGTTACATGGGACTTTAAAATAACTGACGAAGGGTGTCCTATGGAGGTTGCACCTCTGCTTAACCCTGCGGCTGTCCATTAATCACGTGAGGCTCGAAAGAGGGGGGAGGGGGTCCATAAAAAATCACGAAATATCACAACGGTTAGGGGGGGTGTAATAATAATTATTTAATTTTTCGGCAAATGCGCGATACTGAACAGTAAAGCGGCGTTACGTGTATTTATTTTTTCGTCAAACGCAAACATAAATATTTATAAATATTCAAAAAAAATTAAGATTAAGCTACCAACCAAGGCTGCGGCAGCCTTGGTTGGTATCTCCCCCTAGCTGCCAACCAAGAAAAAGTTAAGGGGGTTAAGAAATGCCAAAAAAACATCACGTGATTAATGGACGGGGAATAGAGCCGCAATGATGATATTATATTATGTATTGCATCGGTTGTACTAGCTGTACATAGATCCCATTTGACAGTCAAAATTGCTGGTTCTTGATAAAATATAATTATTATAGTCTGTCTTTTACAACACCCATATTATGTAGGCAAAGCGAGGTAACTATACGAAACTTGCCACTAATGAGCGAAGAGTGTACAAATAATGGAAAATCGAGCCACCTAACTTTCTCTCCTACCCAACCGTGGAATAAAGCCTTAGCGATATCTAAATGGCTACATACGTGGGTTGATCAAGAAGTGATAGCCATGAAAGTGCAAGTTTTACTCAATTTTTTTATTTCATTTGTCTACATAATCTCTTTGAACTCCTTTTCCCAACTATGTTGGGGTCGGCTTCCAGTCTAACCGGATTCAGCTGAGTACCAGTATTTTACATAGAGCGACTGCCTATCTGACCTCCACAACCCAGTTACTGGGTAATACGATACCCCTTGGTAAGACTGGTTGTCAGACTTTCGGGCTTCTGACTAATCGTAACGACTGTCAAAGATCCACGAATGATAGCCGGGACCAACAGTTTAACGTGCTTTCCGAGGCACGGAGGGTTCTCGGTATGAAAAAATGGTCACCCATCCACAGGCCAACTGTGGCAAGCGTAGCTTAACCCGATCGATCGACTTGTGCGGCTGTTATTATTTAGCCACGGGCCCCTGTGTCTGTCTGTGTATTTCCTCGTAACTACGCAACGGAATTTGATGCGGCTTTCATCCCCATTTGGAGAATGTTTTCCAAAAGGTTAATGTGTATTGAACATTCATATTTAACTAAGATATACAGCACACGCTACAGTGTCTTATAATTATCACATCACCAATAGTTCTAGCAACGTTATAATTATCGCATCACCAATAGTTCTAGCAACGTTATAATTATCGCATCACCAATAGTCCTAGCAACGTTATAATTATCACATCACCAATAGTTCTAGCAACGTTATAATTATCGCATCTCCAATAGTCCTAGCAACGTTATAGTTATCACATCACCAATAGTTCTAGTAACCTTATAATTATCGCATCACTAATAGTCCTAGCAACGTTATAATTATCATCGCATCACCAATAGTCCTAGCAACGTTATAATTATCGCATCACCAATAGTCCTAGCAACGTTATAATTATGCATCACCAATAGTCCTAGCAACGTTATAAGTGTTGTATGATTATGTACCGTCAGCAAATCATCAAAAAGTAAAGTCATCATACCATATACTTACAAACTCAAACTATATTACGAAAATTTCACTGAAAACAGAAGATTAATGTTTCTAGAAACTTCTTACGTTGTAATGACATAAGTTTAACAAATTATTTGGCACTTGCAGATATTTAAAATAAGTTTCGCTGAATTAATGAAAACATTGTTTGAACTCGAGCGAGATAAAAGTTTATTTTGTGAGCTGTACCTACTTGATGATGTGAAGTTAACTTTAAAGGCTTTATCACAAACGGTTTTGAATAAGTTATGAAGGTAAATTGCACATTGTTTAAGAACACTATTTATATTAGCTGTAAGTTTCCCGAATAGATTAAAATAAAACTCGTGGCTAAGTAATAACAGCTGCACGGGTCGATCGGCAGGGTTAAGCTACGCTTGCCGCGGTCGATCCGTGGATGGGTGATCATCTTTACTTACCGAGACACCTCCGTGCTTCGGAAATTACGTCAAGCAGTTGGTACCGGCTGTCATCCTTTGATATTTGACAGTCGTTACTGGTCGTCAGAAGCCCGAAAGTCTGACAACAAATCTTACCAAGGGCATCGAATTACCAAGTAACTGGGTTGTGGAGGTCAAATAGGTAGTCGCGCCATGTAAAATACTGATATTCAGCTGTACCCCGTTAAACTGGAAGCCGACCCGAAAAGACTAGGCAGATTGATTGACTAAATACTGGCATCAACTTTCCAGCATTACAACCGCTATTTACTGAAACGTTTTTCACGGGGCGTACTCGTAGTGGATAAATGCCGTAACAGTGTCGCTTTTAAACGAGTAACGAGCTTCGGAAAAAGTGCATTAAACCACTGTAGTGGCGAGCTCTAAACTGAAACGTAGTTAAATGATGGGTGGGTATTTTGTAGTTTTTTACCGACTACCTAGAAAGTGTAGATCTCTATTCGGGTGTTTGTGTACTTAATGTTATGTTTCGAATAGAGTTACTTTCTACTCGAAGCGAGTATAGAAAATGTGCATGTTGTTTATTGGAAACCGGTTTTGATGAATTTTTGCGAGTCAGCCGGGTATATTAAAACAAGAACATTATAACTACATGTTTTAATTTTAATTTTGACTCTAACGATAATTTTGATTTAAATTTTTGATTCTAATTTCGATTATGATTTCGTTTTTTACTTAATGTTTTGTTTTTTTTCTAATTATTTTTTCTATACTCACTACGAGTAAAATATCTTGTTAAAACATATATTTAAGAAGCTATTTTTATGTAAGTGCTGTGTATGCCTGTAAGTGACTAATTCAGCATGACTCAATGCATGTGTTATTTTTTACTATGTTAATGTTTCTAGTGAATATGTCGTTGGTGTACCTTTCAAATAAAATGAAATAAATAACAGTATATGCCTAAAAACAGCTAACTCAAAAACTACCCAAGCAAAGTTAAAATTAATATTTAAAAGAGACTGTGACCTCTGAGTTTGTTTCGGCCTTTCTTCTCAGAGTAGTCAGATAGGAAACGCCGACCTCATCTAATTTAAAAAAAAACATGATTGACATGTAAAAGTGTTTGTAAAAACCTACTTACAGAAAATAAATCATTTATCATTAATAAAATTTATGTGGGATCACAGCGCAAGCTGGGCCACACCACCGACCAAATCATCATAATTCTCTTTTTCTTATCCCAATTTACTTGGAATCAACACAACAGGTCTTTTTCTTCCATACTTTTCTATTAGTCGTCAGCTCGGTCACCACCCACACCACTGACCACAATTCATACAAAAGCCCTCCTATTTTGAAGTGGGTTAAAATAAGTTTTTTTTTTTCGATCTGTCGTTGAAATATTTCAGTATCTTTCTAATGACGTTCAGTAGGTTGAGTGGCGGACTAAGTCTAAGCCACAGAATATAGAAACATAAAAGTAGGAAAACAATTTGTATGTATGTTTCAAGATTTCAACTCCTGAGCTGGTTCAACAAGGGCTTGAAGTTTGTATGTACCTAAACAAAATTCCTTGCAATCAACAAGTTCCCTTTTTGAAAAGTAGGTACACGATATATATTTTTTTAGTGTTAAGAAATAAAGCGCTATTATGGTTATTATGGCATGTGGACAAAATCGGAACTAACGCCGCCATTTTGTTTTTTTGAATACATTTCAACTGATTTTAGCAAAACAATTGCACAAATGTTTGCTAACGGCGCTCTCCTGTCACAGTCATCCGAGCGCCTAAATACTGGGTTGTAGGGTAGGGACATCTATGTGCAAACTGTAATCATGAAATCAACGTATGATTCTAGATTCCATAGTGTATTTTTTTTTGTAGTAAAAAAAAATCTGCTGTTTCATACAAAAGTGGTGAAAATGTATCGAACAGCGATTTTTTTTTGTTTATAACCGATGACAAATTTCAACACAGAGGGGTTCAGAATAATCTACTGAATCCTTGGTAACCGCTTGCGCGCGTGGTTGTCTCTGTCACCCTGATTATCTGTAGCGGTGTAGGTACCATTTCGAGTGTTTTGCACTTTGTGTTTTCCTTTATATAATATGTTTAGTTAAACTACGGCAGTATACCACAGTAATCCGATTGCAATTTAACTTTCAAACAACAAACAATGTGTCAGTAAAGGGTGAAACGTTTTACGTAAACGTTTGCCCCAAGCCGTAAATTATCCTCATTGTAATGTCTAGACGGCTAGTTTATTTAGAAACGGGATCTGTTTACAATTTATTTTGCTTACAGTTTTTTTTTTAATACTTTCTTAGAAATATATTAGGGTGGAGGTGTACTGGTTGCATTTAATTTATTTGTCGAAGTTTTGAGGCGTGGCTTCGGAATTGTTTGGAAGGCAGAATAACAGATTATGTTTTCATCTTGTTAAATATTTTAGCTAGCTATCATTAAACACACTATCTCAAACTTCGGTTAGATTTATTCTTGTTCAAGGGCTGATTTTTCATTAGTCACAATTGTATTCAATGTTTTGATAAAACTCAAACTCAAAACATTTATTTCAATTAAACATTTACTGACTCTTTTGAATTGTCATTATTTGAACAATGAATGAATATTTATGACAGTTTGACATATTTTCTATACAAAAGCTATCAAAATCAGATATTTATTCCTCTGATAAAAGTTATCGGACTATTAAAAAAACCTTTACTCTGTCATTTTTTAATTTATGGACACTGAATTTTTTTTAAAGTCGGGGAAAAAAGAGTCTCAACAAGTATAATTAAGTACGTCCCGTCGACTCGGTAGTCGGCCCCTCTACCTTGTTGACTGGTTATTCTTTTAACTATGACAAGCGGTATTGTTGAGTAGCAGTCGAAAAGAGTAAGAGAGGTAAGAAACATAACCAAGTACTTTTAATAAAACTGTATCTTTTATTTCTTTTTAAAACTCTTTGATGAAACAAACGCTGAGACGTATCACGCCAAAAGCAACCTTATTGAAGTTTTAACTGATATGACACAAAAAACGATCAAAATCTAGTCGTAATCTCATCTCAGTGAGAGTCATTGTAAAAAGCTAGCCAAAAATGTAGGGTTTTTAGAGGTATTTTTGACAGATTGAGACAGACTAGAAGGCGGCTTTTCTTAAAATTACTAAATTAATATAAAATTATTATTAAATTACTTTTAAATTTTTCTGAACAAAATTATGATACGTAGATTTTTTTTGTTCAGTGTGTCCACCTTTACACCATCAGTGTCTTCAAACAGTATTATCGTATTCCCACTTTGAAAGCGTAATAATATTTATTTTGTTTACACAACTCTCACTTTATTCGATAACTTTATCGAAGATTTCAAATTATAATTTTTTTTCATACTTATTGGCGAAGATTTGATCTTCAGACAGAGAGCTGTTTAAATATGCTCAGATCTACTTGTTGGAAATTTAAAATATTCAAAGTCATAAAATGTCATTATTTATTTTGCAGAATACGCCCCAGCCTTATTCTGCGCTGTTTGGCGAGCAGACTCGATTGTTTGTATGTGAATCGCTGCTGCAAGCTGTCCACTTCAGTGTTAGATGCCTGGCAGTGATTCACATGCATTCATGGTTTTTAGATTAAGTGATTATAATAGGAATACTAAGACAGGAGTAAGGAAATCTGTTAGTAACACGTTTTGAGTCATGTTACTTTGTGAATAAAGATATAATGGTTCTAGTCCTATACAGGTTAGCAGGGACGTGAAACCTGTTACAATGGATTAAGTACAGACGCCAGCACATCAAGCTACCTGAAACTGTCAGATTTTCCCAATCAACTTTGAGCCTTATGCTTTAGCGATAAAGTTGAAAATCTATTGAAGAAATCTGACAGATTGTAGTAGCTTGATGTGCTGGCGTCTGTACATGATTTTGAACGCCCCTGCATTGAAAATTTTCATCAGTTATTATGAAAGAAATTAGCTGTTCCATACATTTTGACCGCGCACTTTCCTATGTAACAGCTGTTTTTTTTTTTTTTTTAAATTACGCTTCGAGTTCTAGAATCATGAAAATGGTTACAGTTTGCGCGTCGATGTCATTGCCACCTTGTATAGTTACAGTCAATTTTTTTTAAAAGAAAATTCTCTCCCTCCCTCAATTTGCCGTGTTCGCATTTCATGCAACTGTCAAAGAATGAAAGTTGTGATTTGAATACACGGAATATACCGAGTAAGTTAGCAGTGATTCCCTAACTTCATTTGGTCAAGCCAGTCCCATTTTCAGAGGTCTTGTCACCTTCGTGGTGAATCGTAAGATTTTCGATGAAGCCTATTTGAAACTTTGCTGTAAACTATTTCAATAACTACAAAGCAATGAAATAGGTACTGTGATCATCAATCTGTATAATACGAGTGTGGTAGCAGCTATCTATTATAACTTGTGACCGTAAATTGTTGTGGTCACTGTGAGGGATGTATTTGGTAGTAAACTTATAACTACTCATTTAAACTGAAGTTATTTTACCCATTATTAACATATTATTTCTCCTGTAATTTACCCATTGTTAACATATTATCTCGCCTGTATTTTACCCGTTGTTAACATATCATCTCGCGTGTATTTTACCCGTTGTTAACATATTATCTCGCCTGTAATTTACCCGTTGTTAACATATTATCTCGCCTGTATTTTACCCGTTGTTAACATATTATCTCGCCTGTATTTTACCCGTTGTTAACATATCATCTCGCCTGTATTTTACCCGTTGTTAACATATTATCTCGCCTGTATTTTACCCGTTGTTAACATATTATTATCTCGCCTGTATTTTACCTGTTGTTAACATATCATCTCGCCTGTATATTTTCCCGTCGTTAACATATTATCTCGCCTGTATTTTACCCGTTGTTAACATATTATTATCTCGCCTGTATTTTACCCGTTGTTAACATATTATTATCTCGCCTGTATTTTACCTGTTGTTAACATATCATCTCGCCTGTATATTTTCCCGTCGTTAACATATTATCTCGCCTGTATTCCTCGAAGGATTAGGCAGAGAAGCACCTGTATTTAACGTTAGTCCTTATATTTTCGAATAAATTTTATTTATTTATTTATTTATCGTATGCCATGTTTCCTCTGCCATTCATCATCATCATCTGCCTAGCCTTTTCCCAACTATGTTGGGGTCAGCTTCCAGTCTAACCGGATGCAGCAGAATATCAGTATTTTACATCGAGCGACTGCCTATCTGATCTCCACAACAAAGTTACTGTGTTTTGCGATACCCCTTGGTAAGACTGGTTGTCAGATTTTCGGGCTTCTGACTACTTGTAACGACTGTCAAAGATCCACGAATGACAGCCGGGACCAACGGCTTAACGTGTTTTCCGAGGTACGGCCCCTCTGTCATAATATGTAATGGATGGTCACCTATCCACGGATCGTCCTCGGAAAGCGTAGGTTAGCCTTCAATCTAACCATGTGGCTGTTATTATTTAGCCACGTGCCGCTCTCGTGCTTTGCGATACCTAATCAACCAAAACAATTGATAATCACACTTCACACTAATATTATAAAGGTGAAAGTTTGTGAGTGTGTGTGTGTGTGTGTATGTTTGTTACTTCTTCACGCTCAAACGGCTGGACCAATTTTGAAGAAATTTGCCACACAGATGGTTTATAACCAAGATTAACTTATATAATACTTTTTATCACGATATTCCTACGGGATCGAGACTTATGCGGGTGAAACCGCGGGGCGCAGCTAGTCACTAAATAAGCAACATCGATAATTCTGCGGTGAGGTGCATGGTACACCGCTCACGGGTTTCGCATCGGCAGACAACATTATCTTATCAATGTTTACTATCAGCCAGACAGATACACAGACATCTACGTCAGTAAGGGCGCATTCCACCAAACTTTTATACATAGAATAAGTCTTACACTGAGAATACTGTATAAGTCTTATACTGAGAATTTGACGGCACGGTTGGCGCAGTGGTTAAGTTATTGACTGCTGCGCTGCGTGTCGCGGGTTCGAATCCCGCACGGAACAAATATTTCTATGACCTACAAGTAGTTGTTCCGGGTCTGGCTGTTTGTGAATGTTAGTTTAAATGTTTGAAAACGCACCCACAATACATGAGAAATTCCAAGTGTGGGAGTCTTTATATAAAAAAAAAAAAATGAATGTTTAATGTCAGTTTTATTCCACGGATAAAAGATATCTGACTTTAGCAAAATTAGCCCTAAGTAATAATAATGCTGACAAACTGTTACTCGATTACCGTGTTTTGTTTATATTCTAGGCCGGTTACCTTGTGCAAAAGTCAGGATTTTTTTTTTTCAATGGACTAGTTGAATAAAAGTTTTATGCCTGGGATACACGGGAACAGGTTTTGAAGCTAGGATAGCAAGCTAGTGCTAGTTAGCTGCCAAGCTAGTCATTCTTACCTCGTGTATACATAACTATCCTCATTTTTAGGCTAATAAGACAGTGAAAAAGGCAGTAAGGTAGTTTATAGGATGGTGTTCTATTTTTGAGCTAGTAGCGTCTCTTTCCACTGATTTTACAATCCTTGCTTGTGGACTAGCCTCATGTAGCCGGCAAAGCTAGTACCACATCGGATCATTTTACTCCACAGAGTCAGTCACCGTAATGCTACGCTAGATTTAAATTTACTAGCATCGTGTAAACAGCTCTAGCATGTGCGAAGTCAGGATATTATCCTGGCTTAAAGCACTAGCCTCGTGTAACCTGGATATTATGAATTTTAAAATGAAGATGCCTCAATGATACATCCTTCGCCCAGGTGTTAGTAGACTTGGTTAAGTCTGCAATTGTGTCAGGAAGACCTATCATTGACACCGTTATGGTCGATTTCAATCGTCAGTTTTGGTAATCTCCTAATTGAAAGGCATTGAAATTGAAATTGTTTATTGAAATAATTGATTTACATAAATAATTACAAAATAGGGCCTTAGATTAGAGGTAGGTAAGAAATAATTGGATTCTACCTGAACTAGGAATAAACCTGTATCTCAGGTGTCTCACTCAAGTGAGATAAGTGTTATCTAAAATTCCTACAAACAGTAAATAATTTATTTAATTTAATTGAGCAAAATACTACTACTGCTACTTTTTTGCATCATCGTAAGTTTTTGCAAGCATATTCTATTATGATTTTTGCAATGTTAGATTTTTAATAAGGTCGCGTTTACTTTGTCATACAGAAAAATTTGCCGTGTCAACAAAATGTTAAGATTGCATGTTTACTTATAACATAATTAATTGTAAAAAACTAAAATTATTTTTACGGATTATAACTAGTACAAGACAAAATAAGAAAGTTTCTAGTTCGCGTATCTGTATAGATTTATGATATAACGTTGCGTTTTTCAACCCACGACACTCACGAATTTCCTGTAACGTATTTTTTTTTTGGAAAAAGAAGCTTAAAATACAGAATTTCAAAACCATCACACTTCGGGATCGCTAAAAGCTTTCAACTAACAAATCACAATTCAATGTTCTAGTATCCGGCACTCAAAGTTATAGTTCCCACTGACCGCTTGTTATGCGAAGTAATAAAGTTACGATCCTTCGCGTTCCGCTTTACCGTCCAATTAGAATAGTTCTTGATACCATTGGATTTAATATCATTGTGGTTACTAACGAGGTTGTGTTTTGTTTCTATATCAATTCAATTTAATTATTCAAACATATTCTGGACAGCCCGCTCCACTATTACTTTGCTGACGTGACGGGCTAATATTTTGACGACGGCGTGAGGTATTCCCCCAAATGGTTCGTGACGAAACGAGAGCAGATGAATGCCAAAAACAAACAAATTAACAAAACGTGTCCAAATAAACTTTATTCTATCTTTATTTTCCTTTTCTTTCAATAGGATAGAATATTATACAAAGGGTTATAATATTGGTATTATGTACACTATATAAATTACAGATATAAATGTAGAAATTTTACATACGATGACATAATGGACGGACTCATCGCTAAAAGCGATCTTTTAAAGACAACCTTTGGATGGATTAAAAATGGGACGGATTTAAATTTATATCTTAATTTAAATAAATCTTAATTTTAATTGAAATCTTCGATTCGATCGTTCTTGATGCTCTATATGCTGTGTTTTGGCTATTATCAACGGTCAGCTTCTTACAGATTTCCCAAATTTTACTGATAGTTTTCGATAAATTCAATAAGGTATTCAATACTTTTCGATAAGGTTCAAAGGACAAAAATATCATAGTCGATCATCTGTTGCTTTTACATTTACATTTACTCGATTTGGTTCTATAACAAGTGTTGATCGTCAATAATCGAATAAATCTGTTGGCTTTACGTAACCTTTTCGTGGATCTACATAAATGGTGGCACACAGATCATTTATGTATGTCTCAAACATTTTCCGGTCGAGCACACATCAAAAACTCACGCATTTTCCCAAAAAAAAAAAATCTAGACTTATGTATTTAAGCGAATTTGTGGTATCTCTGTTTCACCACAAAATTCATTATAAATGTGTTTTATGTTCCACCAGCGTGTACATGATGAAACCGTATCAAGCTTTCTTTAAATATTTGTCTTTGTTGTATGCGGTTTCTGCATGAAATTGTGATTTTACTGGTAGTTTTGGAAATTTATAGCACATTGTACAGCATAAAAATGTAATGCAATATCTAAATTATATTTTAATTAGTAATTTGACTGGAATAATCTGTTTGATTCATCCTTTAATTACATTACATTTATCTTAAGATCACCTCTTCGGGCCTCTTCTCTCACAAAGAAAGATTAATTGATTGATCATCATTTTTAGTCACTGCATAATCAGCCGATAAATAACATTCCCACTACTGGGACACAGGCCTCCTCTCCGTGAGAGGGAGTGGGCCGATATCCACCACGCGGGCCCAGTGCGGGTTGTTGGATGACACATGTCTACGAATTGAGATGGTTCCGTTTCCTCACGGCGTTTTCCTTCACGATTTTGAGAGCGGTGGTGATGAAAAAAATTACACAAAGCCAAGTTCCTGTCTGGGATCGAACCCACGGTCTACCACTAGTCGGGACCACAACTTAAGCACCGCTGGTCTCAATCGGCACAGATGCCACCGGGCCTGCTTTCTCTTGGTCATTGTTTGGTGATTTCAAAAAAAAAAAAAAAACCTCACCGTATTTACTTTTAGATTAAATTGTACTAATATTAGATTAAAATAAACAAATAAACTCGCAGAATGATGCTAGAAGCCTTTTTCTATATTCCCTGCATAATACTGTAATAAGACGTTGCATACGATGCAAGTTACTGACACAAAAATGTACTGTGTTATTAGTTTGAAAGCGTTACTTTGCTGCTATTGTGTCGGAACTTAACGTATCGATCTATGTTTAAAGTTCAGAATTTTAGTAACTAGATTTTTTGTTGTATATGGGGTGGCAACTCCTGCAAATCGACGCGCAACCCATGGACTCAGTAAATGATTCTGGACGGCGTTGGAATTTTTCGTCAGTTATTAACCCTTAAATGCATAATGTTGCCATATGGCAACAAAGCACGTCATTTAATTTTTTTAAGAATGTGATAGCTGTGAGTTTCTGAACGCACCTCTTTTTGTCAAAACAATATATATTATACTCTATGAATATTAATATTATTGTATAATTATTATATATTTATTATCTAAATTCTATAGATAAATACCTATACAATAGCATTTTTTGCAATACGATAAAATAAATCATGCATTTAAGGGTTAAAAAAAAAATGCTGTTCCGTACATTTTGACCGCGTAGGGTGGGTATTCAGTCTGAACGGCCCAAACCGAATGGTCGAAGGGCATTCGACCGTAAACAAAAATCAAGTTAAAAAGTAGAAATAAAAGATTACATTTTTTTCTTGGATTTGTATTATCTTCTAAAAACAATCAACAATAATATAAAATGCTTACAAAAGTTAAATTTGGTACTTAAGTAATTTTAAATAAAAATCAGTTTTATTTCAAAGAAACAAATCAACAAAATATAAAAAATGCAGTTTTTTTTGGAAACGGTGGTTTTTTTAGACCGACAAAAACATTTCAACGCGATCGGACATTACCTCCTCTCTATGACAGGGAGTGGACCATAATCCACCACGCGGGGTCTAGTGCGGGTTGGTAGATATGTCTTCGAATTTTTGGTGCTAGGACATGCCGGTTTCCTCACGATGTTTTTTTTCACAATTTTATTAACTTGATGACGGATAATATTGTAAGTAAATGGCCTTTTAAATTACAAGTCTAGGAAACTGACTTTCGCAGGTAAACTTTTATTTTGATAATTATTTTGCATTAAAAAAATGAAGTATGTAAAAATATAAATATTTAAAGAATATTCAGAAATTGATAACTGTTCTACTGAGAGTGGTAAATGAGAGCTCATGATGACTAGGAAAACCAAATTCTTAATACTAAAAAATAGTTAATAGAACTTAAAATTAAAATAATAACAATACAATGTCTGTAGATGACATTGAATAAATTGATGTTTACATTTTGTAGACGATTTAATTTAGTATTTCATCTAAATTAAATCGTCTTCAAAATAAATAAGTGATTCGTGAATTTCGTTTCATGTTCAAAGTGGGGAAATAAATTGAAAGATAATAATTACATTAGAAAAGTACGACTGTTCAGTTTGTGTTTCTTATATTAATAGTTGAACGAGAGAGTAGTTTGCATAATAGAATTCAATTTACAATGCTTTCCTATTTGAAATCATTTAAATTACATTTATTCTCGCTAGCCTTACTATCCAGACTCCGTACCTACTGCGATTGAGAACTTTTCATGGAAAAAACCCAATACCAGTTTCCTCGAACCAGGCATCAATATTGAACCCAAGATCAGCATGTGCGGTTTCAGATCATGATCATCATCATGTGCCTAGCAGCACATGATGATGATGATGATCTGAAACCTTTACCTTAACACCTTTAACCTAAACCTTAGCCTTTTCCCAACTATTTTGGGGTCGGCTTCCAGTCTAACTGGATGCAGCTGAATACCAGTATTTTACATGGAGCAACTGCCTATCAAACCTCCACAACCCAGCTACTGGGTAATACGATACCCCTTGGTAAGACTGGTTGTCAGACTTTGGGGCTACTGACGACCCATAACGACTGTCAAAGATCCACGAATGACAGCCGGGACCAACGGCTTAACGTGCATAGATCTATATAATAGTAGATTATTATTATAGTAGATGTAATTTTTTCGTAATATTATTTGAGTTTGTAAGCGAAAACCCGTGGCCACTTAGAAATATTATTGTCTTGAAATAGTTGAACAGCGAAATGAGATGTTAAATTCCAAAAGTAAATCCCTTCGGCGTCTGTCTACGATAATATTAGGAAATTAAATTATATTTCGAAGACGTGATAAATAAATCTTAAGACTAAATTACTTATTCATTTGATGGATAGACCAGTCAAATTTATAACAGAAAAATACTGACACACATCCACTCAGACACACTGACACATATTATTCTCTTTTTTTGAATAGGTACCTCTACTTTCAGCACATTGTGGTAAAGTACATATTTTGGTAGATACAAAGAAGATTGATGAATCATAGACTACTGAGAACTAAATGAAACTTCAGTGAAAGACAAAATATATTTATTTTTGTTGTTTTAACAGCTGTTTATCATTATTGTGACTTTCGTGTTTTTGGGAATGAGTGATCTTGGCATTTTCTAAAGTACGTATGTTAGGGTAGGCCGCCATAAGTTCGGCGCGGCACACGCTGGCTGTGTGCCGCTTGGGAGGAGCCGCGCCGTGCCCTCATCTCAGGAGTAGGCAGTGACCTATCGCTGCCGGCCGTAGTCGAGTCTATGGTCAGCAGCGAGGAGTCCGGGGATGCGGTGGTTTCCTTCTGCGAAACAATCGTCTCGCAGAAGGAGGCTGCGGAAAGGGAGAGGGAGATCTCGTCCCCTCACCCAGCCCGCAGCAGGCGCACCGGGCGTCGGCGGAAGGCGGATAACGCCCTCTTCCAGCCCCCCTAAATGGGTCCAGGGGCGACGGACTTGGGGACGTCCGTCGCCCCCCACACACATCAGGACCCGAGGCGGCGGCGCGTAGTGTTCCACGCGCGCCCCTCTTAGACGTCGCGGGGGGAGTTTAACATCTCACTCCCTCCCCTGACACGAGGAGGCCCGCAGGCGCGGGCCAGCACCAGCCGGGGGTTGTGGAAGTATCGTTCGTTCCCGCGACCCCCGGCCTAGGTGAGAGAGGGAACACCGGGGTGGTTTTTAGTCAGTAAGAGTCTGACAGACCCCGCCGCCGGCCCCAGGGCAGCGGACGTCCATGAGGATTTTCCACCCCGATACAAAAAAAAAAGGCCGCCATAAAGTAGTTTTTTTTAAGAAAACAGGTAGTATTGCGATTATGAGAGTCTGATGATTGTTTATTCAATATGCTCTTTTGTTATTCATACGTATCGATATTTGGTAGGCTATTTCATAAAAGAAGTACCTTATAAGTAGGTACTTAGAAGGAAAAACTCAATTAATCAATCATCTTGGTCTATCGCTATTACCATCTTAGTCCACTGCTGGACATAAGCCTCTCCCATCCAGCCTGTTCCACACCCACCTCCTATAGATCGTCGGTCGATCTAGCTGGGGGGCGTCCCACACTACGCTTGCCGATACGCGGTCTCCACTCCAGGAGTCGTTTGCTCCACCGGCCATCGGTTCTTCGACAAACATGGACACAACTCTGCAAGCTACGTCGGCAACTCAGATTTTTATTCTGGGCAATATCATTCCTGATTTTACCTTTCAAGGAGACAAGAGGAAGGAAAAATTGAGTGAATTCATGACACTTTCTTTCCTTATTATTATATTTCAACTTGTTACTGATAACGAATCTTGTCTGACAGAAAAAGTCATAATGAACACCTTTATATTCTTGTTTATTATTTCTATTTTTATTATTGTTGCTTTTTATTTTAATTAACAGTTTGCGGGAAACTTAACGCCCCTCGACGTAATAATAATAAAATTTCTATTGTGTCTAGTTCAGTGTCCTTCAATGTGTTGTGAAAGTTTTTGAACTTATAATTGTTATGAGTAAGACTCAAACATAATCAGAGTGTCACATAATTTGTAAGGTATTCTATTTGTTACTAGCTGCCGTTGGAACCTCGGGATAAAAAATATCCTATATCCTAATCCAGGTCACGGTCAACCCATTTGCCAAATTTCATGCAAATCCAATTAGCTCTTTTAGCGTAACTGACATACAAAAAATCAAATCTTTTCTCGTTATAATATCAGTTTACAAAAATATAATATTGTTCTTAAGAATCACTCAAGTATATGTTAACAACAGATGTTTCAAAAGGAGCTCTAATTTGTTTGAGTTTTTTGTGTGAAATCTTAGTTTTCTTTCTTTTGGCCTAGTTTTAAAGAAAAACAACTTTTCTAGGCTTTGACCTAATATTCTTAATTTCGGATATTTTCTTAAAGACTTGGTTGTTTTTTAATATTCAGTTTTTAGGGCATATTGTTTTAAGCTGTTTACAGCGTCCATAGTTTTTTTAATTGTTTTTACTGTCTTGTTATCTTGTGGCACCTAATATGTGTCAGTATTTATACGGGTTTCGCTTGGTAACGGCCTCTTATGCCCGCTACACTTTAAACGATCAAAATGAAAACCTCAGTTTGATCGTTTACAGACAAAATTAATTTTGAAATCTATATACTCGTATATATACGTATAAATAGAGGTGTATATATATATATACGTATAAATAAGGGTGTAGACGCCTATGCGTCTGCGACGTGCAGTTTTGAGTGCGAAGACGTAATACTGCTTACTTTATTGTACTGTAACAAGACCTATCTGTTTTGGCCAAACACAATTTAATTTCACTTCATTGAACCATTAAAATTAATTTTCAGTAAGCGTTGTTAATTTCCACTTCAATTCGTCTTTTATGGGAAACCTATCCTTTGAATATTGATAAAGGTTTAGGCTTAGGCTGCCTAAAGATGTAGAGTAAGCGTTTTTCCAACGTAAACGCTGAGTTATTGCGATGAAAATGCTCCCGACGCAACATTACTTTCGAATCTTCATGTCTACGCGATGTTAACACAGCGTCTGAGCGTCGTCATCGCTGCGTCTACGCGGCGTTTATGGGACGTAAAGCAACGCCAGATGCGAAAGCACCCTTAAAAGTAACAAAATACCTTGGGTCCTGTATATTTTATTGGGCCCAAGAATAGATGTATAAGTCACTGGCTTTAGTCAAGCTGGGGAAGCGACATCTTGATCCCCGGGATAGGAATCATAGCCCGGGATACGAGCCGAATGAAAAAACTAGGTAGCTATTTCTTTGAGGCGTGTGATTTATTTGACGAACTTGATCTGTAATAATGGTGAAAACAGTTTGTTTTATATTATTTGGCTCACAGAATAGTTGTTTTTACGTAAAGTTTTTTGTTTATAGACAGAACTTGTATAAATAATGTAAAAAAAATAAGTAAAAAGAGTAACTATCGACTTTACCCATTCCTCTTAGAAGCCCATGCCTCTTAGAAAGGGCGACTCAATTCGACGAATCAATTTAATTTACTGTACGTTGCGATGTTCAAAGGTATCTTTTATGTGTCTATTTGAAATAGCTGATTTGACTATTACTTTGAAAATAAAAAGTTTACTACATGCTTAGAAAAATGTGATAAGGTTAGCCCTGAATCCTATATTTCAGACATTGAGACACATCTGGAAGCTAAATTGATAAATTAACACCTTATTGTGACTGCAAATGAGCTATTCTAAATTACATCTAAACGTGGGTAGTTAAAAATGGCACAATAGCAATCCAGATGAACGTTGTTCAGCTGTTTTACATAAAGGAGATGTTATGTAAAACCGCTAATTAAACAATCCACCTGCAACATATTTAATTATAACCTACGTATTACGGCACGGTTTTGTAATACACACCAGAGGTCGTGAGTATCGTTAAAGGTACGGCAGATACGATCTTTTCTGTCTTATCATAATCTTGTTGTGTCTGGGATCTTGCGTCATATTTCACGAATAACGAGGTCTAATCAAGTACCCATATTCCGTATCTGATATCTTTAAGACAAGGTTCATCTTGTGGTCCAATTAGAACCCAATTTTGTACAAATTAATCGTGTGTAAGACTTTTTGGAAACGAGGAAAATTGGGCTAGGAATTGTTTAGTACAATAGGTTTGGCTAATAAAATATGATAATGAAATCGCTGCCTGAAATATTGATTTTTTTGAGTAAATTCCTATATATTAAGTAACTCCATTAAATTAAGTTTCAACTAAGCTTCGCTTATATTAAGACCCAACTGGCTACTCAAAATCTGTACGCACTTTCCTCAAAAGACCATTTCAGACATCAATCTACATTGTCTTCACACGATCTGACCAAGATTATGTCTGGACGTTAATCTTTTAAAGTCCAGACATAATCTTAACAACGAAACAACCTGTTTGAGTTTGTTTCGGCTTTTTTTCTAAGAGTAGTCAGGAAACACCGATCTCATTTAGCTTATTTGACAGGCCTGTTGGTCTAGTGGTCAGTGGCCCTGACTGCTATGCCCAAGGTCGTGGGTTCGATTCCCACCTAGGACAAATGTTTGTGTGATGAGCACGATCATTTGTTCTTTGTCTGGGTGTAATTTATCTATAATATGTATGTATTTAGAAATATATATGTATTGTTACGTTGTTTTTTTTGTACCTACCACTGGGAATTAAGTAGCATTTACCTGGAAGCATACGTTGTAAATTGTGGGGTTTCCAAGTGAAGTGTTTCATTGCAGTTTGTGCATTAACTTTAGCTTACAATTGATAGAAGGATTCAATCCGTCGGTTGTATTTCATCACTGAACTTTTTTAGTAACACTTTCTGACGATGAATTACTTCACTGAAACCTATTTAACCAGTTTACACAATAAATTAGATACAGGATATTGTGATTAGGTTAGCTATTGTTGACACTCCAAACGTCATTCGTTAAACGTCAGTTTCTGACAGCTAGAGGCGACCTCTAGTGGTTACTAGTTCGCAGTTGTAGTGGTAATCGATATTAGTTCATTTTACCAAATTGAATGGTAAACATCGAAACAATATCTTATAGACCAATCCTTAATAATTTTCAGCTTCTGGTTAAAATTCTTAACGGTCTAATAACCGTAAACGGAAATGAAATTATTTTTTCATTATAAACATTATTCCAGAACTTTCGCTTTTACTCGATGCACCTTTAGTCTATGGGTAACGTCTATGATTTTGTTTGACATAATGTTGCTGGAGCTGCATTCTCGATTTGCTTAAAATAAATGGGAATATTACCCACTCAAGACAAAATTACTATAGTCTTGGAAATAAGAATTAATGAGTTTGTTAGCCTGGATCGTGAAAATTCTTAGTGTTTCAGGAGTTAAACGTCATCTTGGACAGTTGTCAGTGATTTACAAGAATTAAATGTTTTGTTGTAACATTTCCATCTACCGAAATCGAATCTACCGGCATCGAGTTTTACCTGAAGCAGGGGAGATTTTCTAGCTGCTCCGTCTCCTTCCGGCTTGTTAACCTTGACAGGATGAACTAGGGGTCAAGGCGTCCATTCGCACGAAATACGCTGGAGCGTTGACCGACATATTTTATTTACCGTTTTCAAAGGTAAGAATTTTGAGGTATTATTGTTGGGAAGTGATCGGTGACCCCTTCCCCGGTCGTTAAAGGAATATTGTAGTGATCCCTGGATATTTATTACAGGATTCCAAATAGCGCATAGTCGGATCTGAGTTCAGACGACACATCCTAAGGATTTTGCCATCAAGTTTGTTCCACCTCAAACAACCGAGAGGCACCTCGAGAGATTCGTCTCGTCGCCAGTATCCAGAGGAGCATCTGGGGCCTGGACGCGAGACCCGTTCCTCGAGCCAGCACATAGCCTCCTGAGGAGACGGCAGTGCGGTTGGCAGCGTCCGTCTAGCGATAGTGCAGGCGTGACGGTTTTTTTTTTTACTTACCGACTTTCTTTATACTTTTAAACTTTTGTTTTTACTTATAAACTTAACCGTTTATTACATTTACCTACGGTTCCTATATGAACCGCTTTATTACTGGTTCGGCTTTCAAAATTGGAAGCCGATCTTCAAATCCATTTAAATAAAGGACCCCGGGTTCGACACCTACGTGTAACTGGAATAGAATCGAACATCTTCGTCGGCTTCGGGATCCGGGACTCTTCCAAGTCCCTGGCGCCCATTTAGAATATTAGTAAACCAATAACACTGGAAGGTTTTGCCTTGATATTATCACCTATTATTATGATATTATACCCAACTTTTAAATTCCATATTGTATAAGGAACAGTACCGGTGTATCTCCAACCCCCCACGACCATTAGTAATACCGCTGAGGTTAAAGCTGGCTGGCCATAACCTAATTGGTAAAATCAACCTCAAATAAATATTTGTTGACCGTTTGTTGTTTATTTTATTTTTAATACCAACCCACCTTACATTTGGGCTTTTGATCTTTCACACTAGAGGGACAAAATCTCATATGTAACAGTGGCGACCAACGTGTGTATTGGTTGGAGATAGAGGTTACGTCTATTGCTGTACCTTACAAGCCAGAGTACTGTTTCTTGAACCTTCCAGTTAGTTATTCTAATTTTTAAGAAAAAACCGTCGCGCGGAATCCTTTGTTAACGTGTTCATGTTTATATTTTATACACTTTTATTTACTTTTACCTTATACATTTTTAACGCTTCTTGCTGCATTATACATTTTTTATTAATTTTTTTTTGCGATTGTCGTGCAACATTATACCAGGATTTTTTGGTCCTTGGAAATTAATGCCCTGTATTTAAATACAAACTTACTCTATAAGACTGCTAATTGTGTAACTTTACTGTAGATAATATTTACACATTGAGATTGTAAATTGTGACAGCCGGTTTTAAGTTCAGTTCTCTGTACATTTTTTTTTTCAATTCACAAGATGGAACGTCCCATTTCATTCAATTTACTCCGCAAGGACGAGCTCATATATGAAGTACTGATCCGGGACGCGAAACCCGCTTCCACCGTAGAGGAACTACGTGTACAGATTAGGGAACTTAGTAAATTGGTATGTTCCGACGATATCGTGGAGACAAATTTAGATCCAAATAGTGAAATACAAGCAATCAAGGCCAAACTACCAGAAATCGGTGAAATACTAGATAAATACCCTTCCAGTTTCAAAAAATTTAACCGTGCTAAGGCTGTAGGTTTCCACTTGTATCATCGCTTGAGTAGGATTACTCCCCCAACTGAGCTTGGTACCCATTATGCAGCCATTGACAAGCAGCTTAGCGGTTATTTGTCTAGGATTGATTCGGTTAACGCGAGCTTCCATCACTCATTAACTACCGCCGAGGAAACACCGACAGTAATGTCAGACTCGCAGCCAAAGGAGGTCATCATTTCCTGCAAAAAAGACACTGTTAAATCCCTAGGTATTACATTTGACGGGACAGGTTGCGTAAAAGCGTTTATTGAGCGCCTAGAGGAGCTTTGCGAGGCCAGAGATATTAGCGTAGCCTCCTTATATAAGTCTGCTCTAGATCTTTTCTCGGACGGAGCCTTATTGTGGTACCGTGGAATTAAAGCGTCGGTTGAGGATTGGGCGGAACTAAAGAAGCAGCTACTCACAGCCTTCTCTCCACCTGATTACGATATGCGTCTCATTTCGGAAATAACAAACAGAACTCAAGGGTCGACTGAGCTGTCTTGTATATATATAGCAGTCATGGAGAATCTTTACAATAGGTTATCTTATAAGGTTCCAGAACGCGATCGTTTAGCACGGATCAAGTTCAACATGAGACCGGAATACACGACGGGGTTGTCAATAATGACCATCAACACGCTGGACGACTTAAAGGAGAAGTGTAGACAACTGGAGCTAGGTTTCCATAGCAGGGCTCAGTTCCATGAACCGCCCAAACCAACGTCTTCTTTTGTTGCAGCAGACCTGGCATACCGAGCCCCGAAAGGTTCTCAAAGAGTGGAAACCGTGCAAACTGACTCTGGTTCGTTGTTCTGTGTTCGTTGCAGGGTTAAGGGGCATTCGTTATCACAATGCAAATCCACGGCAATTGTGTGTTATCGTTGCGGCAAGAAGGGTGTACGTGCACCATCGTGCCCTACGTGCAGTAAGAAGCAGAAGGAGGCTCAGCCCTGTTCAAAATGCAATTCAAAAAACTAAATTTCCGGAACTACAGCCAAAATCTCCCTAAGTCCGAATGGGAGGATTATTTAAAGTATTTAAAATTATTTTTTAAGTCACTAAGGGTAGATACAGTACATTATAAAACTACGGACGACAGCCGTCCACATTTAACAGTCTCCATATACGATGAGCATTATTATGGTTTACTCGATTCGGATTCCTGCATCTCGGTATTGGGTTCCGATGTTGGCCAACAATTTATAAAGGCTGGCGCGACTTTACACGCCGATACGCAGTTGGGCAACATCGTAACTGCCAATGACTCGCGGGCATCCGTAGAGGGTTATTTATTTTTACCAGTCACTCTCATGGGAGTGACTAAGGTTATTAAATTCTATGTCATTTCAGACATTACCACACCGTTGATTTTCGGCGTTGATTTTTGGAGGGCCTTTAATTTGGCACCAAAAATTTTTAATAAATTACCTTTACAATATTTAAAAAACAATAGAGGCCATACATGCGTCTCGGAGGTTAGGCACCTACAGCCTTTTGACGAATTAACACCTGATCAAAAAAATGAAGCGGAGTTATTAATTAAGGACTTCGAAAACGTTTCCTTTGAGGCTAAAGGATTAGGTCGTACCCATCTGTTGCGGCATAAAATTGACACAGGGGATGCCCCTCCTATTAAACAGCGTTACTATCCTTTATCGCCAGAACGCCTCAAGGAACTTAACCGTCAGCTGGATGAGATGTTGGAGATGGGAGTGGTGGAACCTAGCAATAGCGCGTGGAATAACCCGGTTCTACTGACCCCAAAACCGAATGGGGAATGGCGATTTTGCCTGGACAGCCGGAAGCTGAACGCGGTCAGCAAGCAAGATGCGTATCCACTACCCTACGTCTCTCACATCTTAGACCAGTTGCGGGACGCGCGATACCTTTCATCGATTGATTTGAAGTCTGCATTTTGGCAAATCGAATTGGACTCCGTTTCATCTAAAGAAAAAACCGCATTCACGGTTCCGGGTCGAGGACTGTTCCATTTTAAAGTTATGTGCTTTGGGTTGACGGGAGCCCCAGCCACCCAACAGCGACTAATGGACAGACTTTTCGGCCCAGAGTTTAATAATAAGGTGTTCGTATATTTAGATGACATCATTATTTGTTCATCAACCTTCGAGGAGCACATTTCACTTCTTAAACGGGTTTTAGACAAATTAAGGCAGGCTAACTTGACAATTAACTTACCTAAGTCCTGTTTCTTTCGACGAGAACTAAAATATCTGGGTTACCGAGTGGACGAGCATGGTTTACATACTGATCCCTCGAAAGTTCAGTCAATTGTTGACTTTCCAACCCCTAAAACCCGTAAGGAAGTGAAAATGTTTCTTGGAACGGCCTCATATTATAGACGTTTTATTAAAAACTTTAGCACGATAGCGGCCCCTTTGAACGCACTAACGAGTACGAGCAAAAAAGCTCCGCCTTTTCAGTGGACGGCTGAGACTGAAACCGCATTCTCAACCTTGAAAGAGGCATTGGTGTCAGCTCCAGTATTGGCTTGTCCAGATTTCTCTCAACCTTTTGAGATTCATTGTGACGCATCCAGTTTTGGGATAGCGGGCACTCTGACTCAGGTTATAAACGATGAGGAGCACCCAATAGCCTATTGCAGCCGTTCGCTTAATCCGGCGGAACGCAATTATTCGGCAACGGAGCGTGAGGCCCTTGCGGTGGTCTTTGCCGTCGAACACTTTCGTCCCTACGTGGAAGGCGGTCCCGCGTTTAAAGTGATAACCGACCACTCCAGCTTAAAATGGTTCTTTAACTTAACCAATCCATCTGGACGATTAGCCCGGTGGGGTTGCCGGTTATCACCTTACAACTTCACCATTGAACACCGCAAAGGCAAGGACAATGTGGTTCCAGACGCCCTATCTCGTGGCGTTCCGGTATTGGAAATCACAGTGAGTGTTAATGACACTTGGTTTAAGAAATTGTGGGATAAATGTGTCAGTACGCCCCGATCGTGCCCTAACTATATTATTAAGGAGGACAAACTTTACCGTTACTCTAAAAATAAATTCGGTGTGGCTAGCGACTATGACTGGAAGCAGGTAGTACCGGAGGGCAGTCGACTAGAATTATTAAAGAGTCACCACAGTGGCGAATTATCTCCACATTTCGGAGTGTTTAAAACCTACAAACGACTTGCACTCCGATACTACTGGCCTAACATGTATAAGGATGTCGTTAGCTACGTTGGTAAATGTGATACTTGCGCCGCATATAAACACTCACAATTACCTCCTCCCGGTCTCTTGGGTGATGCGAAGGAGTGTTCCAAGCCCTTTGAAACCATAAGCATGGACTTGGTAGGTCCGTTACCACGGTCCAGAGCGGGATTCACATATCTCTTAGTTGTCGTGTGCTGTTTTACGAAGTACTGTTTGCTATTTCCTTTACGTAGAGCTGTTGGTAAGGCCATAGCACAGAAACTAGAAGACGGAGTTTTCCTTGTACACGGTATACCCCGTACGGTTATAGCAGACAACGGGACGCAATTCACGGGTAACGAGTTACGTTCACTGTTGGAGAGGTACAAAATACCTCAAGTTCACTTCACACCTCGTTACTGTCCAAGCGTGAACACCGTGGAACGCTATAACCGTACCATTATGACCGCGGTATCAATTCTCGTGGAGGATGATCATCGATCTTGGGATGTTAACATCTCAAAGATCCAGTTCGCTATGAACACCTCCACAAACGAGGTTACTCGTTTTACCCCGTTCTTCCTAGTACATGGCAGAGAGGCAGTTAGTAGTGGAGATGTCTTCGGCAATGATACCGTTGTACAGCCCACTCTAGCCTGCGCTTCCCGTAGTTCATATGCCAATCAGTTAGGGGGTTTGGATGATATTTATAATAAAGTGAAGGACGCGCTAGTTAATGAAGTGAGACTGAGATTTAAAATAAAAATATAATTTTATTTTAATAAATGTTATACAAATGCTTAGTTCTACTACGAGGTAGGAAAAGACCTCGAATACAATGAAGTCACTACTTATATAGTCTACGATAACAGTGGAGCCCGTGGGGATGGAATCTTAATTGCGAATAGTTACATGATGACTAGTCTACGATAACAGAATGACGCGTTTGCTTGATGTAAGGGTGTCCTTATCTTCGTCATGTTGAGGTATGTCATTGTCTTGTGTTATGCAGGTAGGGTCGTGATATTTACAGCTCCCTCCCAATCTCGAGTACATTCGTCTAGATTGACGAATTACGCAGGTGATGATGAAGACAGATATCACGCTAGATAGTACATAGAGTCCTATGGCATGCTGGGACGCTTGAGTCGTAATAAGTTGATGCCTTCGTAGGGTTTCTATTTGTTTGATTACGTCGTCTTCGTTTGTGGTCATCGCAATGGGGTAGTCGTTGATTGGTTCTGTATAAAGTCCTTGATAGATTTTGATTGCGGTTTGTTCTTCTCGTGTGAAGCAATCGGTATTATCCTCAATGTAGGATCCTGTCAGGACCATTTTTCTTGTGTTGCACTTATCATTGACTGTGGTTTCTTCAAGACTCCATTTATAGTAAAGGTTGTCTTTGATCTTTCTGGAATAAACTATAGGGCAGAATATTAATAATTCCTCACAGGTGTTTTGTTGACGCAGGATGCTGTTCCGGACGCATTCCTTGGGTAATCGAGTGTTGCAGATGCTCTGTTTGCAATCAGTCGCTTCATACACTTGATCATCTCTTACAAGATATTGGCCAGGCACAAGGTTAGGGATAGTGCAATGAGTGTTATTTTTATTTATTATAGGAAGGATTTGTTCTAAATTATAGGTATTTCGGGATATGATTGGTATGGGTAATTGGAAGATCATTATATTTGATTGTAGTGTTACATGTGGTTTGATTTGAGCTTCCAACTTGAGTACATTTCTTAATATGTTTATTTCTTCGGGTATTCTATCTATACTCTCTGTTAGGTGTACTTGGTCTATAATTGAAGGGTGTAGTATATCGTGTTGGGCGAATACATAGGCTTCGTTGAGATTGTTACAAATATCGGTTAAGCTTTGATAACTAAACAATAATTCAGATGTGACACTATTTTTTATATTATTTTGTAAATATTCGTGTGTCAGATCATTTATGTGAGATGTGAGATTACTAATCCTTTTATTTAAGCCTTCTAGCACGTCAGTGGTTAGACTAAATTTATTTTCTATGTTTACTAAGTCGTTGTTATCAAGATTACCTGAGATTGCTTTTATTATAGAGCCTAGTCCGTCGATCAATCCTCTTTTGTTCCTAACGGGTGTTTGAATATGGGATATACAATCATGAAGATTATTTTCTAAAAATTCTAACCTATGCTTTTCTATCTTAGTTCCTATAGCTAGTGGATATAGTGATCTTATCTTATAGTATTCATTATATAAAGGTTGAAGATTTATTGGATGGATCAGGGTCCATTCGTCCTCTTGGATCCATGCCTTTTCTTTCGGTATCGTTATGATTCTTCCCTTGAGTTGGGTGATCTTGCACCAGCATCTGGAAGACGTATTTGGCTTATATGAACTTGGCGATCTTTATGCGCATGAAAATATATTATTTTATTCCTAGGTTGTATTTGTTTTATGAGGTATGGTCCTAGAAAGGTGTTTTTATTCTTACTCCTATCATGTCGTTTCTTATAGAATCGCATCCCTATTTGAAGTTCGGGTAAAGTAGGAGTTCTCATTTTATTTCCTTGTAGTAAGGATTTATCTTTAGATTTTTGTATTTTATTTTTAACTTTGTTTAGGTAATCGCATGTTATTACGTTTTCTATTGGTAAATTTATTTCTCGCAGGAAGTGCAGTTCATTTGGAGTTTTACTAGTGGTGCTATGTATTGTAGAGTTATAGGCGAGCATTAGTAGTGGTATATCTAACTGTTGGTTTACTTCTTTTTGTGTACGTAATTTTTCAATTAATGTAGAATGTAATCGTTCTATATCACCATGTGAAGTATGATGTTGAGGTGTAGGAACATATTGTTCAACTCTTAATATTTTCAAATATTGTTTAATAGCTTCGCTAATAAATACTGGGTCATTGTCTATTGATATTGTTTTAGGTGTACCTATTAGACTGAATAACTTGGTTAGTTCATCAATAATTTTAAGGGAAGTATACTCACTTAGTGGTATCATAAATGCCCACTTAGAGAAGAGGTCTATACCAGTTAGGTATTTTGCCTTCTCATAGCTTAATGTATCGAGTTGCCATTTTTCCATAGGTTTGCTAAGTGTAGGTGTTTGTTCCATTAAAGGTTTAATTGGTCTTCGGTCGTATTTTACTCGGTTACATATAGTGCAGTTTTTTAGATATTTTGCGGTTTCCTGTTTAATGTTTTCTATGTAGTATTCTTTTGAGATTTCCTTAATTAAAGCAGGGTTAGCTATGTGTCGTTGAAGAAATTCGTGCGTTTGCCGAATGATTTTAACTATTTCTTCAGGGTCTGTTATTTCTTTTCGTATTCCTGTAAACCATATTATTTCGATATTTCCGTTAAAGTTTTTCCTATATATTTCGGAAAGTTGGTTGCAAAAAGGTTTATCGCTACATATTAATGCATATCTTTTTTGTCCACAGTGTTCGATAATGAACCTTTTAAATTCGTCAGGGGTTTCTAAGTTAACTGTATAGTCGTATGCTTTGTTAGGTTTTTGTAAAAATGTTACCTGGTATGCGGCTTTAGAGATAAAGATTCTATTCATACGGCGCGGCGGATGTTCGTTTTTTATGGCAAAGCCAGTATCTGAGTCATCATGGTTACTGTGTATTGTGGCACAATCAGACTGAGCATTACACATTAAGTGTAATTCTATACGTGATAGCGCGTCTGCTACGTAATTGGTTGCTCCTTTTTTATGCTTTATTTCATAATCATACTCTTGTAATTTTAGTCTCCATCGGGTGAGTTTAGCGTTAGGTTCTTTGAGTTTAGATATCCACACAAGTGGTTGATGGTCGGTTTCTAATATGAATCTTCGTCCATATATGTAGGGGCGAAATTGTGTTAGTGCGTATAGTATTCCTAATAATTCTCGTTCGGTAGTGTTATATTTTTGTTCAGTTTCATTTAATGTTCGAGAAGCGTATGCTATGGGGTGGTTTTCTTGTGAGATAACAGCTCCTAATGCGATGTCGCTAGCATCTGTGGTGATTGTGAATTGTTTCTCAAAGTCCGGGTACGATAAAACTGGTGGGTTAATAATGAGTTGTTTGGACCGTTCGAACGCTTGTTTAAAGTTATCGTCGTGTATTATCTTTTTAGACTTTTTTGTGCATTCCGTTATGGGTTTTACTATTTTTGAAAGGTTGGGTATGAATTTACGATAATATGACATTAGACCGAGAAAGGATTTGATTTCTTTAACTGTCTTTGGAAGGGGAAATTTTTTAATTGCTTCTAACTTTTCAGAGCATGGTTGTAGGCCATTGCTAGTCAATATATGTCCTAAGAATTTTACGGAAGTTTGGAAGAATTTACATTTATCTCTATTTACTCGGAGTTTATAATGTTTTAACGTTTCGAATACTTCTTGTAATCTTTTATGATGTTCCTGTTTATTTGGGGCAAATATGATGACGTCATCAAGATAAACAAGACAATGGGCTTGCTCTAAGTGGGGTCGCAAGACGTTGTTCATTATTCGTTGAAAGGTAGCTGGTGCGGTTTTAAGGCCAAATGGCATACGGTTATATTCATAATGTCCATCAGGTGTTGAAAACGCTGTTAGGGGAATTGAATCGGGGTGCATCTTAATTTGGTGGTAACCTGCTGTTAGGTCCATAGTAGAAAAATACTTGGAACCGTTCAATTTAGAGAAGATGTCTTCTATGTTAGGCAGAGGGAATTTATCGTCTCGTGTTTGCTCGTTTAGTTTTCGATAATCTATTACTAAACGCCATTTCTTTGATTGACCTTGGTCTATGTGTTTTTCTACTAAATGTACGGGACTTGACCATGGTGAGTCTGAAGGTTTTATGATACCGTTTTGCAGCATTTCTTTTATTTGTTTAGATACTTCTTTTCTTTGGATTTCGGGGAGTCTATAAGCTCGTTGATATATAGGCTCGTCGCGTGTTAGAGTGATTTTATGTTGGACTATATTAAATGAGGTCCTAGATGCGTTCTCTGCAAATGTTTCTTGATTATTACTGATTATTTCTTCTAGTGTTAATTGTGTTTCAGTGTAAAATAATGGTATTAGCCGTTCAGGGGTTGATAATTGATTTTCTCCTGGATTAATAGATATTTTTAAGTCTGACATGGCATTCCATCCTAAAAGGTAGTCGTACTTATTGGAAAAGTCAAACATATAAAATTCTATGGGTTGGCTAAAGTTTCCAAAGATTTGTCTCATAGGCGGGACAATGATTTTACCTACATGATGTGTAGTGTGATGAGAGGTTTGTACGGCAAATGGTTCGTCTAGATATTGTGCAAGTCCTTGATCTATGTATTCTTTAGCGAGGTGCGGTCGAATAAAAGATCGCGTGCTTCCTGTGTCTAGTAACATTTTCTCGTTAAACTCTGGTATGGTAATGTAAGGTAATTGTGGAGTTTTATCATGATGGTAATGTATTATGTGGGTGTTTCTTGAATAGGGGTCGAGGGAAAATCCTCAGTCATTTCGCTTTCTTCTTTATTATTATTGTAATGGCTTTGAAAGTACAGCTCTTCACACTGACGCATGTATTCGTCATAATTTGATGTGTTTGGCTGATCGTTATTTTCTGGTTGTTCTTCCTCGATATTAAACATTGTGTCGCGTTTTTGATTTAACAATGGTCTAGCGCTTGCGGTACGCATAGTAACATCTTCGTTTTGTCTTTGTTGATTTTGAGTGTTTATGGGTTGTGAAGAGTTATTATTAAATTGTTTTTGTCTCATAGTGAATGGTGATGGTGGGTACGAATGTCGATTTGGTTGATTGTTATTATTCGGTATCCAACGTGGAACAAAGGGTACAAAGGGTTGCCTTTGTTGATTGAAATTTGGTTGTTGTCTAAAATTGTTAAATGACGGTTTAGTTTGCGTTGCTAATGGATAGCTTGGTTTTTGTGTGTATGTGGGGAGTTTATCTTTTTTAATTTTTGTTATTTGATATCCTTCCCTATCGAGTCGTCTAGCTTTCTCGCATGTTAATTCGTACGTTTCTAATTTACAAATGTCTTCGTACACAGATGGCATATGTTTGAGAAGTGTTAGTTTTGCTATGGGCTCAAGAAATATTTTTGCTCCAGAGACAATAGATTCTCCTTCACAGATTAGTTCATTAATTTCGTGAATAAAAGGTATCAGTCTACTTTGGTTAGGTTGTACGTTTTGTATTTCTATGACTATATCTTCTATTTTAATTTCCCATCTCCCGAAACGTTGCAACAAGAGAGTTTTAATACTGGACCACGTGAAGTCATGGGTGCCTCGATAGACCGCGTTTGCTGCGTCTCCGGCTAATCTTGACAACACTAAATTAATTTTAATGGTCTCATCACATACTGTTGACGTTATAAATCTTTCACAAGCCCTAATAAAACCGTTTAGGTCTCGTTCACTACTGTCACCTTTAAATATTGGGATCGGAATGTGTCGAGTTTCTATGGTATTAGAGTTAGGTTGATTTGGGATACTCATTCTGGATGGTTTAATGAGGGACTTTCCTGATGGGGTACAGGCCAGTTTAAATCTCGTAATTGAATAGCAAGTGTACTCACGTGCTGATGCAGGTTAACATCAATATCTTCGTCCAATTCATCGGGTATCTTCGGAGTCGAGTGTAGTCGTACGTCCTCTTGATCTCGATGAGCTTCGTGCTGCTACGTACAGTGCAGGGTCTTCGTGTGGCGGAGTACTCTGGATTTGTCGTTGTGCAGGCGAAGTCTTGTCATCAACTTCTTTTGTAGGTTTCGAAGGCAGATTTGATACTTTAAATGCAGGAGTTTAGAGTTCAAAATTGCCCACCACTTGGGCGCCAGTTAATGAAGTGAGACTGAGATTTAAAATAAAAATATAATTTTATTTTAATAAATGTTATACAAATGCTTAGTTCTACTACGAGGTAGGAAAAGACCTCGAATACAATGAAGTCACTACTTATATAGTCTACGATAACAGTGGAGCCCGTGGGGATGGAATCTTAATTGCGAATAGTTACATGATGACTAGTCTACGATAACAGAATGACGCGTTTGCTTGATGTAAGGGTGTCCTTATCTTCGTCATGTTGAGGTATGTCATTGTCTTGTGTTATGCAGGTAGGGTCGTGATATTTACAAATCGTCAAATCACATAAACGTAGTGCTCGTTATTATAATAGTAGTAGGAGGCACGCGGAGTTTGAGGTAGGCGACACTGTGTGGAAGAAAACATATCCTCAGAGTGACGCCTCAAAATTCTTTATGGCCAAATTGGCACCTAAATATGAGAGATGTATAATTAGGAAAAAACTTTCACCCTTAGTGTATGAATTGGAAGGCTGTAGTTCCGGTAAAAACCTTGGCACATGGCATATCAAGGACTTAAAATCACCATGTGGCGAGGAATAATTTTTTTTTGTATATTTTATTTTAATTTAAACTTATTTAAATTACCTTGTAGTAGATGGTTGCAGTGACCTTTGAGGGCTGTATATGCCTTGGGGTTGCTGGTTTTCTTTTAGCATTAGTGGCTGTATATGCCACAGTGTTAAAACCTTGTCGTTTATATATTCTTACACTGTTTCTGCGGTTCGTAGTGTTACACAGGTTCCTACTGTGTACACATTTGTAAACTGCATGTAGAGTACCAATAGACGATTGTTTAATCATTGTTGTTGGTCTGTTGTTGTTGCAGGATTGATGCATTTGATTGATTATTTTTTTTATTGTTTGCTATTATTGAATTTAATTGATAAACCTCCGGATTGCTGGTAAGGCAGCATAATGATAGTCCTGAGGTAGGAGGCCTTAATGGCGGGTGTGCAGGCTGCATTGATGGAAAACGTTTTTAGATGGTATTTTTTTTTTGTAAGAGGAGAATTTATTAGATTGTATTGTACTTTAATTTTTTTTCAGTGTATTGATGGTGTACCAGCTCAGCGTTATTATCGGTGGTCAACACCTTTGGTTAGAGTATATGAAGAGGGAGGTACGATTGAGTGGGGTGGTCTCTCCTATATAATTATAGTAGGTCAGACTAGGACATGTGCTTCAGGGGACATTTACACATTTTTACTCTTTTTGGAGCTTGTCTTTTACATGTTTTTAAATGGATTAGACTCACTCCAGAGGTAGCACTATTTCACAGATTACATGGATCATTAAAAATAAGCCATAAAACACGGGCGGAATTGTAGACCCGACAACCAAAGCCTACTACAATGTCGCCTATTAGAGCGGTCTGTTACTCTATACTTGAAGTGTAACCTGAATTCTGTGTTGCTGAAGTATATACCTTAACTATCTTAGTCGTGCACCGAATTTTCCATTTTTTTTCTTTTCTTTCTCATTTCCTGTTTTTAGGCATGAGCATTGAAGACTGTTGTATTGTGCTTGGTCTTTTGGAGTCTGCTTTGACGCTGGAGGGCCAGCGTCGAGATTTGTCCTGACGGGTCAAATCTCTGGTGGTTGGGGAGGTACTGTTACGTTGTTTTTTTTGTACCTACCACTGGGAATTAAGTAGCATTTACCTGGAAGCATACGTTGTAAATTGTGGGGTTTCCAAGTGAAGTGTTTCATTGCAGTTTGTGCATTAACTTTAGCTTACAATTGATAGAAGGATTCAATCCGTCGGTTGTATTTCATCACTGAACTTTTTTAGTAACACTTTCTGACGATGAATTACTTCACTGAAACCTATTTAACCAGTTTACACAATAAATTAGATACAGGATATTGTGATTAGGTTAGCTATTGTTGACACTCCAAACGTCATTCGTTAAACGTCAGTTTCTGACAGCTAGAGGCGACCTCTAGTGGTTACTAGTTCGCAGTTGTAGTGGTAATCGATATTAGTTCATTTTACCAAATTGAATGGTAAACATCGAAACAATATCTTATAGACCAATCCTTATTAATTTGCAGCTTCTGGTTAAAATTCTTAACGGTCTAATAACCGTAAACGGAAATGAAATTATTTTTTCATTATAAACATTATTCCAGAACTTTCGCTTTTACTCGATGCACCTTTAGTCTATGGGTAACGTCTATGATTTTGTTTGACATAATGTTGCTGGAGCTGCATTCTCGATTTGCTTAAAATAAATGGGAATATTACCCACTCAAGACAAAATTACTATAGTCTTGGAAATAAGAATTAATGAGTTTGTTAGCCTGGATCGTGAAAATTCTTAGTGTTTCAGGAGTTAAACGTCATCTTGGACAGTTGTCAGTGATTTACAAGAATTAAATGTTTTGTTGTAACATTTCCATCTACCGAAATCGAATCTACCGGCATCGAGTTTTACCTGAAGCAGGGGAGATTTTCTAGCTGCTCCGTCTCCTTCCGGCTTGTTAACCTTGACAGGATGAACTAGGGGTCAAGGCGTCCATTCGCACGAAATACGCTGGAGCGTTGACCGACATATTTTATTTACCGTTTTCAAAGGTAAGAATTTTGAGGTATTATTGTTGGGAAGTGATCGGTGACCCCTTCCCCGGTCGTTAAAGGAATATTGTAGTGATCCCTGGATATTTATTACAGGATTCCAAATAGCGCATAGTCGGATCTGAGTTCAGACGACACATCCTAAGGATTTTGCCATCAAGTTTGTTCCACCTCAAACAACCGAGAGGCACCTCGAGAGATTCGTCTCGTCGCCAGTATCCAGAGGAGCATCTGGGGCCTGGACGCGAGACCCGTTCCTCGAGCCAGCACATAGCCTCCTGAGGAGACGGCAGTGCGGTTGGCAGCGTCCGTCTAGCGATAGCGCAGGCGTGACGGTTTTTTTTTTTACTTACCGACTTTCTTTATACTTTTAAACTTTTGTTTTTACTTATAAACTTAACCGTTTATTACATTTACCTACGGTTCCTATATGAACCGCTTTATTACTGGTTCGGCTTTCAAAATTGGAAGCCGATCTTCAAATCCATTTAAATAAAGGACCCCGGGTTCGACACCTACGTGTAACTGGAATAGAATCGAACATCTTCGTCGGCTTCGGGATCCGGGACTCTTCCAAGTCCCTGGCGCCCATTTAGAATATTAGTAAACCAATAACACTGGAAGGTTTTGCCTTGATATTATCACCTATTATTATGATATTATACCCAACTTTTAAATTCCATATTGTATAAGGAACAGTACCGGTGTATCTCCAACCCCCCACGACCATTAGTAATACCGCTGAGGTTAAAGCTGGCTGGCCATAACCTAATTGGTAAAATCAACCTCAAATAAATATTTGTTGACCGTTTGTTGTTTATTTTATTTTTAATACCAACCCACCTTACATTTGGGCTTTTGATCTTTCACACTAGAGGGACAAAATCTCATATGTAACAGTATATTTATCAGTTGTCTAGTACCCATAGCACAAGCTCTGCTTAGTTTGGGACTAGATGGCGCTGTGTGAAAGATGTGGAATATTATTATATATTTTTTTTTTTATAATATGACGTGTAAAAGTGATTCCGATATCCTATTTACAGAATAAACAATTTCATTTCATTTCATTGTTACATAAGTTTTGTACCGACTGTGAAAGAACCACTAATGACAGCCGGGACTAACGGATTAACGTGCTTTGCGACGCCAGGAGCGGTCTCGGTATATAAATTTGTTCACCCATCCACGGACTGACCGTGGCAAGCGTAGCTTAATCTGTACGATCCACCCATGCGGCTGTTGTTACTTAGCCATGTTACTTAGCCCCTGCTGATACAATATCCTATCAAAAAAACTCCAAATTATTTGTTCCAACAATAAAATGCGCTGTAAGTTTCGTTCCATTCCGAGAAAAACTCAATTTTCATGGAAAATAAAACATCGATTCTCGTTAATTGAATACAAACAAAGTTTTGGACCGTAAACTGTAATCAATATTCGAATATCGAATGTCACGGTGTCATTGTAAATTATGGAGACCCTCAATGCTTCAAGGTTTCAGGTGCAATATTTCCCACGTTTGATCTGAAGTGTCTGATGTAGTAGACATATCATATGTAGCATACGTATGTTGTTGAGGCAGGTCAGTGATTGAAGATGCTGTGAAACTTTCAGGTTTACTGTGCTTTCATGATTTTTACGTTGTTTGTTAGTATTTTATTTGTAACTTCTTGACTATACCAGTATTAGTGCGACAGAGGCAACTGAAACCGTCGACAACGTGTCGTTGGTGTATTTGAGTACGGTGCTCAAATACACGAGCGGCGTGTTCTCGACGGCTCGTGTGTATGCACACTTAGGTGAGTGCTAATGAATATAAAATTCATGAAACAGAATTAAAAATCATTTCAATCCTTTGGATTGTTATTCATATTTATAATACTTAACATTTTTAACAAATGCTGGCGTTAAATGGGTTTACATCTCAAACACAGCATTTATGTGGGAATTACCGCACCCTCATTAAAATATGAAGGAGAAGCATTTATATCGTATTGTTCCTATACAAATGTGGTCCTCTGCCTAACACTCTCTGACTTACGAGCTGTAGGTCGTAGGTTCGAACCCAGGCAGGCACTTTACGTTGTGTAAATTATTTCATCACCACTGCTCTCAAAACGGTGAACAAAAACATCGTGAGGAAACCGACATTTCCTAGAAGCAAAAATTCGAAGACACGTGAAATCTGATTTACTATCTCATATTAGGCCCGAGTAATGGATTACGGCTCATTTCTTATCACAGAGACGAGGCCTGTGTCCCAGTAGTGGGAACACTATTATTATAGGTATTATACAACATTATTTTAGTATATTGCAAACCTGAATATAGTTTGTTCTGAATATGTAACAGAATCGATTCCAATAATTTTTACACCATGTTATATTTTGTCCCAAAAATATTTAAAAAAGGGTAACAAGTGGGACACCTAGCGACACTAAGTACACATCCGCAATCATATGCGCACAACACAGGTCACAGCCGGTCGGCTGGGGGCGCGTGTTAAGTGGTAACCATCTTTTTGTACGGACATCCAGGTAACATAACAAGGTTATGACTTTGTGATTTTTCGTGATTCAGTTTTGAAATTTTGTACAAGATTCTTTACATAAAAATACTAGACACGTGTTCCGGGTTTCGCATATACTAAAAATAATGTTGTGTAGACTGAGTATGCTATGGAACGAAGTTGCAGGAACTAGTCTTAAACGTTTATCTATTGTTCCCAGGAGTGTGGCCTGCCGAAAGCTTGGAAGGCCCGGCGACGGTGCGCGGCAGCTCCGTGGACTACGCAGCAGCTCTGCTACTGGCTGCGATGGCCGCTGTACTGTTGGCTGCGGTTGGATACCAATGTGCTGCTACATGGAGGTGGATTGTTGGAAGGTAGGTTGAACAAGGGTTGATAGTATTAGGAAAGTAGGAGAAAAGCTGCAGCAGAGATCCATATAGGCAGATACAGCTGTACTTAGGGCTGCAATGGACGTGAAGTGGAAGAAGGTGGGTATAATAGATGGAAACTCTGATTTGCGTGACTTCAGCAATGGCCGCTGTACTGTTTGGCTGCGGTTGGCAACCAATATGCTGCTATGTAAATGGAGGTGGATTGTTGGAAGGTAGCTTGAATCAGGGCTGGAAGGGCTTGATTAGAGAAATAGGAGAAAGGCTGCAGCAGAGATCCATATAGGCAGAAACGGCTGTACTTCGGGCTGCAGTGAAGTGGAAGGAGGAAAGTGAGTAGAGGTAGGCGAAGACGATTCTGCTTGTAAAATCAGTATTGGCCGCTGGTCTATTAGCTGCTATCAATGAGCTGCTACGGAAGGTAGGTGTAACACTTTTTTTTCCTTTTAAAGGTGAAAGATGATCCCGACTGATTTTAGGTGATTACCGCCATCTGTGGACATCTGCAACACCAGAAGCAGTGTATTGTTTGTTTTTCCCAAATAAATAAAATAAATAAAAATATGTCGTTCCATCTCAGGGACAGAGATGAAATGTCTCATGTGTCAGTAATTATACCAGCACCTAAATCCTTCAAACCGAAATCTATAGAAACGCTGTTTGGAGTTGAGTTTGACTATGGAGCAAAACAAGTGTTTGGACATGCAGGAGAAAACGAGGTGGGATACTGGATGTTGCATGTAATGACTGTTTTAGTTCTTCTACTATGTATATATGTATATATCCGCCGGTAATAGTAAGCCGGAAAGTTTGTAAAAACCTCGCCGTAAAAACTTTGCTGAAGTGAGTTTGAAATGAGCTGTCAATCTCTATCTTTGCATCAAGTGGAATGACTGCTAATTTCACGGAAGTTTTCACGATAAGATTTTTACAGGACCGCCCATTGTGTTATTCTTTGTAAAATTTCTATATTTATGTTTGTAATTTATTCTTCTACTTACTATACCTGTAGTAATATTCTGCAGAAATCTCAGCGTGAAAATTTAGGTGAAGTGAGATTGAAGAGAGCTGTTAATGACTAGCGATCCCTAGCATCAGGTAGAATGGCAGCTCACTTCACTTTAGTTTTCACCGTGACATATTTCACAGAATAGATCTGCTGTCCTTCTAAATATAATGTTATATTGAAGCTTCCATATGCAAAATCTGTAATACGCCAGTCACAGTCAAAATCCGATTTTGAAAGGCTTCCTCCTACATAATTTCATATTTCCTCACATCTATTTTCCGTTTACCACTCACTTTACTACAAACTTGAATATTTAAAACAGACTTCAGGCGTCGGAAATAAGATGTTGACGTTGAATGCATGCATGTTCAGCAGACATTTTGCAAACTGCAACGAAATGACATTTTAAACATTTGTAATGTGAATTTCTTGAGAAGCGCTTTTCGATTTAAAGTGTCTTTGATAATTTAAGACGGGAGTTGTTTCGTAAGACGTTCAACTAAAGCTTGGAACTTTTCATATTGACACTTGAATGTTTTATTATTTTTTATTTTTTTTATTTTATTGTTATTATTTCTATCACGAGTCAGTGATACTCGAATTAAAATGATTTTATTTTATTTTATTTTTAGTTATATCCAACGATCCAGGTTACTTATCTCCTTTGATGGTCGTACCTGTTTTGAAGTGAAAACTTCTTTATCATCGTTGTGATTTGAAACTCAATGAAACAAAAAAGCAACGCCAAAAAGAGATAAACACACACATCTATAGGATTTTATAGGATTTAACGTGCGAGAGAATGAAATAGAAGACATTATACAGTATTTCTTATGTTTGTGTTCTCTTTGTGCGCTGTCCGTACCCTCTCCCATCTTCATACGTTCGGGAATATTCGTAAGTCTTCGTAGATTGTCGGTACTGCTCTGGGCGCCTTCAAGTAGAAACCTAATACGCTGATAGTGGTGGTACGTGCTACGCACGACGCTTGGGTCCGAGCGTTGTACGTGTCTTAGTACGTGTGTGCGCGCCTGCGTATAACGAAGGGGTGAAATAAAAATGTAAACTATACACGTGTAAACTATACACGTGTATAGTTTACATAAATATTTCTTTATTGAAGGTTTCACTTCTATCGCGTGTGAACTGCACAAATGTTTTTTTTTTATCTTTGTAGGTAAATTTTATTTAATCAATATTCTCAATATTTTTGACTTTAATTTTAGACTTTGATTTTAGACTTTGTAAAGCACGTATCTACCTTCTTATTAGATAGTAATGTCATATTTTGACTTAATTTAAGCTCAGTCTAATTCTGCAGTTTTTTTAATGTCTTGAACTCCAATTAGTTCTAGAGGGTCTATTTAAGTTACCTGGCAAAACTTCACAGATATGATAAGTGTCGGTATCTAAACAAGATAAAAACAAAAAAAAGCACACTACCTGCGGTTATTATTATTATTATGAGTTTACATTTTTATCGTGTTTAAATAAGTACTGAGATTTCTTAAGAAATAAGCATCACCTTTGTACCTATTTTTCTGTTCTGTTTTTTCTTGTCTGTTTATATTATGTGTGTAAATAAATGGTAAAATAAATAAATAAATAAATACTGCTTTTGATTACGTGTGCTTGGGAGAGGCCTATGTCACGGTAATATTATAATACAGTATTGTAACTCGGCCGCATGTTAGAAATAAATGCCTACAGCCGCGCGGTACGTAAACATGCGTTAGGGTTGCCCGTCTCCAGCATTTTAATTACATTTGCCTACTTATAATATGTACTTTGAATTATGCAAACTAACAAAACACACATGCACCGAAGTTTTAACACAAGCGTAAGTAGGTAGGTACCTACCGTATCATGATTCATTCAGAACCGCATATAACTACCTATTTCACTCGTCTCAATAACTTTCCGTTACTCTATTCGCTTTATTTATTAATCCAAACACCTTTTTTTTCGTGAGATAAAAGGAAATACTAATCCATTAAAAAGACACACATTATGTACCTACCTACTAGTAAGTAAAATTATTTTATAGTCTTACCTTTCAGAGTTTCCAGGTAATTTAAAAAAACTTACGTCTGGATGCGTTATTGACGAATTCATACAACCAAAAACAGCACAATATTTCCTACTCGTCATATTAACTGATTTTTAGAGAAAAAATCGTGCGGTTATTGTTAAAAAAACAACACAGCGTCCGTTCGACACTGCGGTACAGCCGTGACTGCCTGCGCCCCGAGCGCTCCCCGAGATCGAGGCGGGTAGGTATAGCTCCCGTTTCGTCCGTTTGTATGAAGGTAGAGTACTGTATTATAATATTACCGTGCCTATGTCCGGTAATGAACTGCAATAGCCTCAGTTGATTGATTGTGTTTAGATACCCATCACGTTCATGAGGTTTTGCTGGTTTAATTTGTATCTTTATAATTTTACAATGCAGCCGTCGAGAGAATGCATTTTTGACACCTGTCAGTTTCATACAAACGAATAAGTGTTTTGCGAATTTGATCTTTATTAGCTACTAGAATGGTCGCACTGACATTGTCAGAAACGCATTCTTTCGACGACCGAACTGTAATGTGATTGCCACCACTTCTCCTCTTAACTTAGTCATTTTTAGATCTCGTCCTATATTTTCTAATAAATCACTTTCTCTTGACAAACAAACCAAACCACCCTTTTTACTTGATCAACCACTATCATCATATTTCACCTTCCTTAACAGATCCCTTTGGTGCAGGGCACGGAGGGACTCTGAGGAAAGCAACTGTGACTCCCTCTCTCGCCAAGCTGCCATCCGCATCAGTCACTCTCTACCTGATCTGCAGACCGAACCTCTGAAGCAAGAGTATGTGCAGGAGCATAAAGATCCTGCTAAGAAGGTAAGAATAAAGGTAACAATTCTTTTTTTAATTTGTTTTGTACAGACGCCAGCACATCAAGCTACTACTACAATCTGTCAAATTTTTTTAATAGATTTTCAAGTTTTTTTTTTAAACGTTGCCCCACACTAAGAATTTCTACTGTATTGTGGGTCCGTTTAGAAACATTTAAAGTCACATTCACAAACAGCCAGACCCGGAACAACTACTTGTAGGTCATACAAATATTTGTTCCGTGCGGGAATCGAACCCGCGACACGCAGCGCAGCAGTGAATCGCTAAACCACTGCGCCAACCGTGTCGACTTTATCGCTAAAGCATAAGGTTCAAAGTTGATTGGGAAAATTTGACAGTTTCGGGTAGCTTGATGTGCTGGCGTCTATACTTAAAATACTTGTCAAGTGTGTCAACAAAACAGACACGTATGCAGGCCGACAATAACTGTTACGGATTTACCCTGGTTGTATAGACGAATACGTAAATTGACCATTTTGGAAGGGGTTATAGTGGAGTACTTCATTAATGCAGGTGTCTTTACGCGTGTTGATTAGCAAGTCTTTGACATAGCTCACTAACAGAAGCAATCGTCGATGGCTGCAGCTGCCTCTACCGTAGACGCGGGCCGCTCGTGTGTGTTTGTGAGCACTAAATGTGTCTTAACACAATAAACCCTAATTTTGACAGTGCGATTTCATTGCCTGTGTTATATCATAATTTGAAGCAAGAATAAAAGTTGCACCGTCTGTATAGTGTTTATACGACGAATGTTATTTGTTCTTTAAATTTTATTGTAAGCCACTTGTGCCATTTTATTGTAAGAAACTTGTATCCAGTAAGTAGGCTTTATCAGAAATCGTCACCGTCAGAAAGCGATACGACGCGGTGGGTCGGGGGAACAAGAAATTTCACGCGAAGGAAATCGCGTGCGGAAGCTAGACGAGAAACAACTTTTCAATTAGAACAACACAACAGCAATTTTTAAACACGTGCCCAAAGATTCTGAAAGAAATCTTACTACGGGGAGTGCCTCAAAATTCAGTCTCCTTTCATCGCAAGTTACCGTCTCATGTAAATAATTACCGAACCTTGCTATGTTGATCTTGGAATTACGTTGTATGTGAGACAGGTCTTAGAACTGAGTCAACTTGTGTATCTAAAGGATGTAGGTCACTATAAAGTGTGCTTCAAATTAGGACTTTGTTAGTTCCAAAACAAAGATGGCTGACGTGGCTCAAAAGGCCTAGACAAGACATGTCTGCCGCATGCCGGATAAACTGATGGCCCAAATACGAGTAGAAAAAAAAGTGGGGCCCTGTGACAGTGAGGCGGGGTCGCGACAGACCACGTAGGTGATGGCGGGACGAGCTGGATAGGTTACGTCAAACCTGGTTAGTTAGGGGATGAAAGTTTGAATGTTCATTATTTTTGTCGATAGAAATCCCATCGGGGCACAAGGCTTGTGAACTAGGAATTCCTAAAAATATTTTATTAATTTTTTATCTGCTATCATCGAACCAGTATCGGACAAGCTGTCATGTGCCTATTGACACGAGAAAAAGACGAAGAGTAATATTCTGAAGTTTCCACTATCCTATAAATAGGACATTATATACCTACATATACGTAGTAACTCATAAAAAATGGACCAAAAATATGAGTTTTTCTGTTTTTTAGGTCAATAAATCAACATGAAAACTTCCTTTGGGGTTTCAGCAAATAAATAAAATAAATATTGTATTTTGTTCTTGGCAAACTGGGTCGTTTCACCGTTATTTTAGCGGATGAAATATCAGACAGCTTGGCGCGGATGTGACCTTTCATATCAACCTGCCAAGCCTTTTCCCAACAATGTTAAGGTATGCTTCCTGTCTAATCGGATGCAACTGCATACCAGTATTTTACATGGAGCGAGCGACTGCCTATCTGACCTCAGCAAAAATCAAATTTTGAATTTATTTCGGATAAAGTGCAAATAGAAGCTACAATAAAAACATTCAATCACCATTCCATATATTATTATTCCCTAAAAGTCATCATCTGCCGAGCCTTTTCCCAACTATGTTGGGGTTGGCTTCCAGTCTAACCGGATGCAGCTGAATACCAGTATTTTACGTGGAGCGACTGCCTATCTGACCTCCACAACCCAGTTACTGGGTAATACGGTACCCCTAGGTAAGACTGGTTGTCAGATTTTCGGGCTACTGACGACCCGTAACGACTGTCAATGATCCACGAATGACAGCCGGGACCAACGGCTTAACGTGCTTTCCGAGGCAGGGAGGGGGCTTGATATGTGAAGATGGTCCCATCCACGGACCAACCGCGGCAAGCGTAGCTTAACCTGATCGATCGACCCGTGCGGCTGTTATTACTTAGCCACAAGCCCCTCATTTATTCCCTAAAAGTATAATTTAAAAAACCTACTTTATGAATGAGGTCATACTCGATTTCAAATAGGTAGTAGTTAGAATAATGCTAAAGTGAACAAAATCTACATATTTGATCATGATCAATTCAGGGTTTCCTAGTGATCGTTTAGAAAAGTGTGTGGTTTACTTCTAACTAAACTATTATTTACGATAATTAATATAAAAATAACCCTCCTTTTAGGCTTCACCGCAGTCGGGTAAAAAATACACTTATACACGTTACTGAATACATTATAAATGTTTTTTTTTTTTTTTTAAACTATATTGCAGACTAGATACAGATGTTATTATGTATTCATAATTATCATAAGTACAGAAGAGTGTTATAATAAGTAAAGTAGGACATTGTCAAACTTATAATGGTATTAAATTTATTTATTTATTTATTTATTTATTTATTTATTTATTTATCCTCCTACTGGAACGCCATACAGCAATTACACCAACGGAGCAAAAAATTACTTAATGTGCTGCTTCCCATCCATCCTGTGCGCGGTGGACATCGAACGGGCGGCGATGGAACACGCACGCTCACACAGCATCAGCTCCATACCCATAGTGCCATTACTCCATCCAAATCGTATGAAAAAATTAAAATTATCGTATGACAAAAGTTGATGTAATACAGTTTGTATTCATCTCAATCTTAAGAAATATCGATAAATCGCATCGTATTTGCCACCCCTTTTTAGTTTTTGACATCACTAAATGGTAACTTCTCACTGTCAGTCTCGGAGCTATGAAACTCTATACCTTATGGTTCGATTATAACCTCAAAATCTCAAAATCTAATTATTTTTTTAAATATATCTGTTCCGCAGCTAGTCCGCTATAAAAATAAGATCTTATAGGACTGATGATCGACAATACAACACATCATTTTCCGACGCTCTTGGTTCCACGGCAAACAATGAATGCTATCCTTTCAAGTTGATAGCATTATTAGTTCTTAAGATATCCAGCTGTGACAGACGGACAGATAGACAGACTGAGTCGCACCATAAGGGGTACTTTTTACCATTTTGTAACAATACATTTCTCACTTAAAACAGGTGGGCACAAAACAAACATCCAGCCCTCGCGAGATAAATCACTCTTACAGAGAAAACCTTTCAATTGAAAAGCTACGTAAACACGCGGAAAGCTCGCACTGGGTAAATAATAGGTAACTTTCTTTAATATTGTAGGTATTTCAATGATTGTGGACAAACACGAGATACTTTCTGTTGATGGAGGATTTTCTGATCATTCGTAAACTGATAAAGACAAACGTTTCAAAACAATTTTACCTACAGGAATATTTTTTATGCAGTGCGCAAACTTTGACAAAATAAACTTAGATGCGTTTTATTAAACACGTATTTTTTATTTTGATATGTCTTAGTACAAAAAAATAAAGTTATCGATAACGAAAGATGTCTATTTTCAAATTGACTTTATGGCTACTAGCCGGCGCGTGGCGCAGCGAAACGCGCATAAGTACTTACTTATCAGCTGTGCGCTCGTTCGTTTTTTGTTCACAGGTTTAGTAGGTATTTCCGTTGGTTACAATGTAGGTACAGATCGCTGAATTTACCAGGTTCGAATTAGACTTTTTTAAGATTAGGCCGTGATGTGAAGTTTCGAAGAGTAATTCCAATTTTTCCTTCATACTTTCAGGGGCTTAAGACAATCGCAAAAATGAAAATGCAGAAAATATAGCAATAAAATTATGACACTTTTAAAAACTTAATAAAATTGAAATTATTGAAATTACATGCATACTTCTGCATTAGGGCGTATTTAAAAAAAATGGAATCAACTAAGTATTTACAATAATGTTCAATCAAAAGTAACCTATTCGCTAAAATTATTAATTAAAAATAATTGCTTACCCTACATGTCACTAATCACTGTATTTTGGTCTGCCAGACCCTTGTGCGTGATTCGGGGTCCTGAACCGACCGTGATCAAGCAGCCTTTGATTGGCTGCTAAAATGGTCCTTTCATTAGGGACCACGGGGTTAAGGATACCATGAGCTCGCATTCGAGGTACGCTCTCCGTCGCAAACATTCTGCGAGTTGCTCGTAAACTTTCACCACTTAATAAATACACTCGCACCATCTCATAAGACTCGAGGTTGCTAAAGTCCGACATCGTGACCGGTAGGTACGAGTTCGACACACGCGCGGCATGGGGGTTGCGAGGGAAAGCAATTGGACGCGAGGTCACGATAGCGCATGCGATGAGCAGACTGTCGGGACCCGGGCGCCCGGCACTCCGCACCACCCTGCTGCCCGGGAGTAGTGGGTTTTACCCCGATGCAACACGGCGGTATTGCATCGGGGTAAACTCCCGGCACATGCACCAACGTGCGCGCGTGCCTATTGTTTTTATTACGAAAAGACAGTGTCCATATTTTGCTTATAAAATGACGGATAAAAAAATTTCAAAAAGTTTTGAACAAATAATGGAAATGTGTTCTATTACTAATACTGAACCTCCACAATTTTTTTGCGCACTCAGTTTGTTCCAGACGTATCTGGTGAACATGTAAACAAAAGGATCAGATAACGTACCTGTGGATGCCATGTAGCATAAGCAGAATCATCGCCCTATAATATCCCCACTCCTGGGACACAGGCCTCCTCTAGGTGAGAGGCAGTGGGCCGTGCGGGTTAGTAGATGCCAGATGTCTTTATCTTCGATTTTTTGGCTCTGGGACATGCCGGTTTCCTCACGATGTTTTCCTTCGCCGTTTTGAGAGCAATGTTGATGAACTAATTTATAAAAAGTAAAGTGCTTGTCTGGGTTCGGACCTACGACCTTACAACTCGAAAGTCGCGGTCGTTACCACTGGCCTACCACTGCCACTTACAAATCGAATGTTATGATTTGATTCTTAATTAAACTCGTTCATTTTAAATCACCTGAAAGATGTTTTTAATTTGACGATTGAGGCTAATTTTATAAGCTCAATTTTCGTCGATGATTTTACAGCTACAAATAATATAACGATTCAAATAAATATTGTTGTTAAAAGTTTTGAGATAATAAAAGTTGCAACCTTCTAAATACAAGTGAATGTGATATTAACGCCTTTTAGAGAGTGATTGCGTAAGGATTTGGCCTTAAGAGGCTTTGTTGACACTTCCTCTCACAACAGACTATACGATTTACTTAAATATTTTTTTAGATCCTTAAAGTCTAATCAGTTAACGCACAAACGAATGTACAGACGCCAGCACATCAAGCTACTACAAACTGTCAGATTTCTTTAATAGATTTTCAACTTTTTCGCTAAATCATAAGGTTCAAAGTTGATTGGGAAAATCTGACAGTTTCGGGTAGCTTGATGTGCTGGCGTCTGTACAATAATTATGAATTTCCTAAATCTTCTAACTATCTTTCCATTTCGTTCGATTCTGTAGTAGGAGTATAATGAGCCTTATAATGTTCCCACTGCTGGGACACAGGCCTCTTCTCTGTGAGAGGGAGTGGGCCGTAATCTACCACGCGGGCCCAGTGCGGGTTGGTAGATGTGGAATGTCTTCTAATTTTGGTTCTAGGACATGCCGGATTCCTCACGATTTTTTCCTTCACCGTTTATATTAATTTATTTTCTCTCATGCACACCACACATTAGAGCGGTGTGTATATTGTGTGCTTATCACTATTTAAACGCGTTTTTTGTACGGATCAAAAAAAAATCTAGAACTTTCACATACATTATCGATTGAACAGAATTTTTTGATGTCGATAACTACGGGATAAGAGTTGGTAATCTCTCTAGCGTAGTTTATTAAATATGTATTTTGATAAAGAAATAAGACTCGTTTAACCTTTTTTTGGGTGGGAAATTATCAAATAACTTCTCCCGCTCCGCGTCAGACTTTTACTGACTAAAACCCACCCGTGTTCCTTCAGTTACCTGAGCCAAGGGTCACGGTAACTCTTTCGAACAACCCGCGACCCTGGCAAGCATCGGCCCCAGCGGACCCCGTCACTGCTGACATCTCTTTGAGGCGCACGTGGAATACAACGCGCCGTCGACCCGGGCCTGCATGGTAATTGCGTAACACACTATCAGTAGCAATCTGCGAGTTGACAATTTTTTTTTTATTATTTAAATTGAAGCTTTTTTACCTCACTAATAGCTTGGTATAAACAGTTTTTTAATATTTTTAAAAATTGAAAAGATATGAGCGTTCAAAACTCTCAATTAGACAGAGAGGGAAATACTGAATTGTGACGTCATAGTTCAGTATCGCCATATAAATTACATGCAAAACTTCGTTTTGCGAGAAAGAGATATACAAAAAGTTTCTATAAGTTCTAAGTTTTTTATTTTTCGACCGATTTCAAATTTGATTTCGAATTCTATTATTGTATTACATGTGTGGATATATTATCTACTAGAATATATAGTATTCAATATCATGCAACTACCCAATTATCAAATAACTTCTCCCGCTCCGCGTCAGACTTTTACTGACTAAAACCCACCCGTGTTCCTTCAGTTGCCTGAGCCAAGGGCCACGGTAACTCTTTCGAACAACCCGTGACCCTGGCAAGCATCGGCCCCAGTGGACCCCGTCAGTTACTGCTGACATCTCTTTGAGGCGCACGTGGAACACAACGCGCCGTCGACCCGGGCCTGCAGGGTAATTGCGTAACACACTATCAGTAGCAATTAGGTTTCATTTTGACAGTGGAAAAACATTCATTGCGTTATTTACGTTGTTGAGCAGACACATTTTTCGAACATATGGAGCAATGGATTAGCAATATACTTCGGAATAAATCAAATTGAGAGTAATAGTGTGTGACATAATTAGGTTGCAGGACCTTACCGGACGGCGAACGGCCCATTGCTCGCCGTCCGCAAGCCCGCGCCTACGGTGGCCGGGAGTCGGCTCTTGACTCCCGACGCCCAAGGCATCTCCTGCGGCAACTAGAAGCGTGAGGGCGCAAATAAAGTCTCTCCCTCACGTATTCCACCTCCTCAGACTCGTTTTACCTTAGATTTTGTTAACCAATTCGATGGAAATTTACCTGCAGGTTCCTTGAATTGAAATATTATTTGACTGAGTGACTACTTATCTCCCTGTTACATATTTCTGTAGAAAGTGTTCAAAGTGACGTCGTTTAATCTTTTTATGGAAGAGGTCCTTTAGCTAGTTATTGGTTTTGAAAGTTATAATATGGGTGTTACATAAATATTTCGTAAACTGGAAGTCTAGGGAAGGTACTGCTTATTAAACAACAGAGAGTGAATTACAAACCTACAGGTAAAAGTTCAGCCAAGTACTAGATTGTTGGTTTTTATAACATTTACTCGTAAATAAAAATATTTATTCGTAATAACTACTGCAAATAGAAAATAATTGACAATATGTCATTTTTTATGAGTAAATTCCAAAAAAACTGTAAAAAAAAACAGTCAAGTGCGAGTCGGACTCACGCACCGAGGGTTCCGTACAAATTTGTAGGTAACTATACATTTACGGTTTTCGGATTTTTTCCTTTAAATATGTCATGTAACACACAGAGGGGCCCGTGGCTAAAAGATAACAGCCGCACAGGTCGATCGATCAGGTTAAGCTAAGCTTGCCGCGGTTGGTCTGTGGATGGGTGACCATCTTTACATACCGAGACCCCTCCGTGCCTCGGAAAGCACGTTAAGCGGTTGGTCCCGGCTGTCATTCGTAGATCTTTGACAGTCGTTACGGGTCATCAGTAGCCCAAAAGTCTGACAACCAGTCTTACCTAGGGGTATCGTATTACCCAGTAACTGGGTTGTGGAGGTCAGATAGGCAGTCGCTCCATGTAAAATACTGGTATTCAGCTGCATCCGGTTAGACTGGAAGCCGACCCCAACATAGTTGGGAAAAGGCTAGGCAGATGATGATGTCATGTAACACACAACGACTGTAGACAAACCGAGAATCGTAAAATTTGGCAAGAAGCCATGATTCTAGGTCACCGGGAAGTACCCTATAGGTTTTGATTCCCCTGCGAGTGTCAAAATATGTGGCATAAATGAAACAAACGCCCGTATCTTTTGATTGTGTTGACATAGAAGTTTGATTTTTCACTGATTCAAGGGATTGTAGCCCTATATTTGATATTTATTTCAACTTGATAACTCCACGCATTCCTAAGAAAAAGGGTCTTGACAGACGCATAACGAAGTGATCTCATGGGTTCCGTTTTTACTTTTGAGGTACGGAACCCTGAAATAGCATACAGACTTATAAATACCAACGCTCTAGTAATTGCCTGTAAAAAAATAGTAGTTACTTTGGTTAAAATTTAATAAAATAATCACGAAAAACCACTAGAAATGCGACCTTGCCAGCTCGCGCGGGGTGAACACTCTTAAAGTTTTGAATTTCTAAGTGTTTATTTTATACAAAAAAAAAAAACTTCAAAACATTTTTGAAAAGTTCAAAGAATCTTTTGTCTAGTAATAAATAAGGCATCAGTGTTTTATCACCCTTTAGGTATATTTGTATCTTTTATCCATGTATGTAGGGCTAAGTAATAACAGCCGCACGGGTCGATCGATCAGGTTTAAGCAACGGTTGCCACGGTTGGTCCATGGATGGGTGACCATCTTTACATACCAAGACCCCTCCATGCCTAGAAAAGCGCGTCAAGCCGTAGATGCCGGCTGTCATTCGTGGATTTTTGTCAGTCGTTATGGGTCGTCAGAAGCCCGAAAGTCTGACAACCAGTCTTACCAAGGGGTTTCGCATTACCCAGTAACTGGGTTGTGGAGGTCAGATAGGCCAGTCGCTCTATGTAAAATACTACTAGCTGCATCTGGTTACAGTGGAAGCGGACCCCAACATACTTGGGAAAAGGCTAGGCTCATAATGATCCACTTTATTGTGTCTTTAAGCACATATTTTTAACTAAAAGCTCTTTGAAGACAGCAAAATAACGAGACCCTTTATCATAATTAAAAAGTGTTGCTTTTTAAAGCTTTTACTGTGTTTACTAGACATTTTTGGAGGCAATGACCTCATGAAATTGAGATTAATAAGTTTAGCTAGTTTAGAAATTCCCTGTTTCTTTTAAATTGTTGTTTTTTAAGATTTATAAAGTGATGAAATGATTTTTCCAATGCCAGATAATTATATCCGACGAAAAAAAAAATGAATTTTGGACAGTTCTTCCATAAAATCTATCAGACGTCAATTTTATTCTACGAATAGAAATTATGTGCCTATTAAAAAATTAGCTCTAAGTAGGATAACACGATATAATACGTCGATATATTTACTGTTACTGGTAGCCTGCATCATCCCACTGGTGGGCAAAGTCCTCTCCCCATGACTTCCAGCTGTTTTGATCCAGGGCTAAAGTGGACCACTGGTCGTTTGTTTTATTTTTATTATAGGATATAATCATTTTATATTGAAAGGGAACGTAGGGCGCTGTCTGTTCGTGTGAATGTGATAGCCCGCAGATTTGCGCTGTGCTCGAGGGACGTCAAAATGGCCCTATTTAGGGCATGTTAAAACGAATGCTAAGATATTATATTAATTTTAATTTTGTTTATCTATTATAAATTCTAATTTTTCTTAAATATTAATGTATAATTTTCAATTTAAATGATTCTTAATGTAAAATTTTCAATTTAAATGTAATTACTCTAATTTTATTCGTAATTTTTAATTTAGCTTGATTGTAGGATCCAAAGTTGATTGAAATTAATAAATAAATAAAATAGTATAGTAAAATAAATAAATATAGTAGGATCAAAGCTATGATAATAGTTTTATTCGCTGTCTTTGGATGGTCCTATTTCGCAACCATAAAAAGAATGTAAATTGACCGTGAACATCAGTTTATTGAAATGGGCCATCAAATTACTTGTACAGCGTATTTTGGCTCGTGGACAAAATCGGAACTAACGCCACTATTTACTTGTTTCAATACAATTTTACAAACCCTTATATGTAGATGTCATTCAAGCGCGAAAAGATCCTTCTAACACTCTGAAAGTGTTTTAATGGGTTCGTAATTCTTAAGCCCTATCGTTTTTGCAATGTAATAGTCATTAATACGTGTGGTGAATTCCCAAAAAATGGCATTTTTTTCACATTCATGTAGGTATGTAATGTAATTGTTCCACGTCTTACTCAAACTATATTATTTATGACATAAGAACATATAATATTCAGATCGGATCAGTACTCGGCCAATAGACAGGAAACTCTACGTTCCCTGAATTTCAACACGCAAATATAGTATTCATCGAATGTACTATTTCACACATTTCTTCCCAAGGGATCAAAGACCTCCTTTATTCTGAGTTATGTGTATGAAAATGATGGAAACCTTTTTCTTAGCATTTATCTGGCGCTCCCTCCGATGTTATTTACATGTCATTATTATTTTTGGCACGTTTTTTCCCTAGTGCAAGATTATGGGACCAATATTTTTTCATATTTACTTGGATCTGTCGTATGCCGTTAGATAGTTTGGAACTATTTAGCTGAATAATGTTCTGGTGGCTATCCATTACCAACACATCGAGACCCCTTAATTCCTCGTAAAAGATGTTAAGCCGTTGGTCATTCTTAGATCTTTGACAGCCGTTAAGTGTAGCCCGAAAGTCTGACAAGCGGTCTTAGCAATGTGTTACTCAGTGGTGGTCAGGTAGGCATTCGCTCCATGTAAAATACTTTGATACGTGTCCAAAACTGTCAACCACTACCACCACCACCACTACCAACATCCACCACCTCCCACCACCACCACACCACACCACACCATACAACCACCATCACCACCACCACTACCAACATCCACCACCACCCACCACTACCACACCACACCATACCACACATCCACCACCACCACCACTACTACCAACATCCGCCACCACCCACCACCACCACGCCACATCACACCACACCACTACCAGCACTACCAACATCCATCACCACCCACCACCACCAGCACCTCCACCACTACCAACATCCAACACCACCCACCACCGCCACACCACACCACCACCACCACCACCATTACCAACATCCACCACCACCCACCACCACCACACCACACCACACCACACAATCACCACCACCACCACTACTACCAACATCCACCACCACCAACCACCACCACACCACATCACATCACACCACCACCGCCACTACCAACATCCATCACCACCCACCACCACCACACCACACCATACCACACCACCACCACCACCACATCCACCACTACCAACATCCACCACCACCCACCACCACCGCACCACACCACACCACACCACACCACACCACACCACACCACACCATACCACCACCGCCACCACCATTACCAACATCCACCACCACCTACCACCATCACCACCAACACCACCACTACCAACATCCACCACCACCCACCACCACCACACTACACCACACCACACCACACCACACCACCACCGCCACCACCATTACCAACATCCACCACCACCTACCACCATCACCACCAACACCACCACTACCAACATCCACCACCACCCACCACCACCACACTACACCACACCACACCACAACCACCACCACCACTACCAACAACACCCCGCTGATCAGCACATAGGGGTGGCCCCTGTGCGACGCCTGTAGAGACTGTAAAGGGGCCTTCAAAGAAAGACCCCTAATAGCGTTGAAATTTTCAGTCGGTTATTAAAAAGAAAATCAGCTGTTTACTACAAACCGACGAAAAATTTCAACTATGTCGTTCCTATACCTATTACGTAACTGAAACTAACAAACAAACTTGTTAAAGAAAATAACGAAATAATGATGTACACTTCTTAACTTTCCTCACGTGGTAACAAAGGGTATTCTGGAAACTACTCGAAACTTACATTTTGCTCTCAAAGATCGGGACTGCTATACGAGACAGATTGATCGATTTCTAGGTACATAATTATGTATACATAAGGCACTGTCCCACTGCCTAGGAAACGTAGATGTAGGCTCCGTATCACAGAGGTACATATATTAATAGCTGGCTGTTCACACTGCTGGCAATAACTCTCTATCCAGTAGTTTTTCGCAGCGACAAGAGAGAAGAAGAGACAAGAAAAAAACTCGCTCAACAACGCTCGCTTTGCGGGCAGAGCACTCGCCAAGAGATTCTCGCATGGTGCATAAGCTTACCAGCAAGTCACTGGGAGGTCATTCTACTCGTCACACTCGCGCACTCGCTCATAGCCCAGTGAAAAAACAATCCGAACTACAGACTCGCTCCTCGTGATAGATAAAACATTTATTCACTGCACATAACACACAAATGCACAATTATAATAAATCATAACAAATTACATTAATACATATATAAAGAAGGTGCCAATGATAAATGATAAATAAATAAATGATAAATGATTTATTTTCTTTATATACAAAGAAGAACATACTCCTACTCGTGACCTTTCAACTTTCTAGTTGCTAGCTCTACTCGATTTTCGCTAATCGTTCGCAGTGGGACAGGTACCTTAAATGGGAAATAAGGTTTCCGAGTCGCGCTCGAGAATGTGTTACTCAGATGTTATTTGCTACTAATGGGGCTTCTGTAAAGGGGGAATCATAATTTGGGCTCCGTAGTAACAACTTTTGGTCAAAAGCAGTTCTGATTATTACACATCCAGCGGAATGGTAGCTTTATAGAGTCAAGGCACAGTTGGATGCACGTCAGACTTCTTCTCTTTAGCGAATTGATGGCAAATAAGAAATTTGTGGTGAAAATTCAGATATTATGTTTAGTCCAACATTCAGCCACGCGAATTCCGGTTGCTGACACAGTCATAAGATCCTCAAGTGCACAGGTGATATGCGGGGCAAGATTCGGTGGGCCATCGTCTGCGGTGAGACGCCGCATATACACTGGAGGCGCACGTCGGTGATAGCACTTAGACCTGGAACGGGCCTCGGGTAGTACGGAGTTTCAATATAATCGTAGGCAGCTTATACTGGTTTTCATACCACTGACTTACAGCATACTATTCGGCATAGAGTTTACATACACAGAGGGGTTCAGAATTATGTACTGAATTCATGGTTACAGTTTGCGCGTAGATGTCCTTGTTTTTGTATTATTTCTAACATAAGGCAGATAACACAACACACTGGATTAAATAATAAAATTTCCGAATTACTAGGCTTTGTAATTGTAGCTTATTGTTTTACCACTGTACTAACAATAAGTTGAAAGTTATTGATTTAGTATCGAAAGGCTGCATCCGCACATGATAAAACATTAAGACGATAGTAAAATACGTTACAAAAAAATCCAATTTTACAATTTGCCAATGACAATAAGTTAATTCTATGACAATATGCTTGCATAAATCACAGATTAAACCACTGGCACCCAAGCTAAGATTAAACTTGTGTTATGGGTGCCAGGACTCTAGCTGTTATTTCTCAATTTATACAAAAACTAGTACGTAGTTAAATTAGGTAAGTAGCTATCAATTGAATACAAAAAGAAAACAAAGTTATAAAAACAAGGAAACAAACGATAGAAGAGATTAAATATAAAAGATAAATAAAAATGTATAGCCTCTCTCTATAGTGTGAATTAGGTGAGGTTTGTGGTGTAAAGTGTGTATGTTTTATGTATATGTGTAGTGTGTGTGTGTGTGTGATCTATGCGCTTGTAGTATGTTGTTTAAAATTAAAAAAATTGAAAAACAGAATAGTGTTACTACGTATTTCATCCCCATTGTACAATATTTTCCTAACAACATGTTATCCTAGTAAATAATGAACTAGACATATTGTTATAATATTTGTGTTTCTCGTTCTCGGTGACGATAACGTGTCGGTGACGGCTGTGTTGGGCAAATGTCCTTACTTTCCGTCCACAGTTTTTTTTACCCGTTACAATAAGGTTGCTGTTGGGTTGTTGCCACTGACTAGTCTGTCAAAATCTCAGTGATCTTTATTCTCATTACAACTCGGCTGCTGTTGGGTTGTTGCCACTGACTAGTCTGTCAAAATCTCAGTGATTTTTATTCTCACTACAACTCGGCTGCTTTTGGGTTGTTGCCACTGACTAGACTGCCAAAATCTCATTGATCTTTATTCACTTTATAATAAGGTTGCTGTTGGGTTGTTGCCACTGACTAGTCTGTCAAAATCTCAGTGATCTTTATTCTCACTACAACTCGGCTGCTGTTGGGTTGTTGCCACTGACTAGTCTGTCAAAATCTCAGTGATCTTTATTCTCATTACAACTCGGCTGCTGTTGGGATGTTGGCACTGACTAGTCTGTCAAAATCTCAGTGATCTTTATTCACGTTACAATAAGGTTGTAGTTGGGTTGCTGCTGTCAGAGGTGGTTGTACATTGAACTAACTGTCTGTTTAGTATTGGTTTAACAATGCTAGCAGTAGCAAGTAAGGAGTATATTCTTTATGCGAGTGACAGACCACGATCTTCTATAGATATGTTTTATTATTTATTTTATTATAAGCCTGTGTTGTCCCACTGCAGAGTAAGGACCTCCTTGCCCTCTTTCCACTTTTCCCGGCTTACTGGGATTGTGGGTCAGTCCATTAAAAAGGCATTCAACTCATCCGCCTTCTCTTTCTGGGCCTGCCATTTTGTCGCTTCCAGTTATTTCGTCTATATCTCTGCATATTTATATTAAAGTCGCTTTTCGTGTCTGTTTGTGTGACCGCGTTGTTTTTCTAAATGCAACGGATTTTGATGCGGTTTTCACCATAATTCAGAGGATTTGTTCCGTTAGATTTGTGTGCATATAATAAATAAATATAAAATAAACAAATCTCATTGTTTTTTCAAAACGCAAAAACTAGGTATGCGAGCAGAGGCGTGTCGTTAGTATCGTAATGTTTCTTTTTTCTTCTGAAAATTCTGTCGTCATGGGTTAAACAAAAAGAAGCCTTTTAGAGGCTTGGATTCTAAATAATATTCTTTCATGACAATAGTGAAGAGCAAAGGTCAATTTCCTTATTTATTGTAACCGGAAAATGTAATCAACCAAAACGTTCAAAATATATTAACCCCACAAAACCCTCAATTCATCAAGCAAATAAACGATAAAAATATCAAAGACCTTCTTACAATTTTTCACAAGCACTTTCTCATAGACTGGATGCAAACGACCCCGTACACTTTCCTTGTTAGTTCATTGCCCTTGCCCATGGGTTGAGGTCATTTTGAGCCCTGAACAAATAAGGGTTGAAATGCTTCGCGATTGAATTTGACCTTCAAGGGGCTTGAGATGTTTTGTGATTGATTCGTTTCTTAGGGAATTTTAAAAGGTTTTTATGGTGATAAATACGTTTATTTGTATGAGAGCAGGTGGTTGGGGTGTGAAAGAATCGTGATGAGTACACCTTTTACTTTCTAACAATAAAAAATAAAATAGTGTAGGTTATAATAATATTAATAATAATAATTCTTTATTTTCGGACTACAGTGATCCAGCGTGTTAGTAAAACAAACTTCTTTAGCTTATTACTAGTGTTAGTTAAAAAATATTAAAAAAAAAAAAAAACTAAGAACCACACCTAGTATATGGCACCTGGTATATTTGGCATCATTTCGTTAAGATTTTTTTTTTTGTGAGCAACTTACTTTTTAAACTTGTTAATATAAAAATGAGCAAAGAAATAAATGCAATGAGTTGAAGCTCGCTACGAGTATTCCATAAATGGCCGGAATGGCACCAAATTACGAATTGTACGTCGTGGGTTCGAACCCAGACAGGCACTTTACTTTGTGTAAATTATTTCATCACCACTGCTCTCAAAACGGTGAAGGAAAACATCGTGAGGAAACCGGCATGTCCTAGAACTAAAAATTCGAAGACATGTGACATCTACCAACCCGCACTTGGCCCGCGTGGTGGATTACGGCCCATACCCTCTCACAGAGAGGAGGCCTGTGTCCCAGCATTGGGAACGACTGATTATGTTATTCCACCAATAAAATTGGTTTTTAAGCTCGCTATTCCGCCATTTTGTTTTTAGTTTTATTTTTTTATTGCGAAATTATTTTTTGGTATTTTATTTATCATAACTTGTAAATACAAGTCGCTTGTGGCTAAGTAATAACAGCCGCACGGGTCGATCGATCAGGTTAAGATACACTAAGCGCGGTTGGTCTCTGGATGGGTGACCATCTTTACACCCCTCCATGCCTCGGAAAGCACGTTAAGCTGTTGGTCCCGGCTATCATTCGTAGATCTTTGACAGTCGTTATGGGTCGTCAGAAGCCCGAAACTCTGACAACCAATCTTACCAAGGGATATCGTATTACCCAGTAACTGGGTTGTGGAGCTCAGATAAGCAGTCGCTTCATGTAAAATACTGGTATTCAGCTGCATCCGGTTAGACTGGAAGACCCCAACATAGTTGGGAAAACTCTAGGCAGATTTTATAAAATTTACAAGTGATAAAACCATTATTTTGATCAATCTCTTAGCTAAATCACTACATAGTATAAAACAAAGTCGCTTCCCTGTCTGTCTGTCCCTATATATGCTTAGATCTTTAAAACTACGCAACGGATTTTGATGCGGTTTTTTTTAATAGATAGAGTGACTCAAGAGGAAGGTTTACATGTATAATATATGCATAATATAGTAGATAAACACTGATAATTTTAGAGGTTTCTAATGTAATGTCGTAAATAAACACATTTTTTTGCGCTTACATTGTAAACGCTGGCTGAACCCGTCGAGATAGATCAAAATAATGTACTACAGTATTGTACACCTTAAAAAGGTCTACAAAAAAGTCCCCGATGGTATATGTCTATCTCTTAGGGATAACCCAGAATAACCATTTTTTTATCCTATACTTTTTACGAGAAATAATGGCTCTAAAATTATATCAGTGTTTCTCCATTGCACCCGTGCGAAGCCGGAGCGGGTCGCTAGTAATACATAAACCTAATAACACCCCGTATTTTGCTGCCCCTGTTTCCACACTTCGCTTGCTGTCTAGAAAAAAATATAAGATTTAGTGGACGATGATTAATTAATTATAATTTTACAGCTATTTCTGTCCATCTGAATGTCAAGGTGCATTTACCTACAACTTTTGAGTAGCTGTTTTATTAAAGTTTAGGTACTAGTTTGTGCTTTCAACTCTTTAGTATCTATTAAATCTTTAGCTCGTTCATTGACTTTTATAACTAAGTATGGCAATTAAATCGGTTTTCTAAAGACATGAAAGGTGCACCGTAATAATTCTAATCCTATTATCCTACTAATATTATAAATGCGAAAGTTTGTGAGGATAGATGAATGGATGGATGTTTGTTATTCTTTCACGCAAAAAATACAAAACGGATTTGGATGAAATTTGGCACTCAGATAGTTTATAACCAGGATTACCCCTTGGGTACTTTTTATCCCGATATCCCTACGGGGTCGAAACTTATGCGAGTGAAACCGCAGGGCACTGATAGTCATCTATAAAAATTACAAAGTAAAATTGCTTTTCGAGGCTGTCTGTGTGATTGCATTATTCTTCTAATAACATCATGTAATATCAAATATACATCTAACTTACAATAATAAATAATATAAAAACCCATAGGTAACGTAACGGACGGGATCAACTATAGAAAGAAAGAATATTTAACTTACATGATTACTTAGACTTATAATAAAGCTGAAGAGATTCTTTGTTGTTTTTTGTTTGAACGCATTTTAATATCTAGAAGTACAGACGCCAGTACATCAAGCTACCCGAAACTATCAAATTTTCCCAACCAACTTTAAACCTTATGCTGTAACGATAAATCTTTCCATACCGAGACCCCTCGGAAAGCACGTTAAGCCGTTAGTCCCAGCTGTCATTCGTAGATCTATGACATTCGTTACGGGTAGTCAGAAGCCCGAAAGTCTGACAACTAGTTTTACCTAGGGGTATCGTATCACCCGGTAACTGGTTTGTGGAGGTCAGATAGGCAGTCGCTCCATGTAAAATATTCAGCTGCATCCGGTTAGACTGGAAGCCGACCCCAACATAACTATGTTTAACGCCATGCCACTGAACTGATCATCATTTGCCCAAATGATGATCAGTTCTTGAACGTCCTCTCAACAACAACACCAACTCAGCCTATCGCAGTCCACTGTGAGACAAAAGCCTCTCCCAAGATGCGACAGAACACTCTGTCTTGCGCCCTCCGCATTCAGTCTATCCCAATCACCTTTTTAAGGTCATCGGTCCACTTAGCTGGGGGTATCCCACACTACGCTTGCCGATACGCGGTCTCCACTCCAGGGCTCGTCAGGGAGGGTGCGTTGTGCAGGGCGCACACACGCACAAATAATGTTTGCACGTAGAAATATGTAGTTCCTGCCTAGTCTCAAGAGAAAATGGCGCTTTCATGTGCGTAATACAAACTTGAACCATCTGTTTGTTTAATTATAGTACTCCCAATGCCTACCTCAACGAAGTCACAGAAACAAATCGACTGCCGCAACAAACACTATCGAAACTGCAAATCACGCACTTCAACATCCACAAATTATAAATATTACCTTTCCGTAAAGCGTACGCCCACCTAATACTCGTAGATAGTGTACTCGTACACTCAAGTCAGAAAACAAACGACTTACTACGTAAAAACTTAACATAGCAACAGTACAATATACAAGGTTTTTGTATAAAAATATTAATGTTGAACAACATTCGCCCCCTCATTTATGAAAACGCTCGGAGCAATCCTAAAATAAACGTTATCATAATATTTATATTATTCCCTCATGTAACGGGCAGGTTTTATTCGTTCTCGATCTATTCGGTACTGAAAACTTACCGGACTACTATCAAAAGTTAATCATTTTAGCCAGCAACAGACCTGACTTGTCAGTTGCAGGGTCAAATCAGAGTAAAAAAATCACCACGGGAAAAACAAACCCGTGCGAACCTGTAGTGCGATTCCGTAACCATCTCACTGTGAAAACTCAGGTGAAGTGAGCGTGGAGTGAGCTGTCAGTGTCATCCCACCTGATACTAGGCATTTACCATGTATACATTTACAATAAAAATCGAGATTTTAATAATATTTTTATCCTAATTCTATTGATCTTTTTTTATATAATATCTAAACTAGTATTTTAGTTGTCAAAACATTATTATTGTGTCGGGTTTCAACAGAACCTTGCAATTTTCTTATTTCAATCGCTTTTTGTCAGCTAGCTGAGACGGAAGTGAAGTAAATATTATTTACTAGTGTACTAATTCTACGCTTCGCATCCCAAGTAATTTAAATTAAATAGTTTTTTTAAAGCTGTGAGCTAAATAATAGCAGTCTCAATAAATAATAACTGGGTCTATCTTCAAGGTTAAGCAACGTTTGCCAAGGTCAGTTCGCGGATGGGTGTCTATCCATAACATACCGAGACCCCTCAGTGCTTCGGAAAAGCACGTTAAGCAGTTGGTTCCGGTTGTCATTCGTAGATATTTGACAGACATTACGGGTAGTCAGAAGCCCGACAGTCTGACAACCAGTCTTCATGCCAAGGGGTATCGTGTTACCCAGTAACTGGGTTGTGGAGGTCCGATAGGCAGTTTTTCCATGTGAAACACCAACCCAACGCAACTCGATCCCACTGCATCGCATTAGAGTGGAAGCAAACCCCAACATAGTTGGAAAAAGGCTAGGCAGATTTAGATTCCATTAGTTTTAGCTAAATAAAGTCAAGCCCTAAGTTAAGGTCCCACATAATCTGTATTATGTACTCCACTCTCTCTTGTGCTCTCATTATAAACCCCTCGTAACATGGGTTTATAACCTCATGATATACGACCATGCGTAGTACTTATACTGTGGTAATAATACTCGTCTAGACCTCGCCTTAAATATGAAGTTAATAAGGAAAGCGACTTGCGTAACGTCTTGGTAAACCACGGGTTAAAGTTAGCTAGATGTGGCAGGCATAATCAGCAAACGTAGCAGGCATAATCAGCATAAATGTAGCAGGCATAATCAGCAGATGTGGCAGGCATAATCAGCAGATGTGGCAGGCATAATCAGCAGATGTGGCAGGCATAATCAGCAGATGTGGCAGGCATAATCAGCAGATGTGGTAGGTATAATCAGCAGATGTGGCAGGCATAATCAGCAGATGTGGCAGGCATAATCAGCAGATGTGGCAGGCATAATCAGCAGATGTGGCAGGCATAATCAGCAGATGTGGCAGGCATAATCAGCAGATGTGGCAGGCATAATCAGCAGATGTGGCAGGCATTATCAGCAGATGTGGCAGGTATAATCAGTAGATGTGGCAGGCATAATCAGCAGATGTGGCAGGCATAATCAGCAGATGTGGCAGGCATAATCAGCAGATGTGGCAGGCATAATCAGCAGATGTGGCAGGCATAATCAGCAGATGTGGCAGGCATAATCAGCAGATGTAGCATAATCAGCAGATGTGGTAGGCATAATCTGCAGATTTAACAGGCATAATCAGCAGATGTGCAGGCATAATCTGCAGATTTAGCAGGCATAATCAGCAGATGTGCATGCATAATCTGCAGATTTAGCACACATAATCAGCAGATGTGGCAGGCATAATCAGCAGATGTAGCAGGCATAATCAACAGATGTGGCAGGCGTAATCAGCAGATGTGGCAGGTCTATAATGTTCTCACAGCTGTGGTACAGGCGTCCTCTCAGTGATAGGGAGTGGGCCGTAATCCACCACGTTGGCCCGGTGCGAGGTGGTAATTGTCACATGTCTTCGAATTTTTGGTCCATGACGGTTTCCCCACAATGTTTTCCTTTACCGTTTTGAGAGCAGTTTTGATGAAATAATTTACACTCGTAAGTCGCAGCCGTTACCACTGGGCTACCACTGTTATCTTTTTTTTTCTAAGCTATTATTGAATTTACGTGTATCAATGTTTCCAATCCTATTGACAAAATAATAAAAACAACATTAATTTAGGATCGTATCACTACAAAACCAATATACTTAAATTCAGATACGCTTCAATAAAATTGAAGTACGAACGGATTCAGCAAAACTTTACCTCTATGTTGTTTGCGTTGCAAAATAGTTAATCGTGGGTTAGCACTCCGTTTTAAGTGTTATTTACAGTTAACCCGGCTTACCCAAAGCCGGGCTTGCAATATGTAATCACTCGTTTATACTTATCTGTTGCTTTTCAGCTTTTTCTTTTCCTTGGAGCTTTCAGTGCTTATTTGCGTGGTCCAATTTGCTTTTAGAAGTTTTGTATTTATTTGAAAGTAGTTGGATAGTTTCTTTACATTTTTGTCGTGAATTCCTTGACTTTTGCGGAGTAATACTCCAAAGCTAGTGCGCAGTTAGGTGAAGTTTTTTATTAGAAGTTTTGTTTTAAATTAACTCTTAAATATCATTTTTATCTACAACGTGTAACGTTAAATGCGCAAAAGCTCAGACAACCGTACTGATTTATAATTTAATTAACCTATTTCAGAGACAAAATAAGTCATTAAAAAAATTGTAAAGGTTTTATGTGCTGTTTTAGTTTTACTGGCCATTCTGATCGTTTCTTGCGTCTGCGATGACGCTTTATCGAGGGAGGAGTCGTTACTGGGCCGCTGCGCCGCGCTGACAGTGGTAAATAGACACGGCAACGTTGTTAATGAAGATTTTTTGAAAAATGTGACCTATATTAAAAAGTGGTTTGGTTAATTCTGCTCGTTATTCTGATCAAACTATTTTCAGGTTTTGCGCATTTAACGTTACACGTTGTATACTAATCTATTTATACTTATAATATGATAAAGCTGAAGAGTTTGTTTGTTTGGACGTTCTAATCTCTGGAACTACCAGTCAAATTTGAGAAATTCTTTTTACATGTGATAACACAACTCTTGAGCAAGATTATGTCACGCTACGACTCTTAGAAGGGGAGCAAAAAAAAAGTCAGCAACTAAGCGAAAACGAAGTAATACGTGAACGAGCGATACGATGCGCCTCTACCTTGGGCTCGGCTTTAAGTCTAACTGGATGCAGCTGAATACCAGTATTTTGCATGGAGCGACTGCCTATCTGACCTTCTTGTGAAGGTCAGATAGGCAGTCGCTCCATGCCAGTTACGGGGTAACACTACGATACCACTCGGTAAGACTGGTTGTATGACTTTTGGGTCTTTGACTACCCGTAACGCCTGTCAAAGATCTACGAATAGCAGCTGGTACTATCGGATTAATGTACTGTCCGAAGCGCGATCCATTTCGAGCTGCAAGACTACCTCTGAGTTTGTTTCGGCCTTTCTTCTCAGAGTAGTCAGATAGGAAACGCCGACCTCATCTAGTTTAAAAAAATATGATTGACATGTAAAAGTGTTTGTACAAACCTACTTACAGAAAATAAATCATTTATCATTTAAGATGAGATCGATGATGTCTAGAGGAACGTACTGATTGATGCCTTTTACGAGCTTTATATTTAAGAAAAAATAAAAGAAAATACGTTTATTTGCAGTAAACATGACGCATACAAATAGAAAAACTAACAGGTTAGAAAAAAAGTACAATAATTAAATAACAATTACAAATATCGTCGACCGTAGGTTCACTTGAGGTAAGGGACAAAATACCCAAAATGAGTTGAGTATACAGTTTTGTTCAGAATTTTTCGCTCTATCGAATGGTGAATATGAAAAAATTCTAGCTTAAGAAAAATGTCCCTTACTCTAATGATTTTTGGATCTAAATTTCGAATCAGCCCCATAATAACAATGTATCTGAAAAACTATGCAATATAGGAACTTAAAATGGTGTAATTATCGCCGCCAATCCACTTCAAATGAGGTAAGGGACTTCCCAATCAACGAATTACCATTACGTACGTCAAAAGTGTGTACTTCATTTTCTGTCAAAAATCTCTTTACACTGTATTTTTTTCATAAATTTTTTCAACAAGTCCTTTACACTATTTTTTCATTAATAGATTGGATCCAACGTAGAGGTCAGTTTAATGTAAGGGACGGGACTACAACATGCTTGGTTAGTAAGGGACATTACTAACAAAATACGTTGTTGTAAGGGACATCTATTTTTTTAAATAGCTAACTCATTTAAATAAATGTAGATAGAGCACTAAAATACAAGTTTATGTGTGAAATCAGACCCGAAAAAGGTTAATAACAAAAAAAGTTATGGGCGATTTAGTTCGAAAAAAAACTTTGTCGGCCTCTCCTGAAAAATCGTATTTTGTCCATTACCTCAATTGAACCTACGGTCGACGATATGCGTCACATCCACGCAAAACGGCCATCGCTCAGCATAATGCTACGACCCTCTGCGAGACAAAGTCCTAGCGCTGGTTTTCAGTGACAACTGATTTGGTATCTCCTACTCGTCAGAGTCCCTTTGACTGACGTGTCGAATCCTCTTCCAGGTTCTCAAATCTTATTAACATAAATTAAATTAACTATCACATAATTTACCACTTATTAAGTACCTTTCGTGATTGGATTTCAATTTATGTACTAGCTTAAATCAGCGTAATCGTAAAACAGTTCTAAACTTGATTAATTTACTGTAACGACCTGTTAGGCCTACTGGGAATGTTGCGAAGCCTAACAAATAGAGTTCAAATTTAAGGTCGTCTGTGTTATCTTGAAGTTTAGCTGTTCATGTTGTTTTAGGGCATTGCAATATTAGAATCGCTGATAATAATATTTTGTGCTACAGAAGATTAAAGTCGAAATTTTAATAAAAACAAAACAATTTCATTCATCATCTGCCTAGCCTTTTCCCAACTATGTTCGGGTCGGCTTCCAGACAAACCGGATACAGCTGAATACCAGTATTTTACATGGAGCGACTGCCTATCTGACCACCACAACCAGTTACTGGGTAATACGATACCCCTTGTTGTCAGACTTTCGGGCTTCTGATAACCCGTAACGACTGTCAAAGATTCATGGATGACAGCCGGGACCAATGGCTTAGCGTTAAGGTGGTCACCCATCTACGGACCAACCGCGGCAAGAGTAGCTTAACATGATCGATCGATACATACGGCTGTTATTACTTGGCCACAAGCTCCAGAACAATTTAATTACAAAGTGGATTAAATATTTATAGACACAAATCTCAAAACAGCTGTTCTCTGGGTCTTGGTAATTACTAAAGAAATATCGTCATCTATGCTAGATAGATCACCTTTTGTAGCTCATAAATTCAATGTTACTCTGAAGTTGCACCTACTTTGCCGACAATTAATTAATTAATTAAATTCCATTAGATAAATATAAATTCTTATCAGTTTTGGTTCAACAGTCTACCCATGTCGGATACGCAACAGGATAAAAAGGAATTTCAAATAAATTACATACTAACATAACATAACATAACATGTTTCTCAACAAACTCTTCCTAAAATTGTCAATTTTTGGTTAAAGAAAACAAGGATTTCACTTACTTGAGAATATTTTTAGAACTTAAAATATAGTAGGAATTATAGCAATTAACAATTTTAGCATGCTTTTTGCCCTCAGGTCCTGCGCCAGACTACTCTCCCGATAGTCCCGACTCGCCACCAGACGTTCCAGCGGCAACTTTCCCACCGCCTTGATCTGCCTTCCATCCAGTTCAGCATCTGCAGCCTGGAACGAGCCGACTCTTCTATTGGACTTATTAAGGTAAAATAAAGGAAAAAAGAATACAAGAAAGAAACAAAAAAGAAATACAGAAAGAAAATACAAAGGTCATTGGGCATATCTGACCCGCTTAGCGAAGAGTGGCGGACATTAACCAAAATAGTTTTAAACTATGGGGAATAATATGACCTTTCATTGCATATAATTATTTAATTAAAAATCGATGGAGAAAATTGTACAGGATCGTTTGAAAAATATATAAAACAAACGGTTTCAGAGGATTTTATTTAATCTTATAAAGGCATAAAAAGAATTCCGATACCATACAGCATGGTGCACGGATGCGCCAATGTTCAGACTGTTCAGAGGCGTGTATACGCTGTCTCTTTCACACATTAGACAGGTAGAACAAGTTTCGTTGCGCTCGCGCACTGTCTCACCGCCCTCCGCGCAGTCCTTCGTCACGTCATATCCGAATGAAACAGTACTATACATATATTATGTTAAACCCGACACAACATGGAAGACAAAGTATAGAAGAGTATTACTGCTCAAGTATACATGGCCGCCGCACTGTCGGGAGCTGCGCCCATATCGCAAGCATAGTTTATTATCTGTCTTGGGCCAAACATCAGGAAGCAACAGATGCACCCGCTGCCTTTTTAAATGATCTTATGTTTGATTTGGATCAAATTGAATAAAAAATATTCTAATGAATTAGCATTTTATTCATCTTCCCTATATCAGTTTATAACACGAATTTTGCGAGATTCCCGTGGCTCACATTAATGTGACTAATGCCATAGTAAATCAGAGCCATATATCAATACACTCTGCTATATTTCGTTTGTGTCCGCCATGGGTATGGTTTCCATACTAAGGTGCCCAATGACCTTTATTTGACGAAAATTATAAGTGTCGATCAGCCGGCGAGAAATTTCATTAAAAAAGTTATAAAGTTTAGTTATAAAAAAAAATACTGTTTACTTAAGGTCCACACAAAATAGTTCGATAGTCCGGGTCCGGACCGCGGTCGACCATTTGGTCACTCCTGAGTACAAAATGGCAAACGGGGTTTTACTTACGTCACGCACCCTTGCATTGAGCAAGTTGATGATAACTACAAAAATACATCATTTTACGTTGGACTGTCGAGTGATCGGTAGTCTTGAGTGACCAGCAGTGCTATTCTGTAAATATCTCACCGTGAGAACTCAGGTGAAGTGAGCGGGAAGTGAGCTGTCATTAGGGATTAACACTATTGACACTGCTCACTTCAAGCTCACTTCACTTATGATTTCACGGTGAGATTTTTACAGAATCGACCGGCTTGTATCAGCTTCTGTAGAATACAAGTTACATCCATTACATCACGAGTAGAAAGAATCATTTACTGAGGTAAATATGCTCTTGCAAAACAAACTTGATAGATGACGTGTGACGTAGATACATGGAGTGCCACCTACATGCAAGAATAAATTCAAATTAACTACCTCCACAAGTCGATGAAGTTATGAGCTATGCATATCGACGGCGAAGTGCCAATACCTCCTAACTGACAAAGTCAAAAATTTACACAAACTGAAACAAAACGTTCAAAATAGACACGTTTGTTTAGTTGGGAGGTACATATTTACACATTTTAATTTAATGCTGTTGCAACTAAAAATACACTTAGGCGATTTCACTAAAACATGCGAATAACGCCTTTAAATTCAAAACGAAAAAAAAAGTGAATTTTTCAAAAAAAAAATGTCAGTTAGGAGGTATTGGCACTTCGCCGTCGATATGTAATCACTATGCATATTGCTAAAGCAAACATGAAGTATGATGCTCTTTTTTTTATAACTGGAGTAAGATTCTGGGACGAGCATTGATGCCCCACTGGTAACGGCCCCGCGATTTACGAGTGGTACGTCGTAGGTTCGAACCCAGACAGGCGCTTTACTTTGTGTAAATTATCTCATCACCACTGCCCTCAAAACGGTGAAGGAAAACATCGTGAGGAAATCGGCATGTCCTAGAACCAGACATTCGAAGACATGTGACATCCACCAACCCGCACTGGGTCCGCGTGGAGGATTACGGCCCACTCCCTCTCACCTAGAGGAAGCCTGTGTCCCAGGGAGAAGTAGAAAGAGCGTGGCAGTGGGACATTAAAGGTTAATAAAAAAAAATAGTTTGTGCCCAGTAGGTGGCCATGTTGATTGAACACGACACTTACTCACTCACTCACTCACTTACTCACTTATACGACACTTTACTAGATTTTCTCAAAATAATAATTAAAAAAAAAAATCTGCGAGAATCGATCAAACATGTTCCGATTTTTGTAAGCCCGATTTATATTTAGCGTTTATTCGATGGCTTATGTTTTATTCGCTAACGACTATTATCGGATATCGGACCGTTTATCTATATCTATATACTATTATAATACAGCTGAACAGCTTGCTTCTTTGAACGAGCTTAAAGGCTCGTGCAGACTAGCGCGATTCTGCGATATAATAATAATAATAATAATATGTCATTTATTTCGACCAACTAGGATCACAAAACATTCATATTATATATAAATTATCAATAAAATAGGATACAAAACCACGGCAAAAATACATAATAAATTAAATTGCCTCAAATCAATTAAATCATCACACCGCAACACCTTTCACACTAGAGCGACGCGAATCGCGGCCGCTACCGCGATATCGCCGCGTCGCCTTACAAAAGGAACATTTTGTATGGCGTCGCGGCCGCTGCGCAAATATCGCCGCGATATCGCCGCGTCGCCATACAGAAACATTTTCTATTGGAGTCGCGGCGCAACCATGTTGCGGCGCGACAGGTCGCCCCTGTGTGAATCGTCGCACGCGTTTCCATAGAAATTGTTCTACGGATATATATCGCAGAATCGCGTCGCGCCTGTCTGTACGAGCCTTAATAATCACTGGAACTAAAAGTAAAAAAAAATTGTATTTGATAGCCCGATTCTTGAGGAAGGCTATCTATAGGCTATTTAATATCACGCTAGGACTCGTAGGAGCGGAGCGAAGAGAAAAAAGTCAGAATGAACGCTAAGCGAAAACGATCCGCGTGATTTATTGTTCCCCCGACTCACCCCATTGCATCGCATCGCCTGCCCGCTATAAGGCTCTAGACAGACGGACCGCATTTCAACTGCAATCCAACCGCAAATTGCAGTTCAAGTGCAGTTTGAATGCAGTTGACACGACTGCAATAGAACTGCAAACCTTGCAGTTTAATTGCAGTCGGCGTGCAATCGTGTGAACTGCACACCAACTGCAATCGAACTGCACGGTTGGTTTGCAGTTCTATTGCAGTCGTGTCAACTGCATTCAAACTGCATCCGAACTGAACCATACCTACCCGCCCGCACTACTTTAACGCTCCGCCCCCCGTGCAGTTCGATTGCAGTTGGTGTGCAGTTCACACGATTGCACGCCGACTGCAATTGAACTGCAATCGGACTGCACGTTTGGTTTGCAGTTCTATTGCAGTCGTGTCAACTGCATTCAAACTGCATCCTAACTGCAATTTGCGGTTGGATTGCAGTTGAAATGCAGTCCGTCTGTCTGGAGCCTTATAGCGGGCAGGCGATGCGATGCAATGGGGTGAGTCGGGGGAACAATAAATCACGCGGACGAAGACTCGGTCAGGAGCTAGTATTAAATATTGAGAGTTTTATTTATTTATTTCTAGGAGAACCAACAGCTATAATAAATGTATAACAATTGTATATGAAGCATAGAGCCAATTACAGGTTTTTACGCGTAAAAACAGAAAAAAAGTAGTATAAATCTTAGGATTACTAACAAGCACGATAGAAAAGAATATACATACATTATAAGGTATAATACAATAAGCACTATGCACTTTTAAAAAAGTCAGCATTCAGCCGAGTGCGTACAGAATAGGTTTTGGTGGTAAATGGGTCAAATGAGAACTCCTTATAAAGATTTATTAAAGTCCTTACCCGCTTGCACTACTCGTATGTATGAGTTTTGTCTGATATGCTTTGTATGAGTTTTCTGCAATACCTATTATATTTCATCACATTAACAATATTACACCTTACAAAATGTTCAAAATCACTGGCTTTATTGCCAGTAGTTAAGATATCTGATGCCTCAACAGTCTGATCCTTGAAACTAACGAACTAAATTGGAGGGCTCCGCTTTCTAACTAGCACTGAGTCAACGGACCCTCTACTGTCTAGAGAAGCGGTTGGCGCAAGTTCTAGGTATAATTTGAATAGTTTATCACGTAGTTCTAGCATCATGATAAAATTGTTGTTGATAAAAGTAAAATTTAAGGAAAGAACTGATTACGATACGAAGGTTTGGAAGAATTGAAATCAATATCAGCGTATCTTTGCATAATCAGTCCGTAGTGTTCCCGGTGCAGGCCTCCTCTCAGTGAGAGGGAGTGGGTCGTAATCCACCACGCGGGCCCAGCGCGGGTTGGTAGATGTCACATGACTTCGAATGTTCGGTTCTAGGACATGCCGGTTTCCTCACAATGTTTTCCTTCACCGTTTTAAGAGCAGTGGTTATAAAATAATTTACATAAAGTAAAGCGCCTGTCGGGGTTCGAACCTACAACTCGTAAGTCACAGCCGTTACCGCTGAGCCATCACCGTGCCGTCTTAGTCTAGCAGTTATCCTGAAACGTTTAAAACGTGGCCAATTTTTAAGCTTTTAATTTTTTTATAATATTATTTACGCTATTCGCAAACAATTTTTATAAGAGTTTAAAATAAAAATAAATGTCATCATCGCGATTGGTGCTTAAACAAAATTCTCTTTTTTCGTTTTTTTTTTAAGTTCAACCGGCTATAACTTAAAGAGGTTGTTAAAACTTTTAAGGGTCGATATACTTGCTTTGAGAAACAACTTCAGGTCGTTTACCTTCAGAAATGACAAAAGAAAAACGAACTTTTGATCTAATACAGGAGTTACTTAACTCTGCGTCGCAGCGCGTCGAGGCAGCTTACGGCGCACTACATTACTTACTGACTCCGATTTCGTCGCGTGCCGGTGTTTAGAAGCTTCTATTACTATTTTTGCAACATCATTGTCGTACTTGTGTGAAACTGGCTTTTCTACAGTTCAATCAATAGGCCTAACCCAACCATGTATGCTGGGTTCGGCTTCCAGTCTCACTGGATGCAGCTGAATTCCAGTATCTTACATGATTCGATTGCCTAGGTATCAGACCTTCACAACCCTGTTCTTGGGTAATATCTACTAATACCCTTTGGTAGATAAAATAGAATCTTTGGCACTCTTGGCAGTCGTCTTGGCAGTCGTTACGGGTCAGAATGCTGAAAGTCTGACAATCATTCTTACCAAGGGGTATCGTATCGTATTACCCAGTAACTGGGTTGAGCCGACCCCAACTATGTTGGGCTCGGCTTCCAGTCTCACTGAATGCAGCTGGGTACCAGTATTTTATATGGAGCGACTGCCTGACTGACCTCCACAATCCAGTTACTGGGTAATACGATACCCCTTGGTAAGACTGGTTGTCAGACTTTCGGGTTTCTGACTACCCGCAACGACTGTCAAAGATCTACGCGAATGACAGCCGGGACCAACGGCTTAACGTGCTTTCCGAGGCACGGAGGGGTCTCGGTATGTAAAGATGGTCACCCATCCATAGACCAACCGCGGCAAGCGTAGCTTAACCTGATCGATCAACCTGTGCGGCTGTTATTATTTAGCACTAAAAGTAAGAAACTGAAATATGGACAGAGTTTACTTTTTGTTAGTAGGCAACTATAAAAAATAAATATCTTGAACATCACAGAAATCTTTTCCCCTCTTCATTATGACGTTAAAAGTCCACTGTCATTACAATGTCTTTGATAGAAGAGAATATACCTCTCTAAAGACTTGTGCACATGATTCTGGTTTCACAATTACCACTCCTTTTGTCTTTGTTGAGAATTTTGTGCTCTTTTGTCTTATATTTTATGCTTGTAATTATAGTACTGGCGGCTACTTTTTGTGTAACGAAACTCTTTGGTAGAAAACAGAAGCGGGACAGGCTTGTGTGTTCCAAGCATGTAATTAAAATGAAACATTTTGTTAGGTTTTTCGTTTCTTTTGAAACTGAAACTGTTTTAAAAATTTTAAAAAAGAAAAAAAAATACGGTATCTGGTAGAACTAAGATTAGCAGACTGTATTTATTGTTTTTTAGATTAGGTACATCTACAAGGTGTAACTACAATGAGTACAATGACCCCTTAATAGGTTGTGCTTTATTTATAAAGCACAACCATCATTACGAACAACTTTTACTATGGGACCAAACCTGAAATCGCGAAAAAAAAGTCAGCTGTTCCTTACATAACGCATAACTCTTCAAAATGTGGAACAGCAGATTTTTTTTTCGCGATTTCTGTTTTGGCCCCATAGTAAAAGTTGTTCATAATGATGAGTACAATGACCCCTTATGAGGTTGTGGGTGATTTAAGTTACAATTTGTATATCTACAGGATGACTTGTAATTTGACGTATTCCTTCCAGGACTTGATAGTATGATCCATTTACAACTAATAGGTAAGCTCCCCATAAAGCCTAGGAAATTCATGGGATTAGAGAAAAAACAATTTTCATGTAATTTTGAAAATATCACAGAATTCGTCACTAAATATCACTTTTCTCTAAACTCTCAAATTGAATGGCCCTCATTATTACTATTCCATTGACTACCTGATATTAGGTTGTCTCATAAATTATTGCCAGTTAAAAACCAATTATTATTAATATTTTTTTATAAATAAAAAAAACATTTAATCAATTATATAGTCTCTCTCATTATCTACAACAGTCAGCCATTTACAGGGCAAAATTTGAATACCCTTCTCCCAAAATGAGCCAGGCTGGGACTCGACAAAATTTTCAAGTTCAATTTTAATACTTCCAGAATTTTCGTTTTTTTTTCCTAGTAAATGAAATTTAAGAGCTCGAAATAAATGAAAGTCTGAAGGCGCAAGATCCGGGCTATACGGTGGATGTGGAACAGTCAGCCATCCTAGCTCCTCCAGCTGTTTATGTGTTAACTTGGCGCAATGAGGTCGGCGTTGTCATGCAAAACGTGGACTCCAAGTCGTTTTGGCCGCTTAATTTTTAACATCTCCGCTAGTTTGCGAAGCTGCTGCGTATACAGATTGGCGTTAATAGTCTGATGAGATTCGAGGTGTTCCCAGAAAATCATTCCTTGCCAATCCCAGAAAACAGACAACATAATCTTACGACCGTGTTCATCAAGTTTAGGCTGGGCTGGTGGGTTTTCTCCGCGAGGAATCCAATAGGCATGACGCGTGTTAGTTTCATAATGTATCCAGCTCTCGTCACATATAATAATGTCCTTGAGAAAGTCTCGTCTGTGCGGACCAAGTAACAAACTTTGACAAATGGCCACACGAACGGCCCGGTCATGGTCCGTTAACGCATAAGGTGTCCAACGTGACATCACTTTGCGATATCCCATCGATTTGAGATAACGATCTATAGTCGCATGGGATTGTCCAAGCGCCTTCTCTAAATCGCGCGTACTATAGTCTGGATGTAGCTCAAGTTCGTGACGCAAAGCATTTTCATCGAAGCTGGTGGGTCGGCCTGGGCGAGGTTGATCTTCGCAGCTTATATCACCGGTGTCAAAATGCTTGTACCAGAAACGAACAGTCCGATCGCTAGTAGTACCCGGTCCAAATGCAGTGTTAATCTTTTTAGCCGTTTCTGTTGAAGAGACTTTAAGTCGATGCTCATATAGCATAATAGCTCGCAGTTGACGCTGACCCATTTTCACTAAAGATTAATTACTGCGTTGCGTCCGCGCCTATTTATACCCTCACCATAAAAGATACTCATCCTTACTAGAAAGATCTAGAACTTTCTTGAATTTGCTTTAGTTTAAATACGAGAAAATTCGAAAAAAATAAAAAATAGCAAGAACTTATGAGACAACCTAATATTTTATATTTTATATACAAATCGTCCAATGTCGATAAATTTTCTAAAATATCAAGTAGTTAAAGGACGAAGTTTATTAAATATTTTTAAAAAATAGCTACACACACCTGTATACACGTAATAAAATAGTAACGAAGAATTTTGGCCCGTTTGTCTGTTTTTCTGAATGTATGTTCCGGATGTGCACAAAAACAGCCAAACGGATTTGGATGAACTTTGGCACAAAGAAAGCTTATAACTTGGATTAACACCAAACAATTTTGTGTAGTAGTTTATGGTGACGATTCGAAACAAGTTTACCAGAAACCTGATTTTGACGGCACGGTTGGCGCAGTGGTTAAGCGATTGACTGCTGCGCTGCGTGTCGCGGTTTCGATTCTCGCACGGAACAATTATTTGTATGACCTACAAGTAGTTGTTCCGGGTCTGGCTGTTTGTGTATGTGAGTTTAAGCGTCTGTAAACGCACCCACAATACAGGAGAAATTCCTAGTGTGGGGAAACGTTTAAAAAAAAAATCGAAATTATGAAGCAATGGATTAGCAATTTGCTTCATATGATTCAGATCCCCGTTGATAGTGTGTTACACATACAATTGGGGTGCTGGTTGTAGACCAAGATCTAGTTAAGCTTAACTCGAAAAGCTCCTCTAACCCTTAATTGCATGAGTTTTACTTTTTAAGCAAATTAAATTTATTTGGACATAACATTAGCTCTACAATAGGAGGAAAAATATTTATAAAAATATATTCATAAAAACACTTTTTTTTTTCTGAATGGCCTGGTGGAAATTTACATCCTTATGTACTTAATCAGAACGAATCTACTGGGAATAAAATCAATTGAATATCTCTAACAATTGGGGAATCCCCGTGCTCTGTGGAAACGAAAAATATGGCATTGGATTGCTTGATGGAAATTTCCATCACGATGCAGTTAAGGGTTAAGCTAAACTAATTAGTTTAGATAGCTCTTGGTCCGCAACCAGGTTTAGTCCGCGGAGTAAAATTATCTCATTAAGTAAGTACAAAATTTGCCAGCCACACGAGGTTTGTAGGTCCATAAGCCATGATAGTAAAATCAATCAGTCAAGATGACACCTTAAAGTTCTCCGTTTTTTCAATTTTAATGTATTTATTTTGGAAAATTCATTGTGTTTGAAAAATTCGCAAAGAATGTGCGTAATATGGAAGGAGTGATGGGGCTATGGAGAAATTTCTTGAGGATGCGTGAGCGTGCGTGATCCATCGCCGCCCGTTCGATGTCCACCGCGCACAGGATGGATGGAAACCAGCACATGAAGTGATTTTTTGCTCCGTTGGTGTAATTGCTGAATGGCGTTCCAGTGTGAGGATAAATAAATAAATAAATCAGTGGTGAGGGACGCAACTAGTTCAAAAAAGAAAAAAAAAACTTCCGTTGCGGGTCGCCTGGCAGATGTGAAATTTCAAAACTGTTTTGTTTAAAAAATATGCATTAAAACCAAGATTTATTAAAGGAAATAAATATGGCATAATCAAAAACAAAATATTCAGAATAAAAAAATTGTAAATTTGTATTACAAAAACTGGAATATTTTGCTTGTAATGTAAAATATTATGTTATGATATATGAAAAGAATCTGTTTCCATAACTCATGTGTACGGTTTGATTTGATTACATAAGTTATGTTTATATTTAAGCGAAATCCAACCCATTACGTTTATGTATTCCATACATAATGTTAATACGTAACATACTATTGTGAGTACATTAGCTGTTACTATGGGTTTTATATAATGATTATAGTGAAGCGTCGATTATCCGAACATCGCTCTACCGAACGACCGCTTATCCGAACTACTACTCCCGCCCGACTCACGCGTGCCTCTCCCGCCTCCCGCGCTACAGTGCTTGCGGCAGTCACTTGTCACGCACGACTAGTCGATTTGTTATGTAAATGTAATTATGGTTTTCATTAACCTGTACGTAAATATGTATGGCTGAATCAATATACATACAGGTAGTTCGATTATCCGAAAATACCGAATTTCCGAACACCCAAGTCCCAATTAGTTCGGATAATCGGCGCTCTACTGTACCTGAAATGAATCCTGTTTAACGGTTAATTAGGTCAATCGCATCGCAGGTATATCGTATGTACCAATAAGGCTTGCCAATAATAATAACGTTGTGAGTAGTGTATTTGTTACATCTAGGTATTATTAAGTTCTATCCTATGTTTACTTATTAGTAGCGAACCGCCCCGGCTTCGCACGGGTGCAATGGAGAAACACTGATAAAAGAGCCATTATTTCTCGTAAAAAGTATAGGATAAAAATGGTTATTGTGGGTTATCCCTAAGAGGTAGACATATACCATCGCGGACTTTTTTGTAGATCTTTTTAAGATGTACAATACTGTAGTACATTATTTTGATCTATCTCGACGGGTTCAGCCAGCGTTTACAATGTAAGCGCAAAAAAATGTGTTTATTTACGACATTACATTAGAAACCTCTAAAATTATCAGTGTTCCTCTACTATATTATGCATGTATTATACACATAAACCTTCCTCTTGAATTACTCTATCTATTAAAAAAAACCGCATCAAAATCCGTTGCGTAGTTTTAAAGATCTAAGCATATATAGGGACAGACAGACAGGGAAGCGACTTTGTTTTATACTATGTAGTGATAGTGATGTAAAAAGTGTCTAGGACAAAGTTTCTTAAATTCCTTCATTTTTTTAAGCTAAAATAGCAAAATATCAATAAAACCTATAGTTTTAATATATTCGACAAAATGTCCCTTACGTTATTTCATATTTCCAGTATCGATTTGTTACCTCTATTATTAATTTCTAACCTATGTTTACTTATTATTACACTGCAACCGGTCGATTCTGTAAAAATCTCACCGTGAAAACATGCGTGGAGTGAGCTGTCCGTGTCAACCCACTGATGCTGGGGATTGACCAAGCAAACATTAACAATCGTAATCGAGATTTTAATAATATTTTTTATGCTAATTCTATTGATCATTTTATATAATTTCAAAGCTAGTATTTTAGTTGTCAAAACGTTATTTTTTAACCGACTTCAAAAAAAGGAGGAGGTTATCAATTCGACTGTATTTTTTTTTTTTTTTTTTTTTTTTTTTTTATGTTTGTTACCTCATAATAACCGACTGGGTGAACCGATTTTCATGATTCTTTTTTTGTTTGAAAGCTGGTGCTTCCCGTGTGGTCCCATTGTCACCATTTCAATATCTGATGATGGGATCTTGTAGAAATCGGGGGAACTCTTCAATAAATAACAGCAGATTAACCGCGATTGTTGCTATAGCATATCTAAGCATTGTTTACACCATCACACAACATAATATCACGCCTGTACTCACTACAAAGGTTATATATTTTTTTATTATAATAATAATTAATACCAGTAAAACAACCGCGATTGCTGCTATCGCATATGTATGCATTGTTTACGCAATCGCACAACATAACATCACGTCTGTACCCTATAAACGCAGATGCAGCTTCCTGTCACTGATATTTACATAGCAAGTAGTGTTTATATGAATTTGATTGGGGTAGATATACCTAAAAAGTGAAAAATAAAAATTTTTATATAAAAAAAAACAACCGACTTCCAAAAAAACACTACAAAGTGAAAAATAATTTTAATTTCGGAAGTCGGTGTCAAAAAACCAAAATGCAGAACCAACGACACCGACTTCCAAAATTAAAATTATTTTTCACTTTGTAGTGTTTTTTTGGAAGTCGGTTGTTTTTTTTTATATAAAAATTTTTTGTGAGGTTAAGATAAGAAAAATATGATAATTATGTGATTATTAAATCAATAATTATTGTTACCTTCAATCGCCTGAAACACGGGATTACCTAGTTCAGCCATAAATCATGGGTGAACTTGACATAGATTTAAGAAAAACTGTATTTGACGTTAGTCCTCATAATTTTGATTTTTTTTTTTTGAATATGAGAATATTACTCGCATACAAATAAACATACATACATACTTCTAAAAAAATATCACTAGAATATTAATAATTATACGTTATCAAAATAATCAATACATACAGATAGTGCCATCCACGGAGACGCGCCCCCCTTTCTTCCTAATCGTTGGTGGTTATCGCTAGTTAATTCCACACGTTTTAGTTTTGGTGATACTTACACACTAATTACCCACTAATAAGTAATTACTGTGTATCGACAAAACTAAAATACTAGCGGAATGTTGCACACTTTCACTGTAAGCATTAAAAAGAACAGTGAGGTGCGTCTTCGTGGATGGCACTATCTGTACACAACTATCATGAAGTGGAAAGATAGTGTTCTTTTAGTCTTCTTTTAAAAACTGCAACAGTTCATATTAGAAATATTAGATACCCATAGAAATTAAGTTGTTTTGTCAGACTAGAGTTGTAAAAAGAAAATATAAAAACAATGGAATTCTAAAAAATATCACAGAACTTTTGCTGAATACAAATTGTATCCTACTAAAAGCTTAATGGAAAATACTAAAGTAGTATTCAAACAGCTTCGAAAATAACACTGCCTGCATAACACTGACATTGCCCGTGCCCCAGGGCTGTCAAAACCCCGTCCCGCACAACATAATACCTAACACGTCATACAAAATGGTTTAGGCATAGACAGGTACTAAATTAACTCCATTGTTCCTGCGTAGATTGTCACCGACCTGTCAGTGGCAGACGTGTCATTTCCACATGATTTCCGCAACGGCGGGCTATTGACGTAAAGGAGAGAACTCACTGGAAGTATATTTGCATGTTACAATAGAACATTCTATATTGAGTGTAGCATCAAGACTATGCCATCAGCCTAAAATGTTCCCAAAAGGTGAAGGACGAAGGAGAAGGGCGTTTTGGGGGATTGTCTTATGTAATTTTGAAGTTTGAAACGTGCTGATTCTCAGTCTGATTTGAATAAATGACTTCTAATTTTGATTCCCACTGCTGGAACATAAGCCTCCTCTCTACGAGAGGGAGTGGGCTAATAATATAAGACGTGGGGTTGGTAGATGTCATATGTCATCGAATTTTTGATTCTAGGACATGCCGGTTTCCTCACGATGTTTTCCTTTACCGTTTAGTAAACAATGGTCATGAAATAATTTACACCTTTATTTGCGTGTAACAATAGAAGATTTTATATTGCGTTACAATAATGAGTCAGCTTTTTCTTTTGTCATTCGGAAAGGTGCCACGCTTAAATGGAATTGGGCTGGATACATCTGCCGATCAATGGGCCAAACTTACGACCCAGTGGGTCCCGCTTAGTGGCAAACAACATCGCAGCAGGCCTAAACGGAGATGGCGGGACTTCTTTAATAAATATTGGTCCTTGCTGACCATGGTTTTATTATTGTTGTCATTAGTAATAACTTGTTTATTTAGTTTCCTTCGATGGTCTTAGTTTATCATTTGTGACTTCAAGCGACAGCTATGTAAACAGAACCCAGCATTGCATAAATATGTTAGCGGTCACGCCCGTTATACCTGGAGGCTTTTATTTGATTTTGATTTATTAATTTTTGCTTGAGTACGTATAGTTTTTATTGTATTTCTTGGTATATTGGCGTTGCTAGCTGACATATGCCAAATAATTTAATTTAGTGTTCTGTGTCTTGTAATGTTAATTACTTTGCTTTTTACTTTTGAAAGCACTAGGAAGTGGTGAAGGGTGGGCGTTTTGGGGGACTGTCTTTTGTAATTTTGACGTTCGAAAAGTGCTGATTCTCAGATTAGTTTGAATAAATGACTTTTGATTTTGATTTCGATTTTTGGTCCTTGGCAACTCTGGACAGAGAGAGGTGGAAAGAGAGTACGGAGGCCTTTGCCCAACAGTGGGACATTCATGACTAAAAATACATATACAAAATACAGGGGAATTAATAAACCTTTATAACTCAGCATGCATTTGTTAGATGTATCCTTTATTATTGGGGCTTTGTAGTTCAATAGCCTGTATAAGTATGACAACAAAAACCTTAAAATATGCATTTTTAATGAGCATTTTCACCTCTACAAATGAAAAACGGTACGTTTCGCCCAGTCTTACCTTGCAAATCAAATCTGCTTAGTCTGTAAATAAGAGAAATGTAATTTTAAACGGACTATATGGAAAACTGGTTAAATGAAAATCCTCTATAAGTGATAAATAATCCCTTGAGATCCCACTTATCCAGGTTACACTACACATACGAATACTCCCGGTGAGTACTCTCCTTAATGTACTGGTCTAACAAACATAGTTACGAAGCAGCCCTAGAAAAAATGACGTCAGGAAAAGTAAGACTCCAAGTACTAATGAAGTCTTCCGTCGTTTATTTCTTTCCTGAAATTGTTTGAGTTTTTCTTTTTTATAACGTTCTTTGGAAATGTAGTGACTGTTTATTACATAGTTTTTATAACATTAATTGGAAGCGAAGTTACTTATTATTTATACAATAGTGACTGGTCTGCTTATTTATACAACGTGTAACGTTAAATGCGCAAAACCTCAGACACCCCAACTGATTTTTAATTCAATTGACCTATTTCAGAGAGAAAATAAGTAATTAAAAAAATTATAAAGGTTTTTTGTGCTGTTTTAGTTTTACTGGCCATTCTGATCGTTTCTTGCGTCTGCGACGACGCTTTACCGAGGGAGGAGTCGTTACCGGGCCGCTGCGCCGCGCTGACATTGGCTTGCTTGACATATTAATAAATAGACACGGCAACGTTTTTAATGAAGATTTTATGAAAAATGTGACCTATATTAAAAAGTGGTTCAATTGATTCTGCTCGTTATGCTGATAAAACTATGTTCAGGTTTTGCGCATTTAACGTTACACGTTGTATTTTCGCCACAGTAGTGGATGAGAGAATTGGTGGCCAACTTACGGAGTTGTAGATCGTGGCTTCGAACACAGACATGCGATTTGCTTTGTGTAATTTATTTCATAATCACTGCTCTCAAAATGGTGAAGGAAAAAATCGTGAGGGAACCGGAACCAAAAATTCTAAGACATGTCACATCTACCAACCCGCACTGGACCCGCGTGGTTGATTACGGCCCACTCCCTCTCACAGAGAGGAGGCCTGTGTCCCAGCTGTGGGAATGTTATAGGCTGATAAAATAATAGCAAACAAACAAACAGCTAATTTGTGCGTAGTTATAAAACTAGGCACAAATTTGTCACACTTCAAACTAATATTATAAAGGCGAAAGTTTGTGTGTGTTTGTTACTTCTTCATGCTCAAACGGCTGGACCAAATTTGAAGAAATTTCGCACAAAGCTAGTTTATAACCAGGATTAACACATAGGATACTTTTTATCCTGATATTCCCACGGGATCGAAACTTATGCGGGTGAAACCGCGAGGCGCTGCTAGTTATTCCATAACCCATGCAGGCTCATGCGTTGTCTCGCTGCCCTATTGAAATTGAAACTCATTACAACCCCTCCCTTTCAATCTGACGCCGCATTATTGAATAGTGTTCACGTTCGCAGCGCCATCGATAATGAGGGGATGGAAACTGAGTTGTCACGCTGAAGGGTTGACAGTCTTGTTTCATTTTAATGAAGGAAATCGATGACAGGTATTGAAGGGTTGTATTTTATAAGCTCTTTTGTTTTAGCGAGGTAATTGAGTAGCGTTTAGCATTGGTTTTGACTTGCAGAAGACTTTGTTTGAGTTGTTGTTGAGACTCTTTCGTTGCTACTGTCTGTTCTAAAAGTATTGTGATAAAAGTGTTAACAAACACTGTTCAGATTAAATTCTTACTCAATCACTAAATGAAGGGAATAAGAAACTCATTTACATGCGATTATATTTACAAGGTTTCACCTGCATATCTCATCACACTTTCCAAACAAAAAAAAGTACTAATAACAATAACATGAACACACAGACATACATAAATACATACATTTAATTAAATACATATACATTATAGTATTTTTAAGCTAGCTGCGCCCCGCGGTTTCACAGCCCAGTTTGAATAAATGACTTTTGATTTTGCAATCTTATAGTTGAAAGTCTGTATTTTTCAATTCCATTTGGATACCTAGGAGAATTTTTAGTTTTAAAATATTTGACTACACCTACTTATCGGTATACAGGTACCTACCATACTCAGTGCTAAACTTTCTGCAAAATATGGTTTCCATAGTAGGTACAACTAAACAATTCGTTCTGTGTTGACTAAACTATTGTTTGGCCTACAAATTAATGACAGTTGCGTTATTTGCTTGACAGTTCAGTTCATAGTTGGTTCCAATTAGTTGCTAGTTTTGTATGCGATACATAGTTTGTATCAATCTGTGCTATGATTTATTTGCAACTCGCATATATCAGTAAAAACTTAGTGATCGCTTGGAATGTGTTCAGAGGTCTTGGGAAAAATACAGAAAAAAATCTCATGCAAACTGGTCTTCAGCAGTCAGGCCCTCACATACGTGAGGTTCAGGAATAACTTGCTGGTCGCTCGATCGTGCTCAGATTTTTTTAAAGTCGAAACTCACGATCCCTTCAACTCGGTTGGAAAGGGTTATCATATAACGTGGTGAATAAGAAAGCAGAGGTAAGTGACGATACTTTAAAATAGATTTTAACGTTGAAATAATACAGGTTATTGCCAACAAGTACACATAATCGTGAAATTATAATACAGTAAACACATTAGAGTCCTTTTTGGCAACGGACTATATTATTTATCCCTATTTACCTCGTTTTACGGTATCTATCATACCTGCTGTCGTCAATAGCATAGTTGCAGTAAGTACGCTCTAGACGGTTTCGAGAATGCTTTGTGATGTAAAAAAAATCCTCGACTTCTGCAAATTTTTAATTGTTAAATTTGGTTTAGAAAGCGATTCAAACGAATGGGTACGACAAAAATGTAGATTTCGTTAGCGTGATCATGGCTCTATATCTTACTCATTTTTGACAAAAATCCGACTTACTGTAACTATGCTATTGAGGCCAGCCTGGGTTTTCCATTTGGAGTTTCTCAGTAGCTGCCCGGGGTCTGGATTTGTGCCCGGCTAATGGAAATATGCTTATCCCCTATTACATGGGACCCAAGAATAACTGGCAAAATTTGGGTGTACTGTAGATACAGCTCTGCCTGGCCCTTCGGAGAACGCAGACGTATATGTGTGTTATGTTAAACCCACAGAAAACACATGTTTATGGACAATAGTTTGGAGTTTCTTGCCCGTTCTTCTTCATAGGTACCTACTACGCTTTGGAATGGGCAACTAGCTTCATTTTTCTGACTGACCGACCCCTTGACAATTCAAAAGTGCCTGTAATTGGTTTATTTGAAATAAATGCTTTTAGTTTAGTAATGTTTATGGAAAAAAAAACTTACGAAAATGGTTGAAGCTATATTCTTCATCATAGTTCTCTTGATAAATATTTCACATAGGTACCTACATCGTAATAAAATTATAGCAATCTATGCCGTTTTCAGTAAGCAATTTAATTTGGGAACGTATTTTGATTTCAGTTCGTATTTATTTCATGACCATGCCAGTTTAATTACTAGCGTTATTTATTTTTAAATTTCTTAACAAAAAATAGTATTATGTATGCTTGCCTAATCAAAGGAGGAAAAGATCTCGAAAAATAACGTTACTTTATTTTTCCTAAAACGTCAACAAATTTTAATAATGAAGACATTCTGAAAACAATTTCGCTAAATAAGCTCAAAGACTTGTTTAATTTAAAAGATTGAGAAATATCTACTTTCGACCTGTGTTAATCTTTATACATTTGTCGTTGGCAAAAGACGAGAAGAAATTGCCTGATATTATGTAAATGGATAAATTAGGTACTTTACGAATACAGAGTGAATATTCATAACATGTTCACGGATAGATATATATTCAAACTAGAACATGTTCATTGTTCCAGTTTATAATTTCAGTTGATGTGCCGATTAGTTGTTGTCAGAATAATAGGATAGTTCCAAAAGCACTTATGTAGTGGGTGTTTTGTGGTTTTTGAGGCCGTTCTCTTCGATAGTTCGTTGGCACATAAGATGTACAGACGCCAGCACATCAAGCTACCCGAAGCTGTCAAATTTTCCCGATCAATTTTGAACCTAATCCTTTAGCGATAAAGTTGAAAATGTATTAAAGAAATTTGACAGATTGTAATAGCTTGATGTGCTGGCGTCTGTACAAAAGCACGTATGTATGTACCTAATGGTACTACGTATCTCGGTGGCTGTTCCCTGCGACTTAGTTTGTTGGCATCTCTTAAGATGTGCAGACGTCAGCACATCAATCTACTACATAGTATCAAATTTCTTTAATAGATTTTCAACCTTATCGCTAAAATATAAGGTTCAAAGTTGATTGGCAAAATTTGACAATTCCGGTAGCTTGATGTGCTGTCTGTACACTAATTGTACTATGTATCTCAGTGGCTCTTCCCTGCAACTTCGTTCGCACAAGTACTTGTTAACTTTAATCCTCTGAGAACTCGATTTAGGAATTATTAAAATAAAAAACTTATTGCAATTTTCAATTTCTGTAGGTATAAATTACACACATAAATACATAAACTCAGGCCTCCTTCCTATGGGGACAGGCAAAAACTACATAACGCCACCTGCGACATCTTAAATTAATTTTCATTATTGTATGTAGGCATTGGCTAGAAAAACAGTGATGCAACACAGTGGACTGCGCATTCACTTGACATCTAGAAATGTATTATTATGTACTGTGTTAAGCAATAAACGAATTGAATTGAATTAAAAATGCAACAAACAGGAAAGAGGGGAAGGGGTTGCGGGGGACCATGGTCCAGCGAGTGGTATCGGTTAAAAAATATATTTGTTTACCGGTATGTTCAGTGATTTCCGTGAGTTGTCGGTCATTTTGTCACGGAAGTGTTTGAAACATAAAAAAACAAAGTTTGTTCCTCGTCTACTCATTCAGACTTACGCCACATTGTTCATCATAGTCATCTGCCTAGCCTTTTCCCAACTATGTTGGGGTCGGCTTCAAGTCTAACCGGATGCAGCTGAATACGAGTATTTTACATGGAGCGACTGCCTATCTGACCTCCACAACCCAGTTAATGGGTAATACGATGCCCCTTGGTAAGACTGGTTGTCAGACTTTCAGGCTTTTGACTACCCGTAACGACTGTCAAAGATCTACGAATGACAGCCGGGACCAACGGCTTAACGTGCTTTCCGAGGCACGGAGGGGTCTCGGTATGTAAAGATGGTCACCCATCCACAGACCACCTGTGCGGCTGTTATTATTTAGCCACGGGCCCCTCCGCCACATTGTTACTATACCAAAATTTACCCACCGTTCAATGTAGGACCATATTTTTAAATGCCACCCATAAAATTACCCGTACCGTGAAACGCCACGCTCTATTGAATATTTTTTATCGGCCACGTTAAATTTAAACGGCCAAGTTTCAACCGTAAATTCAATTTTGTGTAGATCGAGGCCAGATTGGCTGTAAAGTGGCTTTTTATTGTTTTTGATTGGGCAGAAGGGAGGGTTATTAACATTGTTGGTTTTACTTGTATTTGGTAGTGATAAACTGCGGTGATTAAAAGGATTGTTTGAACTGTTAAATTAATTTTAGGACTTGAATTGGTGCGACTAATAACTGTTCAGGTTTTATTAGTCAGTGAAATAGGCATTGTAACAGTTTTATTTCCTTGACTTTTTGGGGAAAGCAGAAGTAAATCGGCGGGGTAGTTGCGTAACACACTATCAGAAGCAACGGCTTTCATATTAACAGCTGGTCGATTCTGTAAAAATCTCATAAGTGTAGTGAGCACTTAGTAGTGTCAATACCTAACATTACGGAATGACAGAGCTCACTTCCTGCTCACTTCACCTAAGTTCTCACGGTGAGATTTTTACAGAATGGCACTGCAGTTCAACAACATTTTTTGCGTTATTGACGTTGTTGGACAGACAAACTTTTCGAACATAATTATTAAGCAATGGATTAGCCATATCATTCAGAATTATTCAGATTGTTATTGAGAGTGTGTTTCCCAATTAGGGTGCAAGAATTGTGTTGCAATGATAGACAGATCGAATGAGAGACAGATTGTACGGACGCACAAAAAAAAACGATATATAATGAGTTTTATAGTAGGGGATTGTGGCTAAGTAATAACAGCCGCACGGGTCGATCGATCAGGTTAAGTTACGCTTGCCGCGGTTGGTCCGTGGATGGATGACCATCTTCACATACCAAGACCCCTCCGTGCCTCGGAAAGCACGTTAAGCCGTTGGTCCCGGCTATCATTCGTGGATCTTTGACAGTCGTTACTGGTCGTCAGTGGCCCGAAAGTCTGACAACCAGTCTCACCAAGGGGTATCGTATTACCCAGTAACGAGGTTGTGGTCAGATAGGCAGGCGCTTCATGTAAAATACTGGTATTCAGCTGCATCCGGTTAGACTGGAAGCCGATCCCAACATAGTTGGGAAAAGGCTAGGCAGATGATGATGAGCAGGGGTTACAAATAATATATTTGTTTGCCCTCTCGCTACTTCGTCTTATTTACCGCAGATAAACCTATTTATTTACTTACACTTACACTTTGTTTCTTTGAAAGAGAAAGAGCCTTACACAACTACTTCGTTCCTAGATACAGTCAGCAACACAAGTCGTTGAACATAATTTGTTTCCAATATTTCCTAATCATTATTATTTGGCATAAGTTATGGAAGTCAAGTAAATTGTAAAACAACTTGAACTACAAAAGTCACTGAACTCAGTTTAACCATTATTTGCTATACTTACATTACTACCGACAAAATTGTATGATCTATAATAAATGCAAAAGTCGCTGAGCATAGCTAATTTCCTACATTTTCTGTTCATTAAACATGTTTAGCGACTTACGGCAAAATGATAATTACCGACTTATGCTGTAATGATATTTAGCGACTTATAACATGTTATAAGCGTTTTTGTAACATATTGAAATGATAACCTTATTTTGTACTCTATTCTGGTAAGTGATTTATGGTCCGTTTTAGTGTTCAGGTGTTTTGTAAATTAGTATCTCTTCTTGAAATTCTTTAACTAAACTAACATGAACCCATCTTTCCAGCCGGAGCTATACAAGAATGAGCTGGTCCGCCAGTCATCCACCGACAGTGCTGAGCTCGAGTTCTGTGGCAAGCTGCACTTCGCACTCAAGTACGACCAGGAAGTTGAGGCCCTTGTTGTCAAGGTAAGTCAATGGAATTCTGCACAGATCACGGAGACACCTCGGCAGCTGCATCTAGAGGCGGTATTCTCAACACTTCACTACATAGTATAAAACAAAGTCCCTTCCCTGTTTGTCTGTCCCTATATATGCTTAGATCTTTAAAACTCCGCAACGGATTTTGATACGGTTTTTTTTTAATAGATAGAGTGATTCAAGAGGAAGATTTATATGTATAATACATGCATAATATAATAGAGGAACACTGATAATTTTAGAGGTTTCTAATGTGATGTCGTAAATAAACACATATTTTTGCGCTTACATTGTAAACGCTGGCTGAACTATTCAAGATAGATCAAAATAATGTACTACAGTATTGTACACCTTAAAAAGATCTACAAAAAAGTCAGCAATAGTATACGTCTATCTCTTAGGGATAACCCACAATAACCATTTTTTATCCTTAACTTTTTACGAGAAATAATGGCTCTTAAATTATCAGTGTTTCTCTACTCTATTATGCATGTATATTATATGCATTATATTGAATCACTCTTATCTATAAAAAAAAAACAGCATCAAAATCCGTAGCGTAGTTTTCAAGATCTACGCATACATAGAGACAGACAGACAGCGGGAAGCGACTTTGTTTTATACTATGTAGTGATCAGCATTGCACCCGTGCGAAGCCGGGGCAAGACGCTAGTTCCATATAAACCAAGCGTGACACCGTTTATAGCGCTACGAGTTTATTGCGGCGCGTGGGCAAAATCGGAACTAATGCCACCATCGTGCTTTTTGAATACATTTCAAGTGACATTTCACAAAACAATCGAGCAAATATTTGCAAACAGGAACGGGGGAATATTTTTCAACGAAATTAAAGCGTAAAAATATCCTTATAGCAGTGTAAACATGCTATAACAAAAATGTTAACGACGTCAACGTATAGAAACTCTCGGCGTTGAAGGCGGTCCGTGACAGAAACTGTCCGCTCAACGCACTTCCAGCGCTACTAATTTTATTAGTAGGGCCGTCTCTAGTAGCTGCCGGCGTAAGGAAACTTGGCTTATGCTATCCTATAAAGGAGGAAAGCTCGTTTTGAACTTCACTTAAGTGAGATTGTTTCGTAACATTAGTTCGTAGACTCTTTATCGGAGAGTTCGTCCGGGTAAGTACTACCGCCATATCTTTTCCTTACGCCAAACTGTGTTGCTGTGTTCCGGTTTGAAGGACGCGGTATAATTTCAGGCAATGACACTTTATGTACCTTCTAGCCTGTCAGCTAGATGGTAGCGAGGCTGACTGCGAGCCACTCCTAGAAGCTAAATTTTTTTTTTTTTTTAACCGACTTCAAAGCAAGGAGAAGGTTCTCAATTCGGTGTGTTTTTTTATCAAAAATATTTTTTTTTATGGATAGTGTGGCTCAGGGGTGGTCCCATATAAATTAGTTTAACTTTGCTTGGATAGTTTTTGAGTTAGCTTCAGTAATATGTATTATTGCCACTTATTTTATATTGATGATGTTATAAGAACTTCCTGTCACTGGCATTTACATAGCAAGTAGTGTTATACGAATGTGTGTGGGTTAAGTACAACTTAAAAGTGAAAAATACAAAATGCAAAAAAGAAACGTAACTAAAAATTTTTTACAAAAAAAAAACCGCCTTCCAAAAAATACACTACAAAGTAAAAAATAACTTTAATTTCGGAAGTCGGTGGCAAACAACGAAAATAAGAACCCAACGACACCGACTTCCGGAATTAAAGATATTTTTCACTGTGTAGTGTCTTTTTTGGAAGTCGGTTTTTTTTATTTTATTTTTTAAAGTTTTTTTCTTTATTAAACTTTGTGCTCAATAAAGGTACAGAGATCTAAACGAAATAGACAATAGAGGTGACAATTTTAGTAAACATTTTCTATAATGAGTTGATAACACTCTACTGTAGTATATTTTAAGTTCTAATGTAATGTTAATTGCTTCGAATAACGGATAAAATAATTATTAGTTGCTTGTTGAGGCATAAAATGACTGGTTAAATTTAATGTACCATCTTGCAGCCCCTGTGCGTATAACATGACTATGTTTAAGACAAATAAATTATCTTATCGTAATGCCTTAGGCATTCTGTACCAGTCAAGGGTGGTGGGGAGATGATATGCCAGGTGCATTCATAGGTGGAGTTATTTTGTTTAACAAAAAAAAAAAAAAAATGAAAAAATATTTGACGTGAAAATACACATCATTGTTTTTAATTAACAAACGAAATTCACCTGAAACCTACACAATATTATTAAAATTAAAATCATTAAAGACGTAAACGATGTTACTGAAGCCTTAATGAGCCAATTAAAACTAATTGACTATGTACTTACTGTCTCATTTTTGACATCGCAATTTGCTTCGTTTTATAAAGATGACAAGGTTCTAAGTATGGTTTAGGTACTTACTGAGACTAGAGATACCGATGCATTCCACCAGTTTGTATGACAAATCTTTTACCTACTGTTCAAGCAGTACGGTTATGGAATGACTTGCCCGTGTCGGTACGGCGTGTTCAATCATTGTCCACTTTTAAAATTATTATAAAAAAGCACTTCCTCTCTCCTTAACACGTTCATTGCCAAGCCAAAATGCTGAACTTACATAGATGGCCAAATTAAAAAAAATCGTTGGATGTGGATTTTATTGTGCCAGTAATGCTTTTATATAAGGAATCTACCATTATATAATATATAAGTTCATAAATATATGTGTATATTTTTATCACGCGAAGACGTGTGATCGGCCATACGGGACGCATTTATTATATACATATTGCCCACATGGCCGGTAACGCGAATTCGCGTGATTTGTATTTACATGGCAAAATAGGCTTTTATTAGTAAAAAAAATTGTCGGATTATTACTCATTATAAATACAAAGTTTTGATGTAAACAAAACGAAAACAGCCGAGAAATAACAAAAACACTCCTGGCCCACGTGGCTGCACAGAGCAAACTAGTGCGCGGCTAGCTGCACGCGAAACATAAAATTCAAGATGGCTGACCGCAGGCCACGCTCACAAATAGATAGGTAATTTCCTTCCCTAGTGGCCAAAACAAATACCAGAATCCAATACGCTGCGGCCGCTATTTTGTGGCTCATATACAATTGTAAGGCACCATCACGCGACGTCGCGTGAACAGCCACAGCGTAATAGGCCGCTTCGCGCGACGTCGCGTGACGTGGCAATGAACGTGTTAAACAACATAATTATATTTTATTTACTCCTGTTTCATGTCTATTGTCATACGTAATATTTATTTAGATGAGAAAATAATAATTTATGTATGTATTCATTTTATCGTATAAATGGTACATCAAAAACTCCAACCTCTTCGGAACTTATATGTACAGACGCCAGCACATCAAGCTACTACAATCTGTCAGATTTCTTTAATAGATTTTCAACTTTATCGCTAAAGCATAAGGTTCAAAGTTGGTTGGGAAAATCTGACAGTTTCGGGTAGCTTGATGTGCTGGCGTCTGTACATGAATATCGCTTCTATATACATTTCTTATTCTATGGCTCGGGTTAGTACAATCGATCACGTCCATGGGATTTAGAACATTAGATGGAAGTACTAGACTTAAGAGCCACAGGACGTGTATTTAGTTGAGATTTAGGTTGCATTTAAATGAAGAAGGAGATATAGAGTCTTTTGTTTTTATTGCAATGGTACTTGTGCATTATGACGGCACGGTTGGCGCAGTGGTTAAGCTATTAACTGCTGCGCTGCGTGTCGCGGGTTCGATTCCCGCACGGAACAAATATTTGTATGACCTACATGTAGTTGTTCCGGGTCTGGCTGTTTGTGTATGTGAGTTTAAATGTTTGTAAACGCACCCACAATACAGGAGAAGTTCCTAGTGTGGGGCTAAGTTTAAAAAAAAAAAAAAATATGCATGTGATATGTGTAATGGAACTCCTGCCGGTCGATTCTGTAAAAATCTCACCGTGAAATCATAAGTGAAGTGAGCACTTAATAGTGTTAATCCCTAGCGAATGACAGCTCACTCCACGCTCACTTCACCCAAGCTTTCACGGTGAGATGGTTACAGAATCGCACGGCTGTTCAGGTTGTTTCTTGGGAATTTGTAAAAAGGATGAATTGAGTTAGTATAGTTCTGTTGTTGTTCAAGAATCATCAACTGCTTAGCTTTATCCCACTAACTATGTTGGGGTTGGCTTCCAGTCAAACTGGGTGCAAAACTAGTATTTTAAATGGAGCAACTGCCTATCTGACCTCCACAACCCAGTTACTGGGTAATACGTTAACCCTTGGTAAGACTGGTTGACAGAATTTCGGGCTTCTGACGACTCGTAACAATTGTCAAAGATCCACGTATGACAGCCGGGACCAACGGCTTAACGTGCTTTCACGAAAGGGTCTTGGTATGTAACGATGGGCACCCATCCACGGACCAATAGCGGCAAATGTAGCTTAACCTTATCCGATCGACCCGTGCGGCTGTTATTACTTAGCCACAAGCCCCTTCCCTTTTTTGTTCAAGAATAAACAACTTTATTTAATTTTACTTTTTTCTTATTTTACTTTTACTAATCCGCGTGAATAAGCTAGGCATTGCATGTAGCTACCAACCTTAATGCTCCCGCAGACAGGCGCGATGAAAAAGTGCGACGGCATCTAGAGAACGAATTCAATGAAAACTTCATGGGAGTTGTTCTACAAGAATCCCGTCGCACCGTCGCGTGTAACTTGAGCTTAAAAGCTCCACTTTAAGCTCAAATTACATGTAAATAAAGTATGCAAGTAGAAATTCAGGGGTTTATTTATAAACATTGCTTAAAGTTATGAAGCGTTCATGTGCAATCAAAAGGTATGTAATTTTGGCTCACTTAGGTATATCAGAAAAAAGCTCTCATGCCTGATTGGTCTTTATTTGGTCCCTTTCACGTTTATTTTCAATAATAAAAAATAAAATAAACGACAAAATATTTTCCACTTATAATTATATTTTTATTCTTGAGTCAACAACCCTTCCCTTGTTCACAAACTAAACTAAATTTAAGTTCAGTGCCAATCAGTGCATCTTTTTCTTTCTATTTCACTAAGGACAGAAGATAAATTTTAGTTTAGTCCTGTCAAATTAATCAACTTTCGGGCTTCTGACTCTACCCGTAACGACTGTCAAAGATATACGAATGATAGCCGGGACCAACGGCTTAACGTGCATTCCGAGGCACGGAGGGGTCTCGGTATGTAAAGGTGAGCACCCATCCACAGACCTAAAAATAATTGATACATTAAAAAAGCCTATTCACCCTCGCTACCCACTTTGTAATCTTTTCACCACAGTATGCCTATCCTGTATATTAGGTACCTACTCGAGCCAACGAGAGCACAGGAGTATCAATTTTGTATTATTATCTAAAGCCCAATATCGATGCCATAATGAGGCCATTCACTCCAACCGAGGCTTAGGGTTGAAAACCGCGGAATTGGCGGAACTGCCGGTCATCATCATCTGCCTAGCCTTTTCCCAACTATGTTGGGGTCGGCTTCCAGTCTTACCGGATGCAGCTGAATACCAGTATTTTACATGGAGCGACTGCCTATCTGACCTCCACAACCCAGTTACTGGGTAATACGATACCCCTAGGTAAGACTGGTTGTTAGACTTTCGGGCTTCTGACTACCCGTAACGACTGTCAAAGATCTACGAATGACAGCCGGGATCAACGGCTTAACGTGCTTTCCGAGGCACGAAGGGGTCTCGGTATGTAAAGATGGTCACCCATCCACAGACCAACCGCGGCAAGCGTAGCTTAACCTGATCGATCGACCTGTGCGGCTGTTATTATTTAGCCACGGGCCCCTCAACTGGAAACGCACTGCCGGTCGATTCTGTAAAAATATCACCGTGAAATCATAAGTGAAGTGAGCACTTAATAGTGTTAATCCATAGCATTAGGGAATGACAGAGCTCACTTCCCGCTCACTTCACCTAAGTTCTCACGGTGAGATTTTTTGCAGAATAGCACTGCTTCTGTTATAGTTTTGTAATCATTTTTTGGGCCTAGTCTTGAACTGTATTCGTTTGTTAACGTTGTAGAGTACTTGCGTTAAATTAAATTCTACAATTGAACTGGGAAATGGGCTTATTGCCTTTTTTTTTACAGAAAACTTTATGATACATATTGATTGCTAAAGGCTTGTTTTTTGTTCATACATTCTTCAGCGTTATTATACTGGTAGTTTTACAAGGATTACCCTATACTCGTAATTATCGTAATCTTGTCAGCAGTTAACAAAACAAGAAAGCATAGATAGGTGGCATTCATTTCTATAACGACTTTAGACAGGGCTTAGGCTGCCTGTCCATTGACACCGAGCGAAGCTGCGGAGCAGAGAAACGGAGAAATATTAACCAATAGGATTGCATAAAATCGCAATATTATTTTTTTTTTTTTTTCATGAAACCCTCAAACGGTGCAAATACTCCAACCTCTTTGGAACTTATTTGTTCGAGCCGTTTGGGGTTGAAACACTAGGGCCATGGGGTCCGAGTGCCCACCTATTATTTCGGGATATCGCCAAGCGGATGGTCGACTCTTCACGTGACCAGAGGGCTGGCCTATTTTTTGGCCAAAGAATTATACAGATCGGACTAACTTACCTAGTGACGTCCGATCCTTAATTATGTGAAGTAATCTCGTCCTCATTGTATACTTCGTAGTTTGCACTCTTGCACAACTCGCTGATCACATTGTTTAAAGATGAAGGCTTCTTCATAAAAAAAACAGTTATCTGTGGTCCAGTCTTTGGCGCGCTCTCCTGCCATCTGTCAAATCATTCTTTCAAAGCATAAGAACGGGACTTCACGATGACCTTTATGGGCATCGCATAGTCCCGGCCCAGTGCATACAGCACAACACAACTTTTAGAAGGGGTTTAATAAGGCAATCTAATACACCTAAGTGTGATGATTATCTGGGAAGGGTTGGGATACAATGAGGACGAGATTACTTCACATAATTAAGGATCGGACGTCACTAGGTAAGTTAGTCCGATCTGTATAATTATGCTTCGTAATCTCGTCCTCATTGTATACTTTGTAGATGTTTAAAGAATAAAGTTGTGTTGGTATAACAAACAATAAGCATTGTTGAAGAAATTGAACATTGTAAGTCAACATGTTATTCTAAGTTTGTTATGTAGGTACTAATTCTATATGTAGGTGTAGGTATTTCTGTTTAAGAATCCTCCTACGTTAAGGTCAATAGTTACCAACTTAATTTGTAATTCTCTAATAACTATTAGTTTCTGAAATGCTTTTTCAGTCTTGAATCAACTAGTTTCATTAATAATCCTTTAAGGAACACAACAATTTCCTATAGGTAATCGAACAATTAACATTGACATGTAAGTAAATAAGTTCTTTGAACAATCACCCTATAGAGGACACAGCTAGTGCAAAAGCATTAGAATCACAAATGAAAAGGTCTCTTATAAAAATGAGCAAAGGTTTGTGGAAACCAAACAAAGGATTTGTGGTCCAACCAGACGCTTGCCCCACACTACGAATTTCTGTATTGCGGGAGATTTTACAAACATTTAAAGTCACATACACAAACAGCCAGACACAAGAACTACTTGTAGGTCACACAAATATTTGTTCCGTGCGGGAATCGAACCCGCGACACGGCTTAACCACTGCGCCAACCGTGCCATCAAAACTCAGATATTTTGAAGTAGAGGTATGTCACTATTATTTAAAATTTCTTTTATCGATCCACTGCATATTGGTTACAGTAGAGGTGGCATAATTAGGTTTTCTTATAATTTTCTTTAAAAATGGTAGTTTCAAGTTGAGTTGAGATCTACCCAGTGCAGAAGTTTTAATTATATCTGAAATTTTTATGTAAATATTTATAAGAAATGTTATCTATAAGTGATAAGATTTGAATTCTGTGTGCAGTTACAAGAACTATTATATATATTAATTGTTTGGTTAGTAATTCTAAACCAAGGGTTTGACTATAAATTATATAACCCAAAGTAATACTGGGGTCTCAAACTATTTCATATTTGGAGTTCTTTGGTCTTAATATAAATATATTCCTGGGCTATATGACAATCCTTGACTATACTTAGTGGTAAAATTTATATGGCTATGGTGACAGCCTAGGGGTCACTATCTTGATTTTATCCAAAGAGAATCCACTGATTTAGTGTAAATTTATGAATTGTTTTCCTTTGTTTTACTAGACAAGGAAGCTAGTACTATATCAATTGAAGGGAACAGTCTTTCACCTCAGGAAAGCGTCCTTGATAATATGGCAGCAATCTGTGTGTGCATTGGGTGTAGATCCCATTTGAAAGTTAATACATCTATGGAACATGCACTTGGCTCAGGAAGCCGACATGTTGACGATTAGTATTGCACTTGTTTGCAAACAGGTCAATCTGGGGCCGACCCAGCATAGTAGCAATTGACTTGTAGGCTATATCACATCACTTCCATTCAATTTCTATGTTAGGAAGTCTAGATTCTAGATTTCCCGGTGTTTTCTTTGGGACTAATATAGGGTGCATGAGACCATATTTGTCCTTTCTCACACCATTGCCACAACTGTCTAGTTATGCTATTTTCATGAGTAAAACAAGTACCACCCATCTTACTGATATGGGCTATGGCTGTTGTGATATCTTTTCCAAGTCCTCACAGCATCTGAGTTTGCTTGTAAATGTTTTGAGCCCCATAAATGCTGCTAATAGTTCAAGGTAAGGTATGGAACTCTTCATCATTAGCTGGCCAGTGCTTGTGAATCTTGATATCATTACATACCATCAATAAATCAAAGAATAAAAAAAAAAAAAAAAAAAAAAAAAATCAAACCATCAAGGAATATTTCAAGAACAATGTCAAATTGTCTAATTCTATTGTGGTTTGTTGAAATGTGTGGTAACCAACAACTTTTTTACTTTCCATTATTTTGGTATAAAGTTAACCATATTCTACAGCTGCTGCAGATGTAACTACTAGAATACATAGTAATTATACAAACTCTGTTATTTATATCTCCTTTCAGACATAATTATAATATGTAATATTCTTTGTGTACTAAGTATAGGATAAACTCTATCTTGCCTGAGGAAGTGAAATGGCAAACTGGACTCAGTCCAACAAATATCCTAGATACTGGCATCACTGTCTGGGCACTCTTTTCAGTTTTAATAATAAATCCTAGATTTTTTAACACAGTTTGAGTAGCATACATTTTCTAAATACCTTGCATATGAATCGGCAGGGCACAGAATATAACTGTCAAGATGTATGACTGAAAGCAACCCTGATGACCTCAAGTGACAGACAACTGGCTTCGTGATGTTTGTGAATACATTTGGTGTAGTGCAGAGCCCAAATACGAGGCATGTAAATTTTTATAACATATCTTGAAGCAGAAACTGAAAATATCTTCTGACATATTTTCATATGGATGATTGATATGTGTTTCTGAAATCTATTACTGTAGGCAAAAAAAACTTAGGTAGTAACATACCTATAAGAGGATTTAACATGTATCTCCAAGTACCATGTAATTACACAAGATAAAATTGATTATTGACAGGAGCACATGTTTCTATGGCACCTAACTGTAAGAGATTATTCAATGGAGATAGATTGCTTTCTTTCTGACTGAAGTTGTTATTCAGAAGTTTGAGCTGGAAACTCAGTAAAAGGTAATTTATAACCCTTGATCCACTCATGTATGGTTGGATTAGTAGAACCTAATACCATACTTCAGAGAAATACTGCAATCTACCAGTCTGTACCTGAGCTAGTGATGATCCTGGTTCTGGCAACAATTGTTGGCATAGAATTTATCTTGAAGCTTATAGATGTTCTGACATTGGTCAGTAGAACAGGTATTCTGATATCGGTGTTGGATCCATCAATTCTTCCATTTGTTTATTAAGGCTGGGTAGGTTAAGGATCTCAGTGTGTTGCAATTTTCATGATAAATATCACACAGTAGTTTAGCTCAGTAACTTGAATGTTTCGATTTGATCTGCATTAAGCACACAAACACTTGGGAGGCTATTAGACTGTTATGGACTTTTCCAATTAACATAATAGTAGCAGCCACTGTAATTCGCTGCCCCCTGATCATTTGGACCCATTCAAATGGGTCCAATGGAATGTAAGTGGGATAAATAAAAAATATATAAATCCAATCAAGTGCACTTCCATTTGCTGCTGCCGCCACTTCCTTGTTCAGTTTTGGTGTGTTCAATACTAGATTATACTGATAAAAGAAGTATTTTAAATGTTTTGCTTCGTCTCTGCATTCAGTCCATTATCATAATTGCTGACCACCATGTGGCCAGACTGCCGTGCAATTCCATAGGTAAAGTAGCTAACTGTACCCCAGCATTTCACAAGTAGATTTTCAATACTTGAACTTAAGGCTGAAGGCAGGGGTATGTATACCGTTTCACTCTCAGCATCCTTCTGGCTGTAATTTAGTAGAATTTAAATACTAACATAGCATATTTAAGTTAGATAGTACACTAACATCCACCTAATTCCATTTGAATTAGGTTATAATTAGCAGCAGTGAGTATGGATATTTCCAGTCTGGCTGCGTTGGCTTCGGTCACAATGCACTCAGCATCTTAGATGTGTTCGAGTGGAGCATGTTCAACTGAAATATCTGTAAAGAATAATTAGACTAAGGTCCCAAACTGCTTAGATCTAAATCCTCGGCTAACCTCTCGTGATAACTCTAGGGATGCAGCAGGGATGTGTTTTTAACACTGAAAATATAGACCACTAGCTAACCCCTCTCGTGAAATCTCATGCGGTGTTGATGGCACAGTTTGTTCTCATGGTTAAACTCTCATGAAAACTTTTAGAGACGGCCAGGGATCCAGTAGGAACGTGTTTATAACACTGAACGTGTGTACCATCGGCTAACCTCTCGTGAAAGCTCATGTGGTGTCGTTCTATTGTAAGTATATGGCACAGTTGAATGTTCTCATGGTTAACCTTTCGTGAAAACTCTTAGAGACGGCCAAGGATCCAGCAGGAACATGTTTATAACACTGAATGTATATACATACCATCGGTTAACCTCTCGTGAAAGCTCATGTGGTGTTGTTCCGTTATATGTCCATGGCACAGTTGAATGTTCTTATGGTTACCCTCTCGTGAAAACTCTTAGAGACGGCCAAGGATCCAGCAGGAACGTGTTTATAACACTGAACGTATATACCATCGGCTAACCTCTCGTGAAAGCTCATGTGGTGTCGTTCTTGTGTGAGTATACGGCACAGTTACGTTCTCATGGTTAACCTCTCGTGAAAACTCTTAGAGACGGCCAAGGATCCAGCAGGGACGTGTTTATAACACTGAACGTATATATACCATCGGCTAACCTCTCGTGAAAGCTCATGTGGTGTCGTTCTTGTGTAAGTATACGGCACAGTTACGTTCTCATGGTTAACCTCTCGTGAAAACTCTAGAGACTGCTGTGCGTATTACGGCATCCAATGTAATTTTAGGAACATGATTTCCACTGCCGACCACTTGCATTTCGATGACAGCTCCGCTTTCGCTTCTTCAAGCGATTTTCCAGTTCTCGCAGACGTTCTTTCAGCTCCTTCATTCCTTCGTCTCGCTTTCTTCTATGTTTTCACATCTCGTTAAAACTTTTCTAAACTTTTTTAAGCGGAAACGTGATCAACGCGCGGCACAAAAAAGTACAATGATTTGACAGATGGCAGGAGAGCGCGCCAAAGACTGGACCACAGATAACTGTTTTTTTTATGAAGAAGCCTTCATCTTTAAACAATGTGATCAGCGAGTTGTGCAAGAGTGCAAACTACGAAGTATACAATGAGGACGAGATTACGAAGCATAATCAGCATTGCCATACAATGGGGCAATGCTGCCAGCCTTTTGTGCACGATTCCTATTGACAGCGATACGGACAAATTTTTTGATGCCCTTTGATTATTTGCCCTCCTTTTTATATACTTGTACATATTATTATTATTATTTTAAGTCTGTTAGCTTTTTAATTAATTAAATAAATATGAGTCGTGCACTTTTGAATTTTAACCAAAAAAAAATGTTATATTTCTATTGGTTAATATTTCTCCGTTTCTCCGCTCCACAGCCTCGCTCCGCGTCAATGGACAGGTAGCCTTACACAGGGTAGCAAGGAACTCGACGCGCAAACTGTAACCATGAATTCAGCAGATGATTCTAGTCCTTCTAACGTTAAAATACTCGTACCTATATGTCGTTTGTAATAACCAACGAAAAATTTCCTTGCTGGGGATTTTATAATAGAATTCACGGTAACAGGCTGCACGTGAATATTCCTGTCAGCTGTCACCCTGTATAAGCTTATGGGTAGTTTATTTCAGTCCCATACATTTTTCACTTTTCCATCATCGCTATTTATTACTGATAATGTTTGCCTAGGCCTTAGGGTCACAGCAGTTCACAGCTAGTTTACCTTTGATTTTACATCACTGTAAATATTACAGAAAGAAAGAAAGAAAATACATTTATCAGAATACAAACACACATTATTTTACATTTAGCATTTTTTTGTTTTTTTTTTTTTTATTTACAGTGATCTTTAATCTCGTGACAGTAAGGATGCTTTTGGGTTGCTGCAACTGTCAAGTCTGTCAAAATCACAGTGGTCTTTACGGTTGTTGTAATAAGGTTACTGTTGGGTTCCAGCTCTCAGGGATAAAATAACTGTAAAAGACTATAATCCCTTCGCCAAGCATATGCTTACGTAAAAAAAAAAACGGATTGTTAAATGTAAAAAAGTGAATGATAGTTCTCCCAGAGACGTTAAATAAATGAACCGAAATTAAATCATTTATTTTAACTATGTCTTCGGCGGCCTCATTTTTCTCCAATCAAACTTTTTGGGTCAGCAAGACGTAACTTGCCGAATGGACGCAATTTTTCCAGATCAATCGCTTCTGTGCTGACTCTTGAAATGAGGCCAAGGAACATTAAGGCCTAGATTTGTGAAAATGTAATGTTTCATTTACATAAAGAGAGTTTCTCGCCTCGAATGGGCGATTATCGAAATGAGATTACAGTTTGTTCATGTAAACGGTATGATACAAGAAGGCGAGAATTACCTTGTTTTAAAAAAGGGTAGCGATGGGGTCAAAAATTTCATTTCGAATCACAGTTCGAGAAACAGACGAGTCTCTTATGCTACGGTTTCTTAGAAGCGCGTCTCCGTCATCTTTATAACGGATGTCATAAAAATCTGTCATTTTCCCCAGGATTTGACATTAAGGTGTCAAACATAGCTCTGTATTTGGACATAAAGTTCGTATGTGGTTGTAACCGGTCTTCTAGGAAAACGTAGCTTTACGACATAAAGCACTCGGGTTTTTGTACTGTAAACACACGAGTGTGATTATCGCCTTACGAGTCTTGCCCACAATACTCCCACAATACATTCTTGCCCCTCGACACTCGAAAACCTTTCCTCGTGTAAATAACCCCTTAAAATTGAGTATCGAAGGGTTTTTATACGAAAATCAGCGTGTGAAGGATCTTAATTGAATTTTCTCGCGTGTGGGTCACGACCTTTACAGGTGGTTGAACTCTATCGAACTTGAATTTGTGAAGTTGATGGTATTTACATAATATTCTCTTACGGGAGTTTGGATAGTACGAACGTGTTTTTGTTTTTTTTTTTTTGAAGAATGTTTAAAAACGTTTACCTGCCTTACCAATCCTTTTGCAAATATATTTCAATTGTAGGTAAGATATTTATTCATAATAAGCACACTAACAGCACAGTCACTTACAATTAGTATTTTATTACATTTATTATTATTGTGAATGTAAAGACTATGTGGGTCATTTCTTTTTTCTGTTTTCCTTCTTAGTTAATTTTAATCATGATCTGGCAGTTTGAGTAATTTATGCGGCCTACCCAAATGTCCTTTCATTGGTATTGTTCGTCGAATCGTGAGCATGAGAATCGTCAACTCATGTTCTGAGTTGAGCTGCACGATTTTCGACAAATGCGTGCACTGACTGGACAGGTCCGCTCAATCTGTGTGGTTCTTTACTCAAAAGACCATTTCAGACACCAATCTACCAGGATTATGTCTGGACTTCAAAAGAGACTGTCCTCTGAGTTTGTTTCGGCCTTTTTTTTCAGAGTAGTCAGATAAGAAACGCCGACCTCATCTAGTTTAAAAAAAATATGATTGACATGTAAAAGTGTTTGTACAAACCTACTTACAGAAAATAAATCATTTATCATTTAATTCAAATTAAATATCATCTAAAATTGGCATTTTAGTTATTATACAAATAACAGGTATGCATGACATTTAACTTAAAAATATTAGAGACAAAGGAGAACAGTAAAAGTTGTGTTTAGTAAATCTTAATCCAGAGCACTGCAAAAACAAACTAATTTGAGTTACATAGACGTGCACTCTTCACTGTCTAAATAGAGAACGTCTGTATGAAGCAAAACTTATGGAGAAAATATCAATAGGAAAATCTGTCAAGTTAGACCTTTCATGCCTTCCATTCGTTTGACATCATGTCATGTCATGTCACATGGTTAATAAAATAGGTATTGTTTATGAACATAAAAGTTAGACAAGACAATCATGTTCCTCATTATTCATAAACGTTGCTTAAAATTACGCAGTGATTAGCGAGCGTTTTGACATTTATGACGTTGAAACGTCACTTCACTTTAATCATCGTTTATAAATAAACCCCGTTATCTTAAAATTAATTGCTTGAAATTAATTATTTTCTTTAAGGCAAAAGTCTTCTCATACAGAAAAGGTACGTGTGTGTACTTAACCATAAATTAAATTCTACGTTTGAAAATGCTTTTACAAATTAATTGATAGCTCCGCATTCGTGTCCAGTTTAAGGCGCTGCTCAAACCGCGTGCGTAAAATGCTCAGTTTTTTTATAACACAGCTAGTCGTATTGATACATATTAAAAGCCAGAAAATTGAGTGTATTGTCAAATTTTCAAAGAAAAGACTTGTTTGAAAATAATAGTATCAAAAACAAACCGATCGTAAAACAGAGCTCAAACACATTTTTTTCGTCACATAATTCTCAAAATTTTAAACGTAAACCATCATCTTTTATGTAATGATAATAAAGGGAATTTAATCAACTAAATAAATACCTAAAAATTATTCCACTGAGCCGTGCATTTATTTTTTAATTTAATTAAAACTGCAAAATTATTTTTATTTGTGGGTCATTCGATTTAACTAACATCAAACGGATTGCTGTTTGGAACTTTATTTGTTGTCGCGATGCGCTATTGAACCTAAAATATTGCTTCTTAAGGCGCCTTGAAGAATACTTACTAAAATATTAAAATTTCGCATGCGATGAATTGATCGTCATGCCATACTAAAAAAAAGCTGGCTCGTGTCGGTCTTTTTGTCACTCAAAATTAATTGGTTAATAAGAGATTTCATGAGCGCCCCATTTGTATGGGAACAGGATATTTAATTAATTTATTAAATTGATCACATCCACGTGTATGTCAGGGGGATTAATTTTTAAATTAATTTTTTGACGCTCACTCAAGGTTGAAAGGTTTCGAACGTGATGTTTTTGTCTATTCTAGGGAGTTGTATATTTTGATCGATTTTACACTTAATCCCCGTAATCTACTGAACTTGAATTTTGCACACACGTGTTCTGATCATCATCTGCCGAGCCTTTTCCCAACGATGTTAGGGTCGGCTTCCAGTCTAACCGGATGCAGCTGAATGCCTGTCTGACCTCCACAACCCAGTTACTGGGTAATACGATACCCCTTGGTTGTCAGACTTTCGGGCTACTGGCGACCTGTAACGAATGTCAAAAATCCACGAATGACATCCGGGACCAACGGCCTAACGTGCTTTCCGAGGCACGGATGGGGTCTTGGTATGTGAAGATGGTCACCCATCAGCGGACCAACCACGGCAAGCGTAGCTTAAGCTGATCGATCGACCCGTGTGGCTGTTATTACTTAGCCAGAAGCCCCTCACTTAACCACAAGACACGTGTTCTGATGTAAACACAATATTATGGTTTCCTATACCTGATCTTATGATTTAGATGAAAAGTAAACGCACTATCAGCTGTCTGTCTATAGCTCGAAATTGATTGAACCGACTCAAGACTGGGGTGGTTTGGGAAAAAAAGAAAATCAGTAAAAACCCAAAGGAACAGCCGAGAAATCGAAAGGAGACTAGTCACCACGTTTCATAAAAAGTTGGGCCCAAAATGTAAAGTAGTCAAAAAAAAGCTATAGGAATGGTCGTAGAGATTCGGCGCCATATTAAAAAATGATAAGGACCGGGGTAATATTTATTTATAATTTTTTTCGTTGGCCGCCCATTTTGTATTTCGGGCCCAAAATTGCTGATCTCCTTTGAAACATGGTACGAAGTTCACCGGGTCATCTCGTAGTTTTATTATAATATATTAAAATAGCGTGTACGAGTACCGTTACTTGCACGGACAATAGTTTGCAGACTTCTTGGCAATAATTGTAGTTGAATATGACGTCTCAGCAACATCGAACAATTTACTTCAGTATCAAGATTGTATAGAGGGGCTTGTGCTTATAACAGCCGCACGGGTCGATGGATCAGGTTAAGCTACGCTTGCCGCGGTTGATCCGTGGATGGGTGGCCATCTTCATATACCAAGACCCCTCCATGCCTCGGAAAGAACGTTAAGCCGTTGGTTCCGGCTGTCATTCGTGCATCTTTGACAGTCGTTACGGGTCGTCAGCAGCCCGAAAGTCTGATGTTGGAACCTTTGGTACTTGGTTGGAGAAGGATGTAAATGAAATCACAGAGTCCGATATTAGAGTCTATTTATAGATCAGGAGTTATGTTACAGTGACGTTTCTTATTATATACTGCTAGCACACAAGTTCGTGCTAAGGCGCGGCGATGACGACTGCCGCTCGCCTGTGTGCGCTGGGGCACATTGCATTTGCCTAGTTCGCATTATTGCTGTAGTTCCTACATCTGACAAACCAGTCTTACCAAGGGGTATCATATCGACGGGTTCCGGGCTATTTGTATTAACCGACATTTTTGAAACTTTACACCAGAGCAGTTTAAAGTTTCGATTTTTAGAAAAAAAATAATAACTTTAGCAAATCGCATTATTTTTTTAAAAAGAAAGATATTACTGTTTTTATAACATATTCCCCATAATCAGATTATTTTTTTTACTAATATTCCTATTTTTAACGAAGATAAATGTCGCTTAATACAAAATGACCCATATTTTACTTTTTTGTTCCAGGCTAAATGACTTAACCGCCTATGATTATTGTTTCTTATTCCAGGCTAAATGACTAAACCACCTAGGTTTATTATTTCTTCTTCCAAGCTAAATGACTTAACCGCCTAGGCATGCAAATAATGGCTCCAAGCTAAGTGCTTTCATCAAAGAGTGGGTCATATTTCAAACCTAAGCTAATTGATTTAAATACCATCTCTTAAACTTATTAATGTATGGCTAATTAGTTTATGCGACTGATTTTTTTTTAATAAATTGTTTGTAATCATACTTGAATAATGAAGTTTGCAGAAATTGGCGGTTAAAACATTGATAAATTAAAAGATACATACATAGGGTGTACCTACCTATCTTGTTAATAATTATGAAATGAGAAATAAAACACACATTATAAATTATTGTTTAAAGATAAGTTTTTTATTTAAAATGACAATCACCTAGGAACAGCAGTAACTTCTTAGCTTACTAAGGTAACAACTAAAGTTTTTATCACAATTGTATAGGAATCAGAAGTTAAACAGTCTTTTTATTATGTAGCCGCCTACAGTCTTATTACCTGAAATAATTATTCTCATTCTTCTTCATTCCTAAACGTTAACATTGAAGTATATAAAAATCTATTCAATTACAAAAAAAGGTTATCTATAAAATAATTTCTTTTAAAAATGATCACATAAAAAATTAAAATATTTACGAGCGTTTCTTTGGTTTTCATTTCTTTACTTATTTTCTTCTATATTTTTTTCTAACTTTCTCAGTAATCAAAATCAAAAACATCTCTCGTTAAAAAAAAGTTTAAGCTTGCGCGGTTTATCGCGATGGCGCCAAAATCATTATTTTAACCAGGTTCATAATAGTCAATCCATATAAAAATCTGATTGTATTAATGTGTATATATACTATTCTTATTCCGTTTAAGATAAACTGTTTGAAGTACTAGAACTTTACTTTTGTTATAACTGAAACGACACTGCAAATCAAATATTGAATAAAAAAAATAGGTTTAACCATAATCTTTAAATGTTCACTGTTGAAATCCTAAATAGTTCATGCGACCGACATATCATTATCTACTGCAAGCTAAATGGTTGAAGTGATAACATCTAACATTTCATGTAGAGAGCTAAATGTATGGATCGACACTGGGTATGAATTTGACAAAGAGGCTAAATGTATTAAACGACATTCTTGTATATTTACAAGGTAAAGCTAATTGTATTAAGCGACACGGGATAAGAATTGAACAAAGAGGCTAATTGTATGAAGCGACATTTCTATATATTTATAAAGGCAGGCTAAATGCTTTAACGTACGTTGCCTGTAAATTGTTGCTCCAGGAAAAAAGTTTAAACGACTGCCTGGTATTTGGTAGTCAGCTTAAGTACACAGTTCCTAAATTTGCCAATATTTTGAGTCGCTTCATACATCGCAGTCCAAAATGGGCCCAAAAATGCGGTTGTATTAAGCGACAAAAAAGTGCTCCGATCGTCACCAAACCCAGCTCAAATGACGCAGAAAAATTCGCTGATTCCAAATATGTATAAAAGTCTATATCGCTCAGAGTGTCGCTTAATACAATTAGCCCGGAACCCGTCGATATTACCCAGTAACTGGGTTGTGGAGGTCAGATAGGCAGTCGCTCCATGTAAAATACTGGTATTCAGCTGCATCTGGTTAGACTGGAAGCTGACGTCAATATTGTTGGGACAAGGCTAGGCAGAATGATGAAGATTGTATAGAAATTGCGTAGAATCGGGCCGTCAGCCCCATTGCATAGCAACTTGCTGAACGGCTAATACAGTACGACAGGGCCATCTATGGGCGAACTGTAACCATGAGTTCAGCACATGATCCTAAACCCTTCTGCGTGGAAATTTTTCATTCACTGAAAATTTTCTGCGTTGAGTTTTTCATTTGTAAGATATTTAAAAAAAAAAAAAACTCTGTTCTGCGTAGGTATTACAAATTTCTATGAAACAACAGATATTTTTTTGTCATTCGACGAAAAATTTCTACGCTAGAATCGTCTACTTGGTGCTGAAACGAGAGAAGAAGAATGAAATGATATATCAATACAAGCCGTGGGCCCGATAGTACTTCCATACAAACGTTCATCCCTTATTTAAAAACGTTTTCGTTACGAGCGCCGGATATAGCCGGCATCCACTCGATGACTTCTGTGTACGAGCGCCGGATATAGCCGGCATCCATTCGATGACCTGTGTGTACGAGCGCCGGCTGTAGCCGGCGCCAGCGTGATACCGCTCACCAAACGGCCCCACGATACTTTTAGTCACTCTTTAGTTCGTTTTCATTTGTTTTACCCCAAAAATAAGACATGCATTGGGTTCGAAGCAATCGGGACAACAATCCCGCTCCACTCTTCTTCAAACTAACAGTGTTCGCGAAGCTTCAAAGCGCGAACCAGTCCGTTGAAATAAAAGTATATTTCAAACGCAAATAATGTCTAATAAGATAATTTCAATAAGACCAATTTCCCGACTCACAGTATGCACAGTTTGCGGAGAAGCTCTCCGTTCAGTGGCGCTACTCCGACGGCGCGGTGCCCTGTTTGGTGGCGTTATTCCAGCGGAGCGAAATGCCGTAACGAAAGGGTTCAAATTCAAATTCAAATTTAAATTCAAATTCTTTTATTTGCCAGAATGTAGGTTTACAAATGTATGATCTTAAACTATAATGGCCCCTTTACATTCTACCATTACTTATGGTGTGCAAATCTTTAATTTTACCCTATACAATTACATTCCTTTAGTTATAAGGTCCCATAAAAACAGAAAAGAAAATAAAATTATAGACAGTAACAACAGATAACAAATAATGGAGACATTAACATTGACATTGACATTGACATTTTTATTATTATGCATGAGAATGCATAATAATTATTTAAGGAACAAATTAATTAATAGATGTCAAATTATCCCTATAATCTATATTAGTTCAGCAGATCTATAAAGTTTAATAAAAATGTCAGATAATAAATATAAATGTCACTATAAATTGTAATTGATATTGTCATAAATAGTATAATGTCACAGTGGTAATATATTAAAATTTGAACATTAATTAATTATTATAAGGTATATTACCATTCCAATTACTCCAATTACCAATATAATTTATCTTAGTTCCCTTCTCCGCGATCTGACATGTATTCATTCAGATTGTAAAAGCATTTTTCTTTTAACCATTGGGTTAACTTTTTTTTAAACATTGTCAAAGGTAAATCTTTAAAAGCGTCCGGTAATCACTACATAGTATAAAACAAAGTCACTTCCCTGTCTGTCTGTCCCTATATATGCTTAGATCTATAAAACTTTGCAACGGATTTTGATGCCGTTTTTTTTTATAGATAGAGTGATTCAAGAGGAAGGTTTATATCTATAATACATGCATAATATAGTAGAGAAACACTGATAATTTTAGAGGTTTCTAATGTGATGTCGTAAATAAACACATTTTTTTGCGCTTACATTGTAAACGCAGGCTGAACCCGTCGAGATAGATCAAAATAATGTACTACAGTATTGTACACCTTAAAAAGGTCTATAAAAAAGTCCCCGATGGTATATGTCTATCTCTTAGGGATAACCCACAATAACTATTTTTTATCGTATACTTTTTACGAGAAATAGTGGCTCTAAAATTATCAGTTTCTCCATTGCACCCGTGCGAAGCCGGGGCGGGTCGCTAGTTTGTTATACACCTTTACCTCATTTATGTACGAGTTCTTCTTAAATTAATGTTAATGCATTGCAATGCAATGTAATGGTTAATGCTCACCTTCGATAAAAATAAACTCGTGAGGAATTTGAAGCTTCTAGACCCAGCGGCTTTATGAATTTTATTAAGTAGATACGTTTTCTTTTGTCCAGATATTCGAAGCCCGCGATCTGCCTATCAAGGATGTGACCGGCAGCAGTGATCCTTACATCAAGGTGTTCCTGCTCCCTGATCGCAAGAAGAAGTTCCAGACCAAGGTCCACCGGAAGAACCTGAACCCTGTCTTCAACGAGACCTTCCTGTTCAGGTTAGTAAGGAAATGTCATTTGGTCCAAGGTTTGCTGGTAAATAAAAGAGAGTAAAGTTCGGCCGGATATTTGCGTATCACATTTTGAATTACAATCATACTTCATAAATCTGATGATATAATGTTTGGACTTTAAAAGATCCTGAGTTAACTTCGGTATGGATCAGTCAGCTAGGAAAAGCCGGTGCCATCTAATTTTTATGGTAATAGTAAAACGGGACCCTTTTACTAAGACTCCGCTATCCCTCCGTCCGTCTGTCACCAGGCTGTATCTCATGAACCGTGATAGACAGTTGACATTTTCACAGATGATGTATTTCTGTTGCCGCTATAACAACAAATACTAAAAAACAGAATCAAATAAATATTTAAGAGGGGCTCCCATACAATAAACGTGATTTTTAACACGTTTCTATTAGCTTCACCTGTCTTCTTGGAAATTAAATAAAATATGACCCACTTCCCGATATCCGATTGATTATATAGATAATGGTACGAAACCCTTCGTGCGCGAATTCGACTCGCACTTGACTGGTTTTTTAAATATTGACCAACAAAATATTGACGTGTAAAAAAAGATCTACTTAGGACTGATTTTTCAATCGACAGATATTTTTTATTCGTCTAATAAAATTGACGTGTTACAGTTTTTGTTTTTGAAGAACTGTCAAAAATTCAAAATTATTCCTCGGATAAAATTATCAGGCCTTGGAAAAACCAGCCCTTAGATGAATAAACATTTAATTTTATTTCATGAATGTTTGGAAAATTCGTCTGCTCGACAACGTAAATAACGCAACGAATATTGTTGAAAATTCAAAATGGTGTTGCCATTTTGAGTGTGTTACGCAATTGCCCAGCAACAAGTCATGATGACGAGGCGATCTGATTCTTTTTATTTATAGATAGGCACGTTTGTAAGGGATTATCCCGAGGTGTTTTAGTTGGCCAAAACCCTAACAATTCAGCATTGAGCGTTGCTAGCTAAACATAAGTATGTTCCTGAGTAAGGTCTTAAAGTAGCTTAGGTATACCTACTTTAAAAATAGGCTGAAAATAGGTCTAATTTTAACCCATTTCTAGGGTTTTGTACCCAAAGGGTGCTAACGGGACCCTATTACTAAGCCTCCGGTGTCCATCTGTCTGTCTGTCAGCGGGCTGTATCTCATGTACCGTAATAGTTAGACAATTGAAATTTAGATAGAGTATGTATTTCTGTTACTGATTTAACAACAAATAATAAAAATAAAATAACTTTAAAAATTGAAGGGAGTGTCCATACAAGAAATGTGTTTTTTTACGGCGTTTTTTGCCTTGTGGTACGGAAACGGTCCGGTTTTTAATCCTAGTGATTTACCTAAACAGCAATACCTGCATTTGCAACAATGACTTCATAATGGCCACGTCTATCATAATATATCATATCATAATATAAATTTTTCAAACCAAATTAATAGCTTAAAAATTTACACGAAATAAATCACTCTTGATAATAAATCACTAGACACGCGCGGAACAATGGTATCAACAAATAAACACATATTTTATACTATTGTTACCAAATAATCACAAATTAATTTAAATGTGGTTAAATACTCTAACGAAAAAAATGGTTTCACGGCTAGAACGGTAACTGTGTATGTTTAAAATACTTAATGTATAATACGTGGTTTCAATTAATGTGATAATTTAATCACGACACTGTATGCACTGAAGACTGCAGAGCAAGTCACCAACAATTTTGCTGCCATAACAATGTAATATAAATTTTGACAAGATCTGAAAGTCCTTACTATTCAACTATTTTTATTTTATATCACTCCTATTTCAACCTTAATCCGTCTCCGATCCCTCAGAAGACTTGACGACAGAAGCTTGGCAATATTTTGTCAAAATATTAGTTCTGCTGAGTGCCACCTGACTCGCTAAGTTACCAGCAAATTGAGTTTACTCTTATTTATCATCTCGACGTTAATGTACTTCATTTTATAAGTTTATCCAGAATTCCTAGAATATTAGCTTTATTGTTACTTCATTTTGGTGTAGATTAAAACTAAATAATTTCAGATTACGTAAGTTTTGTTATTGTTTGGTTGAGACTTTGACTGTGTTATATCATCTTCATCTATATAAATAAAAATGGGTGTGTACGTTTATTTTCATAATCTCTTAACTATTTACACTGGGTACTAAATTAAAAGACTAACTAACTAACTATATAAATAAATACAAAAACAAAAGGATATTTAGGCGTCGAAGTACTCGTCCGCTTTGTCATCCAGAAACGTGCCCAGAAGACTGGCAGCATTGCCACGTTGAATGGCAATGGTAATTCTTTTACCGAAGAACGACCCAGCCCTCTGGTCACGTGAAGTGTCGATCAGCCGACACTTCACGTGACCAGAGGACTGAGACCAGAGACAGAGAAATTTCTTTAAAAAAATAAAAATAAAAGTTAAATTTTGTTCGTTGATAAGCACTTCACTTCAAAACGGGTAGTCCGAATCAGCCAGCCTATTCTGTAAAAATCTCATCGTGAAAACTTAGCTGAAGTGAGCTTAATGTGAGCTGTCATTCCATTTATACTAGGAATTGGCACTCCCACTTTAAACACACTTTACCTTAGTTCTTACGGTGAGATTCTTATTTATTTATTTGATAGGTACTCCAACAACCTATTCACTAGAAACATTAACATAATAATAAGTAACATATTATGCATTGAGTTATGGTGAATTAGTCACTTACAGGCGTACACAGCCCTTACATAAAAATATATACGTTTTAATAAGATTTTTTTACTCGTAGTGAGAATAGACAAATTAATTAGAAACAAAGAACAAAACATTAAGCAAAAAACAAAATCATACATAATCGATATTAGAATCAAAAATCAAAATGAAAATTATCATTAGAATTGCAATTAAAACATTAAGATTAAAATTTTAAAAATAAAAATAAACAGTGAAATTGTTATTCAATATTCAGAATGGTAGAACGCGATAACGAGTGCAACAAGAGAACAATCCAAAAATTATTGACAGGCACATGTCATGGCAAAAATAAAATAGTGAACATTAAAAAGTAAAGTAATTCCTACAGAATAGATCAACTGGTTTTTTATGGAAACAAAAATTGTATAAGTTCCACGGAAAACGTTCAAATTCGGGAAAGTGAATATCCTTTTTTTTATGAATTATTGATATTTGGACAGGACAACTTCTCAGGTCAGCTGGTTTTTTAATTTTTTTATAAATATTGGCTGTCCCCCAACGATTCATCTATTTAGCCTGTTTTATCTGCAAGGCAAAGGTCTTCCTTTTTTTTCCATACACTTCTGCCCCCTATTTGCGTAACACCTTATCAATCTCAGTCAAAATCATTTTGAAGTATATTGCTAATCCATTACTTCAAATGTTCGAAAAATATGTCTGCTCAAAAACGTAAATAACGCAATGAATGTTGTCGAACTGTCAAAATAAAAGCCATCCATTCACTAGCAATGTAGGACTCATAAACAACAATAATTATTTTAGACTTTACATAAGACCTTTTTTCTAACTAAATTATATGGCCTAAAAGAATCTTTAAAGTTTCCCGTAAATTGCCTTCCAGTTCCGCAATAAAACTCTTAACGGCTCCTAGAAACTTCTGGCAACTCTTCGTAATTACATCCGACTCTTAGCCAAGGTTACCGACCTCCACGGATGTCGTAACCGACAAAAATGCCTAATTTGTATGCAAAATAAATAAATTGACAAACTTTTGGAAACTTTTTTACTGAAAGTTCAGAGACCTAACCTGAAAAAGTGAATTTTGGGAACCAATCATAAAAGTTTCTGGTGGTTTCCGAGTAGGTAAGGGATGCCACGCACATCATGTGCGGCATCCTAATCGCGTAACACACCCTCAGTCACAATTTGAGAGTTTTAAAGGATATTGCTTCATTGCTTCATAGGTTTGAAAAATTCGTCTGCTCAACAACGTAAATAACACAATGAACGTTGGTGAACTGTCAAAATGAAACCCATTATGATCAATTGTTATTTTATGTGTGTTACGCAATAACTCCGCGGTTCGGCATGATTTGTCACAGCCGCAGCCGGGGTGTAAAACCGAATATAACGTGCGTAAAAAGACCCTTAACGAAGCCGTAAATCGCTAGTACTCCCCGTAATTTTTTCACATATTTCATTTCATTGGGTAGACTGGTAGCCGACACCAACATAGTTGGGAAAAGGCTAGGCAGATGATGATAATGATTTCATTTCATTTGTGATTTTTTTTTGTCCTGGGCCATACCTTTTGGTTTTGGAGATACTGAAGGTCAAAATTTCAAACTTTATAAGTTTCTAAGTGCGCCCCGCGGTCTCAACCGCATAAGTCTCGACCCCGTAGGAATATCGGGATAAAAGTATTATAATTGTTTTAATCCTGGTTATAAACTATCCGTGTGCCAAATTTCATCAAAAATAGTACGTTTGAGAGCGCGAAGAAATAACAAACATATAAAGCGAAAGTTTGTGTGTGTGTGTGTGTGTGTGTGTGTGAAACGAAATGAATTTTAGCAGTAATTGCTTCGGGTCGGCTTTGTTGATCAAAAAATACTGCCGAATCGAATGTGCCGCCCAAACCAATCCCTAGATTTCTACTGTAAACATTTTGGGTACACGCCAAACATATACCAAGTTTTTTTTATTTTTACATACCAATAGCTTTGCAAATGTTGGAGTTGAACCCTTTCAATGTTGTTTGGTCTTATTAGCATTTATAAGAAATACGTTTTACCTGTAGGAATAAAACTTTTTGATCGCAGACGACAAAGCCTTTTTATTATGCTAATCTTTCAATAATAATGTTTGTACTGAGATTTTTTTTGGGTTCCGTACCCAAAAAATATAGGGATAGCAATGACGGGACCCTTAGTAATAACTCAGGCTCCGCTGTTCCGTCCATCGATCAGTATGTCCGTCTGGCACAGTGTTGTATCTTTTTAACCGACTTCAAAAAAAGGAGGAGGTTATCAATTCGACTGTATTTTTTTAATTTTTTTTATATTTGTTACCTCATAATAACCGACTGGGTGAACCGATTTTCATGATTCTTTTTTTATTTGAAAGCTGGTGCTTCCCGTGTGGTCCCATTGTCACCATTTCAATATCTGATGATGGGATCTTGTAGAAATCTGGGGAACTCTTCAATAAATAACAGCAGATTAACCGCGATTGTTGCTATAGCATATCTAAGCATTGTTTACACCATCACACAACATAATATCACGCCTGTACTCACTACAAAGGTTATAATTTTTTTTTTATAATAATAATTAATACCAGTAAAACAACCGCGATTGCTGCTATCGCATATGTATGCATTGTTTACGCAATCGCACAACATAACATCACGTCTGTACCCTATAAACGCAGATGCAGCTTCCTGTCACTGATATTTACATAGCAATTAGTGTTTATATGAATTTGATTAGGTTAGATATAACTAAAAAGTGAAAAATAAAAAATGTTATATAAAAAAAAAAACAACCGACTTCCAAAAAAACACTACAAAGTGAAAAATAATTTTAATTTCGGAAGTCGGTGTCGTTGGTTCCGCATTTTGGTTTTACGACACCGACTTCCGAAATTAAAATTATTTTTCACTTTGTAGTGTTTTTTTGGAAGTCGGTTGTTTTGAACAATATAAATAATAATAATAAAAAAAAAATAAGTTTTAAATATTATATGGTACTACAAAACCCTTCCTATGCGATCCGACCTGCACCCTAATTGCGTAACATACTATTTCTCTCAATTTTAATCATTTTGAACCATATTGCTAATTCATTGCTCCATATCGTCGCTTATCTTTCTAACAGACGTATCTGTATTTAAATGCTTATATTTTTTTATCTAATACTCTTACTCTCTCTTTTTTATATAATATCTTTTTTTTTTATCTTTTTTTTTAATATATATATATATAGGAAGAATAACCAAATAATAATATAATTCATGCAATTTTGTTTTGATAAGTCGCTTATTATGAGAGTTACAATTCAACAAATATAGTGCGAAACCGCAAAAAGCTTGTCCTGAAGAGTCACCTCAAAGTTAGTTACGTCAGTTAGTAAGATAAGCGACGATATGTTGGAAAAATGTGTCTGCTCAACAACGTAAATAACGCAATGAATGTTGTTGAACTGTCAAAATGAAACCCATTGCTACTGATAGTGTGTTACGCAATTACCCTGCTGCACGTGGTTGCTTTTTTCGTATTATTTAGATTAACATAAAGTTCAGTAACTTGTTACAGACGCCAGCACATCAAGCTACCCGAAACTGTCAGATTTTCCCAATCAACTTTGAACCTTATGCTTTAGAGCTAAAGTTGAAAATCTATTAAAGAAATCTGTACATTTGTTAAAAAAATTCAAAGTTAAAAGACGGATCTTCAGTGTATCAATCAGGAGGTTGCGATCAATCTTTATTTGTGGTCACATTAATCTCGCCATCTTTCTTTCTTTACTTTGGACTTTTCAGTATTACCTACTTCTAATAAATCACGTCAAGGATCCAAGTTTTATTTTCTCACTCAGTGCACTTCTGAGTAGGTATTGTTGCAGCTTGATAGTAGTAGTTTTATTATTTATTGTAGATATCTCATACGTATGAAGTCCCTTCAAAGAAAAATTCAAGTGACACTTAAATGATTGAAGACGATTCTTAAGTTATAAATTATTTATTGTACTTATTCTAAATGTTCCAGTGTGCTCTATGGGGCTTTTCCAAAAAGCATTTTTATTGGAGAGTTTTCTCTTATATGCCCATTGGATTAGTCTTGAGGTGTTGTTTAAAAAAAGAACGCCATTTTATAATGTTTTTATTTAAAAAAAAAATTCCCACAGCATAAGTTTATGAACATAACTCTTACAAGGGGAGGGCATGGTGTGGGAAATTCACGTCGGGACGAGACTCCGTGTGGTAGTAGTTTCCCATAAGGGTATGCAAACCCTAAAGGATTATTTCAGAATGGCCAGTAGCTTCGAAGATTTTTTAAAAAAAATATTTTTTTTATTAACTATTTTAATAATTAAATGAATTTAATCGAGAAAAATTTTGTTAAGTATTAAATTAATTTTAATTTACATTAACTATTATACTTTATAAATTGTAAAGCAGCTAATAATTATGGTATTCATAAATAATAACCACATTTACATATATCATTAATTATTTAACAAATTTTTAAATTTTATATTATATTTGAATAACATAGATTTAACATAGCAAGTAACTACCAGGAATTTACAGCAGTGGGCGTTATCTGCTGCTGTATTCAAAGACTTTGATTTTAACGCTTCCGAACGATGGGTCAAAAAATTTAAAAACAAACATGGGATTCGACAATTCGATTAAAAAATTCATTCAACATTTACAAAACGCCGCATATGTGGTAGAAAATAATACAGAAATAAACTCACGGGAAGACTGTATAAAAATTCAATCTATCGTACATCATCAATTATCATCGTCATTTTTTTGTAAAATGGAACGGTATGCTGGGTATGCTGCAAAACTCTCTGAAGAGAGAGAAATATTTGTTAATGTTGCTTTCTAAATGAACTCCTTAAAGAACGTTGTTCTTGTAATAATTATTCGTTCATTAACTGTGCGAGACGTGAAAAAAAATATTGTTTCGTATGTTTTTACGATAACTATCATTCGGGTTCTTGTTTGTAGACAAAAAAAATATTTTGTAATAATAAAGAAAATACAAGTAAAATTTTTTACTTGTTGTGTTAATTATTTATAAGATCCTACCATAATTATTAGAGATATTATAGTGCACAAGTGTGTGGGCAGACACAGGTGCACTCCCTTTTCCCTCACTCTAACAGTCCGATGGGACGGCAATCCGACACGTCCGGAGTGAGATCAGGCGCAGGACCACCGGCTTAACGTGCTTTCCGAGGCACGGGGGTATCACACCGCCGACTTCCAAACTCCAGGCTGTTACTAAGAAATTCCTAAAGGAAAAACTCAATAACAATTTGCCCGACCCGGGAATCGAACCCAGGATTCCACGCTGAGCAGTCGCGCTTACCACGAGACCAACGGGGCAGTGATCTATACAACACTGTCAGACCGTGCCTACTCACGGCGTACAAACTGGGCCGTAGAAAAAACGTGTCCGTCAATAAGCTTCCATAGAATCAGGCAAGCCTGTTGGTCTAGTGGTCAGTAGCCCTGACTACTATACGCAAGGTCGTGGGTTCGATTCCCACCCAGGGCAAATGTTTGTGTGATGAGCACGATCATTTTGTTCTTTGTCTGGGTGTAACTTATCTACAACGTGTAACGTTAAATGCGCAAAACCTGAAAATAGTTTGATCAGAATACCGAGCCGAATCAATTGAACCACTTTTTAATATAGGTCACATTTTTCAAAAAATCTTCATTAAAAACGTTGCCGTGTCTATTTATTAATAGGTCAAGCAAGCCAATGTCAGCGCGGCGCAGCGACTCGGTGACGACTCCTCCCTCGGTAAAGCGTCGCCGCAGACGCAAGAAACGATCAGAATGGCCAGTAAACCTAAAACACCACATAAAACCTTTACAATTTTTTTAATGACTTGGTTTTCCTCTGAAATAGGTCAATTGAATTAAAAATCAGTTGGGGTGTCTGAGGTTTTGCGCATTTAACGTTACACGTTGTATAATATGTATGTATTTAGAAATATATATTATGTATGTTTATCAGTTGTCTAGTACTCATAGCACAAGCTCTGCTTAGTTTGGGACTAGATGGCGTGTGAAAGTTGTGGAATATTATTATTTTTATATTAATCCATACAATACTGACGACCGTGCCTACACATGGGGATTAAACCGTGGTTTTTCACGATAAGAAAAGCGTGTGTGTACAAAAGTCCACATCCTTCAAAAGCCGGGCCGTAAAACGCGTCGAGTTTTTAAAAAGTTCAGCTTAGTAAAGCATCTCCAATGTCACTTACACCTGTGTGTCATTCTCCTTCTAAATCTCTATGTCTTATCTACCCACGGGAACAGTATTTGTTTAACTAATTTAATTGTTCTTTCTTTAGCGTCCCGTATGAAGAGCTTCGCCAACGCTACATCCAGTTCTCCGTGTATGACTTTGATCGGTTCAGCCGCCACGACTTGATCGGCCACGTGGTGCTCAAGGGTCTGCTGGAGTCCGCTGATCTTCACCAGGAGATCGAGTATACCATGAACATACTGGCCGCGCCTCAGGTAAGAGAAACAATTGACGACTATCACTACATAGTATAAAACAAAGTCGCTTCCCTGTCTGTCTGTCCCTATATATACTTAGATCTTTAAAACTCCGCAACGGATTTTGATGCGGTTTTTTTAATAGATAGAGTGATTCAAGAGGAAGGTTTATATGTATAATACATGCATAATATAGTAGAGAAACACTGATAATTTTAGAGGTTTCTAATGTGATGTCGTAAATAAACACATTTTTTTGCGCTTACATTGTAAACGCTGGCTGAACCATTCGAGATAGATCAAAATAATGTATTGTACACCTTAAAAAGCTCTACAAAAAAGTGCGCGATGGTATATGTCTATCTCTTAGGGATAACCCACAATAACCATTTTTTATCCTTAACTTTTTACGAGAAATAATGGCTCTAAAATTATCAGTGTTTCTCTACTATATTATGCATGTATTATACATATAAACCTTCCTCTTGAATCACTCTTATCTATAAAAAAAAACCGCATCAAAATCCGTGGCGTAGTTTTCAAGATCTAAGCATACATAGAGACAGACAGACAGCGGGAAGCGACTTTGTTTTATACTATGTAGTGATCAGCATTGCACCCGTACGAAGCCGGGGCGGGTCGCTAGTGATAATATAATAGCCTCCCGACCGATTTCGGTCACGGTGGCCAATCTCAGCAGAGACTAGCCCTGGTTTGCAGGAGATGTGCACAAGTGTGTGAGCAAACACAGGTGCACTGTCTGTTCCTTTACTCTCAAAGTCCGATGGGACGGGAACCCGACACGGCCGGGAAGAGATCAGGCGCTGGACCAACGGCTTTACGTGCTTTCCGAGGCACCGGGGTATTAAACCGCCAACTTCCAAACGGACAGTTACTTAGAAATTCCTATTGGAAAAACCAATAACACTTTATCTGACCTGGGAATCAAACCTATGACGTCCACGCTCAGCAGTTGCGCTTGCAACCCCGAGACCATCGGGGCAATCAACTTATTTACTTATTTTAACTAACTAACTTATTTTTATTACATACTACCTTATTTTAATTAACTTATTTTTATTACATACAATAGTGCCGATTCCCTTGTCCAAAAACTAAACTAAATTTAAGTTCAGTGCATGTTTTTCTTTCGATTTAATTAAGAAAAGAACAGAAGATAAATTTTAGTTTAGTCCTGTCAAATTAATCAGTGCCAGAATTTTCAGCATCAGACTCCTTCCCACACCTCGTAGCAATTACTTTTCCAAAAATATTCAATGTACAGTTTTGACTTCGTTACTATTTTATTATATGATTAATTAATTAGTTGAAGACATCAATATAACCGTACAATAAAGTTCCAAACCTCTCACGAAACAACAAGAAAATCCTTTCAAATGACCGGTACCATCGATCAACCCAGAACTTACAGAAACACTCTAAACCGCAAAATTCAATCAAACATCTCAGATTTGACATTTCAATACACCACAATATTAATCACTGCTGCAATTTTCCTTCAACTGAGATGTATACAGTTGGGCTTAACAATCCGCTTTGGCCTTAGTCAAGACCCAAAACCCATTGATCAGTAACTCCATCTTACGTTGCTTTCTTGTACCTCTCTTTAGTCCTTAGAGCCTTTTTCGAAGGACAAGGGACCTTTTAATCTACACTTTGCCTTGAGGTGTTTGGCGTCGTGGATATAAAACGGTTGGCCTAATTTTATGGGGTTATTTTGATAGGATCTTAAGATTATGTCACCTTCCGTGTTTCATTAGTTTACTTTTCTTGAAGCATATTCTCTATATCATTAATTTTCTTTTCTTCTGCATTTTTACAAAAACGTTTCTACGGTCAGTACTGTAATTAGACATTAATAATATTTTCTGATGAATAGAAGACGATATTATTACAATGTTTGCGGTTCTGTGAGAAGACAGAGATACAGGATCAGCTAATGGCTAATTTGCTATACTAAATTATAATAATTCAAGAGAGACAGGATCAAAGGATCAACTTAATTTAGTATTAATGGCCAATAATTCTACTATAATACATATAATAATTATTAATAAATATTATAAACACGAAAGTTTGTGAGTATGGATAGATGGATGGATGTTTGTTACTCTTTAACGCAATAACTACTGAACGGATTTTGATGAAACTGAACAGTAATATAGTTTATACATCAGACTAACATATAGGATACGTTTTATCTCGATATTCCTACAGAATCGACATTCATGCAGGCGAAACCGTGGCGCACTGCTTGTAAATACATAAATCAATAAACTAGTTGTATCGGATTAGCTCTCCAAACTGAATGACTAGTATTCATTATCATTCTGTTTTATACCGCTATCCTGATAACTAACTGTAATGGGCATTAATTACGACATTTTATAATTTCCTTGATCTAGCTTTGTTTTAAGAATGGCAGGAGCCAAATGTACGGGTCAGATTATTAGCAAAAAATCAGCAGCTAAGACAGTTTCTCGGACGAAAATGTATCCAAAATGAATGTTAAAAATTGTCAAGCGCGCGTAAACTGCTGTGTTAAATGACTGGTTAAATGATTTATAAAAACCCATAACGTCCATTTGGTTAGTATGGGTACAAACGATTTTCAAACTAGTGTTAGTACTTACCAGAGAATCAACTCAAACTCTATTTATTATAATACTAGCATCCGCCCGCAACTTCGTTTGCGGTGAATTCGGAATTCCCGCCGTTTAAAAATATGTTGCTTAAATAATGTGGTTAATGTAATTGGTTTATTTATATATAGATTAGGTAGGCTTAATACATAGAAAGATATATAGATTAGGTAGGCTTAATACATTCGTGTTTGTGAAACCATGGAAATACACATACAAAATTTCAACCCAATCGGGCAAGCCGTTTAGTAGTTGACATACCGACAGCAGCGCCACCTACCGGGTCCAATTGTGTTTTGAAAATAATCCAGGAAACCATCGAAATACCTATATAAAATTTCAACCCAATCGGTTCAGCCGTTTAGAAGTTATGTGAAAAAGATAAGTACGGAAAGATAATTCATACTACTATACCCGTTACTTGTCCTATTACCTGTTTTCCCGTAGGAATGAAGCATTTTCCCGCGGTAAAAAGTATCTTATGTTCACGAGGGATAATGTCGGCTTCTAATGGTAAAACAATTTTTCAAATCGGTCCAGTAGTTTCGGAGCCTATTCAATACAAACAAACAATCAAATCTTTCCTCTTGATAATATTAGTGTAGATTACGCCACAGTGGCTTGCAGGCGTATCCAATATCCCGATATGGGACTGTTTATGAGAGTGAGGGAAGAATGAGTGTCTGCCAGGGTCGCTGATCGTTCGAAAGAGTTACCGTGGCCCTTGGCACAGGCAACTGAAGGAACACGGGTGGGTTTTAGTCAGTAAAAGTCTGACACACCCTCCCGCTCCGCCCAGAGCGGGAGAAGTTTCCCACCCAAAAAAAAAAAAGGGGAGGAATGAGTGCACCTGTGTCTGCGCACACATTTATGCACTATAATATATCTTGTGTCAATGGCCAGTCTCCGTTGAGATAGGCCACCATGGCCGAAATACGGTCTGGAAGACTTTATGTACCCTGCGCATGCCGGAAGCGCATCGCTTGCGCAATTGGAACCATGGCACATGGACCCATGAACTTACTGTAAATGTCAATAGTGACAGAGACTCCCCAAAGGTCTCTAATTATTTATTGATTCAATACATATATGGCAGGCCTGTTGGTCTAGTGTTCAGTGGCCCTGACTAGTATACGCAAGACCGTGGGTTCGATTGCCACCCAGGACAAAATAATGTTTGCGTGATGAGCACGATCATTTGTTCTTTGTCTGGGTGTAATTTATCTATATTATGTATGTATTTAGAAATATATATGTATGTTTATCAGTTGTCTAGTATTCATAGCACAAGCTCTGCTTAGTTTGGGACTAGATGGCGTTCTGAGAAAGTTGTGGAATATTATTATTACTATTATATCAAAATCCAAATAGCACTATTCAATTTAATACCACAAAGTCTATCAATAAAACTAGTCACGTTTGACAGCTGTCAGCCATTTTATCGACACGTAGCCTAGGTCCCGTATAGTCACGTACAAACCACATCATTCATTATTAAATTATTGTTATTAGAATATATTTTGAAGTCTTTATTGAAATGATTTTTTCTAAGAAAATATAATATTTTAGGTCTCGATTTCGTTTTTTTAGGCATTTGATCGGAATCTGTGGTCTAAATAATTTATAATAATGTATTCGGTAGGCTTTAGCCTGGAATTTGTTCGATAGTTTTAATAAAACTCAATACAATCGAAGTATATTTTTTATTTATAATATTAAGCTGGCTTTATTAAAGTTATGATAATATTATCTATATCCACACAGAAAGAATCTTATTGAGTTGATTTATATCCGCCTTAGCAATTCCATTGACCATTATCTTTGAATACTACAAAAAAGTTAGAAATAAAAAAAAAAAAAAAACATTAATCACATCTTTAAGATTTTACGACTACAAGAGAAAGTTACAACTTTTTTTTTATTTTTCTTTTGTGTAAAGTTAAAGGTCTTAAAACATGACTTATTAGGTCAGGGTACTTTGAAAGTTGAAAGGGAAAGGTACTCGTTTATAGTATTGTAATGATTGTTTTAAAAACTTTGACATAGCTCCGTCCCGGTTTGTGATTGCAATCTTAGCTTTCACAGAGGCCTGAGTAGGTAGTTTCGCTCTCTTTTGTATTGGCCTATTTCGTCCCACTTCTGGTTTGATCTTTAATTTCTCTCTATTCTGCGCTTCTTCTTGCCAATTCTTGAGGAATACACGTGAAGCTCTGGCCGCACCTAGACAAATCCGATTGTGTTAATGATAAAGAAGTCACGCATCTATTCGCGGCCGTTTGAATACCTCCGATAATACTTTACGAGTTAGTTGTCACATTCAGCGCGAGAAAATTTCGTTCAGCTTATTTTTTAATGTTGAACATAACTTAGGATAGGTGTCTTACGAATCATATCTTACAACAGTCTACTTACCGAGCTAACACTTTGTTCCTTTTTTATTAAATTCATAATTACAATTTGTAGTAAAATACTCTAATACCACCAGCTTGTAAACCACACTTATACCTGCAAAACTGACGTTCTAACGTCATGTCTTGTCTGCAATAACAACAAGTAAGACCATATATCATGTAGAGGCAGGCTAATTGTTATACGGCCTGCGAGTAGCAGCTGTAATGGGGCTTACACACTGAAATCGACGGCAAAAGATACAAATGGCTTTATATGGCATGATGCGAAAGGGCATTTTGGCAAGGTTTCTTGTTACATGTCGTGTATATCTGTAACATATTTGTATGTGCGTAAGTATGAGTGTTATAAATATTGCTACAAGTATCTGTTGGCGTTTGAATGAAGATGACCAGCATGTCGATTCTGTAAAAAATCTCACCGTGAAAACTTGCGTGGAGTGAGCTGTCAGTGTCATCCCACTGATGCTAGGGATTGACTAAGCAAACATTTACAATCATAATCGAGATTTTAATATCTTTTGTGCTAATTCTATTGATCATTTTATATAATTTCAAAAGTAGTATTTTAGTTATCAAAACACTATTTTGTTACAGAAACTTAGAATATCAATTTTGTTGTTTTTTTTTCTAATTTTTCCTAGACTAGTCCTAGGACTAGTCTTTTTTCCTAGATTAAAACTCCACAAAATAGTAATGTTTTGACGGTTAAAATACCTACTAGCTTTGAAATTATATAAAATGATCAATAGAATTATTAATAAATAGAATGAGCATAAAAAATATCATTAAAATCTCGATTATTGTGATTGTAAATGTATTCTTGGTCAATCTCTAGTATCAGGTGGGATGACACTGACAGCTCACTCCACGCTCACTTCACCTAAGTTTTCACGGTAAGTTGGTTACAAAATCGCATTGCTAGTGTCGCTGTTGACATTTGTTTAGTGAAATATATTGAAAAATCAAGATGGCGGCGTTAGTAACGATTTTGCCCAAGCGCCTAAAGATTTTATATCAGTGCACTTTGTTAAGACATTCTTTTGGTCATTATTGTCAACTAACATCGACACAAGATTCATACACGAGTCGAACATCCTGAAAACGTTAACATTATTATAGCATACAAGCAGAGCCCTGCGGTTTCACCCGCATAAGTATCGATCCCGTAAGAATATCTGGATAAAAAGTATCCTAGATGTGTTATTCCGATGTATATGCTATATTACTGTACAGTTTCATCAAAATCCGTTCTGTAGTTTTTGCGTGAGATTAACAAACTTCTATCCATCCATCCATCCTCACAAACTTTCGCATTTATAATAATAAAATAGGATTAATTCTGAAAGTTACTATCAGGATGGATCGATTAATCGAGAAGCCATAGTAAAGTATAAAACTGCTGAAATAGGCAGACAAGTCTGAAACACCGCGCCGAACGCGGCCGTGTGTAATAGCCACTATATTTCCTCTTCTGCTAATTAAATTACTTCCAAAGTAATTTTTCTTCATAATATTGTTTCTTCCACACGAGTTTTTCTTGATTATTACATTACGCCTTTATACTCCGAGAGCTAGACAGAGTACTGCGTAATAGGTAGGTACGGTAGGCACGGGTAACATCACAACTATACAAAAATAACAATCACTCACAAACTCAATACAGGCTTCTTTTAACCGCTTCGTGTGTATATTTTGTGTGTGTGTGTGTGTGTGTGTGTGTGTGTGTGTGTGTGTGTGTGTGTGTGTGTGTGTGTGTGTGTGTGTGTGTGTATGTGTGTGTGTGTGTGTGTGTGTGTGTGTGGGTGTGTGGGTGTGTATGTGTGTGTGTGTTCATGTGTGTGTATATGTGTGTGTGTGTCAATGATTGATCAGGAGGGGTTTTAATGTTACGAAATAGATATGATAACTTTCTCTGTTTCGTAATAGTTCAGCGACATGCCTTCTTCATTCTTCCAGCCATGGCTTAAGAGTCTGCTTGACTTTATGTAGGACTAGTTTATAAATTGAAAGCTTTTTGTTTTTGAATACGTGCTCTAAAGCATGAGCGGCATTTTCCTCTGTCGTCGACGCGTGTTGCTCTTGCCACACTAAGCAGGCCTCGTATTCAATTGAAACTCCGTACTATACTACGCCAGCTCAATGTTAAAGTATTACCAGTCAACGGTAAAACACACCGACATTTTGCTAGTTATGTTTAAGCACAGAATACATACGTAAATAACTGCTCGTACAAGGTCACTTCATAATAATGCACTCGTTCGGGCAGCGCCGTCGTCGTTCGGACGCAAATCGCTGCACTTTCCGCGCCATTTTTTACGCTGCGCACGACACCCACCCTTCTAGAGTTCACGCACACGTTTGCATGTGTATAAACGTTATTTGGTTATGTAGTAGGTAATTATTTTGCGAGCGTTGTATGAAGTGTCCGAGGTGTGGTTTTAGTATAATAATATTATAACGAGACAAATGCCTTTTTTATTAATAGGGCTCAAGTTCTAACTAAAAACCCAAAAACACTGGCCCAATGGTCGCCGTCGATGTCATTGCCATCGTGTATACAAAGAAAAGAAAGAATATAAGAAAGACCGTCTCTTTGCACTAGTGGGCGCAATCGTGACTGCCACCCTGTATTATATATATATTTTTTTTTAACAGGAGAAGAAGGATCTTGGTGAACTGATGTTATCGCTGTGCTACCTACCCACTGCGGGCCGTCTTACTGTTACCGTCATCAAAGCTAGGAACCTAAAGGCAATGGACATCAATGGATCTTCAGGTAAGTGACCAAGATTTGATAGTTTGAAAACCGAATTGAAATGCGTATTTAGTCAAACTCAAACTCAAACTCAATTCAAACTCAAACTCAACTCAAACTCAAAGCATTTATTTCAAGTAAACCAATTACAGGCACTTTTGAATTGTCAAGGGGTCAGTCAGAAAGATGAAGCTAGTTGCCCATTCCAAAGCGTAGTAGGTACCTGTGGAGAAGAACGGGCAATAAACTCCACGGACACTCTTTTAAATCATAAAAATCGTTACAAAATTTTGGTTACATCATTTAAGTTGAAATTATACATGTGAGAACGATGTAGAAAGACGTGCGCGTTAAAAGCGTCCGTACTAAAAAAGATAAAAACAAAAACAAAAAAATAACAATTCAGAAATGAAAATACTTAGATTAAAGATAAAAGATTAAGTCGACCTCGTTATTGCTTTATCACCCTAAGTATGAATGTCATTTGAATGTCAGTATCCGCATAACTGCAGCGTCGGATATCGTAGCCGACACGCGTCGACGGCAGTCGTCAACAAGGTGCATCTCGAGTATTCACACACGTATTGGCACTCTTTTGTGCTAAGTACAGTGTTGCGGAAACACTCAAACCTGTCTTTTGACCCTGAGTATAGAAGACAAAAACGTAGAAATGATAGAGTCTGCTCGACATCAGGTGTTAGATTGGAAATTGTCCGCCGGCAGTTCATTTTCTGCAGTCCCGTACTTTATAATAAAATAAATAAAGTTCTTGCCATTTACCCATGTACTCTACGGGAGTGCAAAATAATTACTGATAAATGGCTTCATACTCTCACGTACGAAGAATTGGAAAAATTAGTCAAACCCTGAATATCTTTCTTCCGTTGACATGCACACCAAATACACGTAGAGTGTGATCGTGGGGAGTTCCCACAGGCACACTCTACACTTACACCCCACAGACATCCACTAACACTCACATACAACACTCCCACATGCACAACATTATGCACTTACTTATTTTAAATTTTAACTATTTTTTAATTTTTACTATTTGTCTTTTTTTTTTTTTTGTTACTATTTAACTTTATTTATTTTTTTTTTTAATAATTTTTATGGGTTTAAATAGTTTGCTGGTTTGTTTTTTTTTTTTGTGTTAATATTTGATATTATTATTTTTTTAACAACAACTGTTTTTCTTACCTCTTGGATCTGGAACTCTGTCGTCTCCTTCTTGGAGGTGGGCGTTAATAGCTGCGACACAGTTTCTAACTAATGCAGCTATTTACGTACGCAATCAAATTGTAAAATGTATTTTTGTTCCAATAAAGATTATTATTATTATCTCCTTTATTTAATTAAATACATATAAATTATATTTTTAAATATTAGAATATAATAAATATAAAAACATTTAAAAATATAAAAAATAGTAGCCCACCGGTAACGGGAACAGGGTCCAAGCTACCGGCAGTCAGGGCTCCAGAGAGAGGAACCTCCTGACAATGCGAGCCGTGTCCAGAAGTACCGCTTTCTGAATCAAGCCCTTGATCCAGCTGCCTAACGAAAGCCTCCTCAGGTGTTGGTCGAGGCTTTTGGCTATTAATCCATTGGCTGTTACGACTATCGGCACAATGATCGCTGAGTCCACATCCCACATGTCGACAACCTCGCGAGCCAAGTCAAGATACTTAATTTGTTTGTCTTTCTCGACTTTCACGAGGTTTTCATCATGCGGGACGGCTATGTCAACAATCATTGCGCGCCGCTCTGATCGATCCACCACCACTATATCAGGCTTATTGGCAACAATAGTCCTGTCAGTGATGATGGATCGATCCCAGTACAATGTGATATTTCCATTTTCGAGAACTGGGTCGGGCACATACCTGTAGTACGGCACCTCAGATTCCACAAGGTTGTATTTTACAGCAAGTTGCTGGTGGATTATCCTGGCTACAAGGTTGTGTCTATGTAAGTATTCTCCGTTAGCCAGACGAGAACACCCGGAGATAATATGCCTGATTGATTCCCCCGGCCGGTGGCATGCCCGACAGATGTCAACCGTGCCGTCTTTCATAATAAATCTCCGGTAATTGTTCGTCATCATAACTTCGTCCATAATTGCACAGACAAAACCTTCGGTTTCTCCAAAAAGGTCACCGGAACGCAGCCAGGTTACGGACGCTGGTATATCTACATCGGGTCCATGTAGGGCCCGGAAAAAGCGTCCGTGAAGCTCCTTACTCTGCCATACCTCCATGCGATCATTAGTGTCAAGTACTACTGGCTTGCGCCAATTCTCTTTAGCCAAGGAGAGCGGGGTGAGGCCCTTGTCCACCGCGACCACATCTCGATGCATCCCCACGTCGGCTTCTAGGAAATATTCCCTGAGACTGTATATCTCACGATTGTGGAGGGTCTTAGCGTTTAAAAAGCCTCGACCTCCACACTTTCGCGTGATATACAGCCTCATTACCGATGATCGTGGGTGATGCATTCGATTTGCAGTCAGCAGAGTACGGACTCTCCTATCCAGGGCGTCGAGTTCAGTCTGAGTCCATTTAAGTATGCCGAAAGAGTACATCAAAACCGGCATGACCCAACCGTTGAAGGCGCGCACCTTGTTTCCGCCTGATAAAAGACTATTAAGTACTTTTTTCAGGCGGCCAAAGAAGCGCTCCTTCAACGAATGCTTCATGTCAGTAACATTGATGCCTAACGCTTCCGACATACCCAAATACTTATAGGTTTCGGTTGCGGAGAGGGTCCGGAGGTTTGTGGAATCCGAGAGTTGGGTTCCCACGGATTCCACAATCTCGCCTCTCTTTACATGCATGACTGCACATTTGTCCACACCAAATTCCATCCTGATGGCACTACTGAAAGTTTCAGTTACTTTCAATAGCTCCATCAGTTGTAAATTGTTGGGGGCAAAGAGTTTTAGGTCATCCATGTAGAGGAGGTGAGATATAACCTGACCACCTCTCCTCAGCCGATAGCCTAGACCTGAATCATCCAGCAGTGTGCTTAGAGGATTCAAGGCTAAGCAGAACCAAAGTGGACTCAAACTATCGCCCTGAAATATGCCTCGCTCGATCCTTATTGGTTCGCTATTTCTCTGAATATTTCGACATCCTGGATAGCGAAGGACCGTCCTCCATTGCCTCATACATGACATCAGGAAGATGCGCAGAGTTGCGTCAATTTTATACAACTCCAGCACCCTCATGAGCCATGTATGTGGCACCGAGTCATAGGCCTTCTTATAATCTATCCAACATGTCGATAGATCCTTTCGGGAACGACGAACCTGTTGGCTAATGGCCATATCAATGAGGAGTAGCTCTTTAGTACCGCGGGACCCGTTTCCACATCCATTTTGAGAGGCAGACATGATGGAGTTGGTGTCTATATGTTTGTTAATTTTAGCTCTCAAAATGGATGTAAGAACTTTATAGACCGTCGGTAAACACGTGATCGGTCTATAATTTTTGGATTCCGCAGTGCTACCTGATTTATGAAGTAGGTGGGTAACTCCTGTTGTTAGGAACTGGGGTAACGAACCAGACCCCAAAGCCGCCTGGAACTGAGATGCCAAGCGAGCATGCGACCTTGTGAACCATTTGATCCAGAAGTTATGCAGTCCGTCCGGTCCTGGAGACTTCCAGTTAGGCAACGGACGGACTGCACGAGCTACATCTTGGGGGCAGATAGTAATAGCCCCCATTTCTGGTATAGGATCGCAGGCTCGTTCGACCTCCCGAGCCCAATCACCTTCGGTGTGATTGACAGGTACCGACCAGATATTGCGCCAGAAGGAACACATAGTATCATCATCCGGCAGGCACGTGTCAACCACTGCTTGGTCTGGTCGTTCCCAACCCCTATAAACCCACCTTTCATCGCTCTGGAAGGTGCGATTCTGAGTGTATCGTTCTACTCGACGCTTATACCGACGAATACGGTTCGCCCATGCATACACTTTCTGCTTCAGGAAGTCGATGCGCTCTGTGACACAGGACATATAGTCTTGAGGACTGATATCAGTCCCTGAAAAGGCCCGCCTCACAAAGCGCATCACTCTAGGGCGAGTATTGCCCTCCCTGAAGCAGATTAGTTTGCCAATGAGTGTTCTGGCCTCACCAATACGGCGCTCAATTCTGCACTGCCAAGCTGGTATGGCTGGTTTCGGTCTTGTAGCTCTAGAGTCACTTGCAAACTTGACGTGAGCTACACGACATGCCGCTACAGCCGCGCAGTACAGAATTGAATGAGTATCGGTGAGGTCTTCGCAGGCATCAAAATTATTTGATAACTGCGTATCCAGAACCGCCACCAGCGTCTTATTTTTGTTATGCATGGGTAAACGAGGTAAGCGTGGTCTAAGTTCGGGCGACATGAACCGATATTCTCGAATCGCAGCCTCCAAAGCACTCCTCAACTCCTCATTGTACTGGGTACTTACGTTTGTAGCCCTGTCATTACTACCCTCGTCAGCATGACTTGTGTTGGACTGCGGTCGTACTACAGCAGTCTGCGACTGGGGAGCGATGACATGGCTACTCTGTATTTCACTTCGCAAGCGATCAAGTACAGTGTCATCCAACATATGATTACGTTGGATGACCCGCACCTGATCCGATAGTCGTTGTGCCGAAACGTTGACAGCTGGCTCAAGCACCTGAAAAAGAGAGAGCATCCGAACACGGTACGCGGTCAGATTGTTTCCCCCCTCTGTAGCCCCATAGTATGAGCGCATGACATTCTCATTGATGGATCGTGTCCATCTCATGCGCTGCACACTTCTGCCGGGAGCTGGGACCCTATCAGAGGCCGGTGGGCCTCGAGGTCCTAAGCCATCCGGCAGCCGGTGTCCTCCCCGTCGACGAGCAGGTGGTGGTGTCGAGGGCGGGGTGATATACTCGTCGCTCGAGCTCGACGCAACTGCCGCGGCCGATGTTGTCACAGCGTTCACAGTAGGGCTGGATACCGGCGGCAGCGAGGCGGAGCTGAGTGAAGAGTCCGGAGGTGGTAGGCGTGCACGGCGAGCTGCTGATCTCGTCAACATTAGTTCTTTTTCACAATCATTTTCTTCGTGGGTCAAATTTGACAGCCGTCATTTTAAATGTTTTGATGTTTATTGTGATTTTCATGTTATTTTTTGTTATGGATGTTTATTGAATTATGTTTTATTGATTCTAAAAGTTTGTATATGATATTACCGAATAAAACTTAGGAAAATGAATAAAAACGGGAAATACGAGATATGAAAAAAAAAATGTACGTTGTTGACGTATCAGTGTTGCCTTATTATTATTATTATTATTATTATTTACGACGCAGTAGTGATACGAATTTACGGCACGGTTGGCGCAGTGGTTAAGCGATTAACTGCTGCGTTGCGTGTCGTGTGTTCGCTTCCCGCACGGAACAAAATATTTGTATGCCCTACAGGTAGTTGTTCCGGGTCTGACTGTTTGTGTATGTGAGTTTAAATGTTTGTAAACGCACCAATACAGGAGAAATTCCTAGTGTGGGGCAACGTTTAAAAAAAAAAAGAACAATGACATGCAAAAAACGGGTGCAGTTGCCTCCGTAGCTGACACGTGCCACTCGTAGATAGATAGATAAAGCATTTATTTGGCGCACACTAAAGACAGTACAACATACAAAAGTACAATAAGATGATACCAAATAATGATGTTCAGCAGCATTCGTTTAGACTGGAAGCCGTCTCCAACATGGTTGGGAAATGGATATGAGATGACGATGATAATACAAGTTTAGCTTAGTTTAGTATTAGTTGTTTAGTATTTGTGGCAAAGATTTTATTCAAAATTTCATATCATTTTCTGATAGAAACAACAAATGAAAACACACAAGCACTTACCCCGGTACTCAGAGTCATTACTTAAAATTAATCAATCATTAACTTTAATTGACAAGTATAAATTGGAACGTAGTCAGTCAAAAATATGTCAGATTGAAAACATTTTTGTTGACATTTGTGCCAAGATAGTAGGTATAAATTGGGGGTTCTGGATCACTCACTTGCTCTCGCTTCGCTCGAGCGCGTGATCCAGAACTCCCCAATTTATACCTACTATCATGATGGGGTTTGCTCGACTGACTTATCGTTTTTCTGGTTTCGTCAAATTGTAAAATGGAGATAATCATACGGCTGTGGCCCGATTTACAACACAGGTTGAATATTTTTGATGGTTTGATGAACTGGTGTTCAATATTTTGTTTTTATTGTTTTTTTTTTTCGTAGATGTATCAATTTTAACGAATAGTTTTATATTTTTGTTTCTTTTAAAAATAGACATCTTGATTTGTCGACATAATATTTACCTTTCACAGCATTTAAATAAAAGCAATCAGGAAAGTTTTGAACATGCTGCAGCCAAGGATCATCGTAAATCTCCCAATCTTCTATAACACCTCCACATGAGAAACAAGCTGCTTTATCATTTACACCATTTCCACAATAAAAAAATCCGGCGTCAGCCATTTCCATCACTAATCTTCTCCTCGAATCAACCGTTGCCCAATAATTATTAAATGAAAATTCACGCATTTTATACTTGTTATACAAGTCATAGCGCGGATTGTATTTATTTTGAGACATGTTCTGATTACTCACTCTCTACTTCTTGCTTCAGATAATTATAAAAGCATAATAAAGGCTATATAGTTATTGCTAGCAACTTATAAAGATTAACATTTAGGGGTTTGGAAGGGATAGGAAACTGTTATCGTAAAAATTAAAAAAGAAAATATTTACATAAAAATTTTATTATCTATACACCATCTTTTTAAACATAAAACATTTTTTAAAGCACATATTGAATCATGATAAATACAACTATACAAATCATGACAATCTTCATATTTTTTGTACAAGCTTATCAAACTAGGGCAATCTTTATCTTCTAAATTATTTACATTATTATTATTTGAAATATCTTTTAACCATAATACTTTTTCTGTACCTTTGGTGTAAACACATTTATCTTTTAAAATATTCTCAATCAAATACCGATAATTTTCGTAAGACACAAATCCTTCACCCCAGTATATCTTCCTATTACGTTCAATCCAACTAACTTGTCGTTTTTCTGGCTCCGTCAAACCGCGAAATGGAAATGGCGGCTTAATTAAAAACACTTGAATTTTATTATTACATAATATAGCAATTTCTTTAATGATAAATGAATTTGATTCTGTTTTGAAACCTTGAACATCTACAATGGCAGTCATGATAACCTGCGCACTATGTTACTCAAAGGTTTATATTCCACAAGTCGATCGTTAATAATTAAACAATATCCAGTTGTGTTATCTGGTATTGGTGCTGAACATTCAATCTCCAAACGCACATCTACGGGACCTGTTTTCAAACTATCGTTTTGTCTTGAACAGTCTATGATAAAGAGAGGAGCCTTCTCCTTGAAACCGGTTAAGTCAAGCAAGGGGTCTGCAGGGCAGTTGTAATACGACTGACGAAATTTCACATACATTTCATATAATATACTGTATTTGTTCTCGGAAAAATTTAAGCATAGAGGCTCGTAAGGATAATATTGTGAATTCAAAAACAAAGTTATGTTGGTAACCCCACAGTGATCGAAAAGAGAACTGTCTTTGGTTTTACTATTTTTTCTACCGGTTTGCAAGCAAAAAATTACATACCGAGGTTTCTCTAATTGTGAGGCAGTCTTAACAGACCAACAATGTTTTGTAGTTTTAGGGAGTAAAGGATATTCGTATAAATCCCAATTTCTAAAGGCTATCTGAATAGGTTTATCTCTTTCTAAATGTTTAAGAAGTGTCAGTCGTTCCCGATCTGATACTTTTATATGAGGCACCCGCCATTGCACTTTTTGCATATCTATTTGAAAATGTGCAACATCGTCAGTTACTATAAAACTGTTTAAGTTAGAGTTACTTCTATTCAGAATAAGTTCATGTTTACAATTTATTACAATTTTATTATAATCCTCAGCAAATCCTAAAATCTTATTAAGAGGAACAATAGCACTAAAATAGCCATCGCTTTTAAATCCATTCATGTTCCAACCCCACAAGGCAGCGACTTTATTTTCTCCGTCATTCATTGAAACGTATGACTTTATTGTTGATGTTATTCCAGAATTTTTAATGCGATCTATTTCTATACCATTTATTTCGTATCTGATATCTTGAAACAAAAACATAATAGGGTTGTTACTGAACGTAATAGTTTTCTTAATAAGATTTCCATCTTTACCGAAGAACTTTGCTTGCCCTTCGACGTAAATTGTGCTGGCTGATGGCAACACATATACGTCTTGTTGGTGTATGGGAATTCTGATTTCATCGTTTTCTCTAAAGCTGTTGTTGTAGGGATTGTACGAATGGACTTCATAACTTTCAATCGAATTATCGAAGCGTGGTAATTCAGTAATCTGCAGCATATTCATACTTTGAAACCTAGGGCTTTAAGAAAATCTTTATTTGCTTTAGTTAATTTTATAACTTTTTTCTTACGTCTTTGCACCTTAGTGGTTGTACAAGAAATAGGACGCTTTTTGTTAACTGCAGGGTTTTTATAATATAATATCATTTTATTTCTCTTATATGAAGGCGTAGTTCAATATTTTTATATTCTTCTCTAAAGTTAATACAGAACCCAAATTGATCAACTATCTTAATAGATATCGATGTAATAATATTTTTGTTCACTGGAAAGTAAATAAGGTTTCGAGGTATTTCTATGATTCGCTGACCTGTAGCAGCATTACATACAAATTCATGAATTATATGAGTTGGTAACCCGTTAGAGTAGGAGCCGTGTACAAGATCACATTCGATTCTAATCACTGGAATAATGTCGTTATTAATACACACATTTGGTATTGAATTTAATACCGAAAAGTATAACAAACCGCATTCATATTGACCAGATAAATACAGAGGTGGTTGAAAGAATGTATCCAATTCTGATTTATTTCCAGAGATGGTTACCGTTATAGACATGCTAGTAGACTGAATACTTTTAGCAGATCCTGCTCATTTTATTCTTTGACTACACCAAAAATTCTTTAAAAAATGTAAACATAGGTGTCCGCAATTGTAAGGGTGGTCGCGCTGTATATTATCATAATTATAGTGCACTTTAGCACCTAAATATTTTATAAACTCCTTTGGTGGTTTAAGATTTCCATAACTATCAAAATATTCAATATAATCATTGCTTTTTGCATAGGCTACCCAATGAGAACCTGGATTTTTAGAACTATCTAAATTAACAACTCCACACTCTTTTTTAAAAGGTTGTTTAGGGAGCTCATCTCTCATAAATACCCCTCGGAAATAAGGAATATTATTTCCATACTTCAAAATGTCAAAGTTAGTTAAGGCTCGTTTGGGTAGCCGATATCTTAGTTTTTTTCTTTTGATATAAAAATTCCAAGCCCATGTTTATGCGGTTTAAGGTGTAAACCTTTTCCAATGCGAAGAGCTTCCATTTTTTCATTGTGTCTTTTCGATTCAGCCAATTGCTTTTTGGCCATCTTGAATTCATTTATAGTTTTGGCAATACCAGCTGCACCGCCTGCTAACGCTCCCACCGCCGATAATCCCGCAAAAATAGGAATCAAATGTAATACACCACCACTTTTCGGTATAGGAATAACTCGAGGAAGTTTAATGGATGAATCGTCAGCTAATTCTCTGGCGGCCGCCATAGCTAATTCTATCGCCACTTTTTTGCACTTTGGCTTTAATTTTTTAAAGCGTCTTTTTGTTTTACTAATAACATTTTTGAATTTATTTTTTAATCCTTTTCCCGATGTAACTTTCCGAGAGCGCTTTTTGTTGCTGTTTTTTAGGCCAGAGCCGGTTTTAATTTTTGCAGACATTGCCTTGCTTACTAAACGTGCCATGATTTTTTCGCATACACTTGCATCTGAGGCAACTGCTCGCTCTTTTGCCCTTTTTAACAAAATTAAATCAGCTTTGTGACGATCCTCTAAGTTTGATGATTTGTGATAGGCAATATCGTGTTCTTTGCAATATTCGTCTAATTTATTAATACCTTTGTCTCTATTTGCAAGCCTTTTAATTAATTTTGTACCAGGACCGCAATAATTGTATCCGGGTAAGTGTAATTCAAATGGTAAATTGTTTATAATCCAATTGAGAAGACTACTCTCTCCAATACACATCATAAGACTAATGAATCTAAATCGAACGCTGTAATAAATACTTACATACTTCGAGTTAATTTTATTTTTATTTATAATACTATATTCGATTTATCAATCCAGCTGCTTTCAGCAGAAGACAAACCCAGCCATTTGACTAAAACCCTGCTTCCTTTTCTTCTAAGAACTTTCTCGACTAGATAATACATTGTGATGTTTTGTCTTTTGAAGCTCTTGTGCATAAAATGCTCCTAAAATAGGCTGACCTCTGATTGTATCTTCAATTAAGTAGGTGATAGGAGTTGTATTTTGTATTTTTCGAATTTTAAATATTTCCGTTGACCAGTTAGGGGTATATCCTTTTTCAAATGTTCCTTTGTACTTACTGATACGTACATAATCACCTACTTTAAACTTGCTTTTTATACTATCATTTTTTACCAACCTTAGATATCTTTCTAATATTCGTTGCTTATTACTGCTATCCACGTTAGCGGGAATTTCATCAATTGTCCGATGGTAAGTATGATTGTATTTGTAAATAATGTCATTAAGGGTATTATCTACCCAATTATAGTTGCCTTTTAAACTAAATTCCTTATAAAGTTTAGATTTCAATGTTCTGATGAATCGTTCAACTATCGAAGCCTTTTTTGTTGAGAAGGTTGAATAGTGATTAATTTGATTAGACTTCATAAGCTTTTGGAATTTATTATTATAAAATTCTGCTCCATTATCTGTTTGCAGATTTTTAGGAACACGTCCTTTAGCTAGAAAAATTTTGAAACAGTTACATACATCATCTTTGGTTTTAGTCTTCAGAGGAAAGACCCAAGCGTACTTTGAAAATGTATCAATAACAGCAAGAATAAATCTACAATTTTTATTTTCTTTTGAAATTGATTGCATATCAAGTAAATCTGCTTGCCACAGATCGTCTATATCTTTCATAATAACATGTCTTCGAGGAAAGTTTACCCTTACATTTTTATGAATTTCGTTTACCACATCGGCTTTGCTCATTTTCAGAATTCAGTACATTTGTCTTGAATTCATGTATAATACTATAATAATAATAATAATAATAATAATAAACTTTATTGTCTCAAGAAGATACATACATAATATAGATAATACTGAATGTAAAGCATATTATTCCGACTATTTATTCTTTAATTATGCCCGCTTCTTTTAATTCTTCTATTATCGATAAAATTTCATTATCATGGTTCGTATTGCCGGCATCTCTTGAAGCTACTAATAGTTTCAATCTCTCGACTAATTCGTTAGGATCATCCCAATATACCAAGTCGGTGTTGTTTTTGTATTTTTTTAGCGTTGGCAAGTTTCCGCCAAGCTTAGTGTGAGAAGGTTTATCATCGTTTGACGATTCAGAAAATAGGGGTTTGATTATTTTACAATATTTTATACCTTTGTCACCTCTTATTTGGCCTTTAGGATTGAAATCTCTTTTATGCGCATTTGTATAATGTAAAATATCCTTATAGACAAGTTTATCTTCGTTCGATATTAACTTTAAATCAGGTCTTCTTCGAAGTAAAAGTTCTTTAAGACCAGCCGTTAAATTATAAGCTTTGTCACCGATTTTAATCAAAATGATAGTATCGTTATTCAAAGTATCAATTTTAGAAAATGATACCACCGAATTACCCATCATTAAAGTTTTGTTTTCACTTCTAATTCCAAATGGTATACTAACACCTTCATAAATACCAAAGATATCATCACCCTCTAACGACATTTCTAAATCATCTATAGATTCCTTTTTAGCATTTTCTTCAATGAATTGAGCAGAATTTAGATTTGCATCGTAAAAGTCACCGATCTTTGTAGATGAACTAGTATTATTTTCATCGGATTCGATTCCTTCAGAGTTATTTAGAGTTGTATTTTCAATTTGATTCATTTTTTCTTCAGATCTATTAGATTCAACTAGAGTTTTTAGAGGATCTGTGACAGGTTTTAGCATTTTATCAAGTGACAAGTTCATTGTATGTTCCTGATTTTTCATTTGTTTTATTTTGTTCTTTATGGAGTCGACAGATTTCACTAATTCCATTTTAATATTTGTCTCCATCTTTCAATAAAAATAACAACTGTGTTCAGCTAAGAAAGAAATAATACTAACGGCATTTATGCGTGTAATTCATATTTATGTATGAACCTTCATTCAAAGTTTAAAAAAATATCAAAATTCTGTCTATACCTTCCTTTGTTTAATGGTGACTCTTTGTTAATAAGTAGAAAATTATAAGGGTTACTCCAAACAGTTTTACAAATTTCTTTAAACTGATTCCATAGTAGATCAGAATTAACATGTTCTTCATAGATATGCTTTAAGTTCACATCATCTTGTTTAAATATTATAAGAAAGTTAGCATTATCGCGTAACAACTGTTTCGGAATTTTCGAGTAGGTTTGCGATAAGTAAAAACAGTCAATTTGCTTATGTCTACCCATACAGAAATAATTCCGGATGTTTATTTGATTTTCACACACAACATCATCAAATATAAAAACAGAATTTGGTAAAGCTTCACTCGGAGATATGACATCTTTATCGTCATTGAACTCATAGAATTTTATCTGAGGTACTCTTCTTAATACTTCTCGTAAAAAACAATATTTTGGTTGAAAATTAGTCTTCGAGTAAAGGTAAAGGTTTTGAAATTTGAGTCCATTTTCGTGCAATAACAAACTGATCACAACGTTTGTTTTACCGCAATTAGAGGGACCGCAAATTATACAACGAATCGTATTTGGCAATAAAGCGCTATGTCTAATCTCTTGAGGAGATTCGCCAAGATTTATATTTTTAACGTTTAGTGATATGGGTTGTTTGATCAACTTCATCTTGTCAATTAATTTAATTAATATTTAACATAGGCATATATACTTTATTTTGCACTATCTTTAGACATCACTATAGGAATGGTTATATTCTCATCTTACAATATAGGAATATATAAATGTGAGCTAGGTAATGTGACTCATGTTACAAATATGCATCGTGCATCAAATAATTTTTGTATGTATTATAAAATAAGCGATCACTTTGCAGGTGTCCTTTGCTTAGGCAGGTCATTTTGTTTACGATTTTATATTTTCAAGGTAAGTATTTTTTTTATTTCTTTATTTAAACTAATTACAATAATAATTATGTACTTAATGCATCTCTTTTTTTACAGAATCATGTCACACTCACCATCCTACAGCCCCGTTTTAGATATCACGGACCTACGAAATTCAGAGGTATGTCACTATTAAGATTATCTTAAATCAAACATTAAATTCATAGTTTTATACTGTTTAGTTATAATATTCTCGGTATTCTTTCAGAATGTGATAGATGGCATATACCCAGTTACCAATCCTTTTTACTATGCTCAAGATAGGGAGAGCTGGGATAATATTGAAGTAGCAGCTATAGCACATGAGGAGAGTCGCCAGAAAAAAATAGAGGAGCCGAGATTGAAGAAGAAAAAAAGTAAATCTTTTAAAAACTCATCTTTTATCGTACGTAAGGAGCAAGGGCGCGCTCGTCACCTAATAAAACTTACGGTCTATGATTTGGATGGTCGCAATATGGAAGAAATAGACACTGAAACTGATAATGCGAGTGTGAATGTGCAATATATAGTGACAAGTGATTACGATGATATCATGGACAAAACTGATCATTTAGTTAGTAAAATAGTAGAAAATATAAGCAAATCTAATGTGTAATGTTTTATTATTGTTATTATCGTAAAATGATAATTTAATTATTATTTGTATTTTATTTTAGTAACTACTATTTTATTTTAGTAAACTACAAACTAGCATTCTAAGTTAAGTGCAGAAGCCCACACATCAAGCTACTCCAATCTGTCAAATTTCTTTGCTAGGTTTTTAACTTTATTACAAAAGAATAAGGTTCATATTCAATTAGGAAAATTTGACAATTTGGAATAGCTTGATGTGCTGGCGTTTGTACTATTATTAGATTGTCATTTAAATGATAACAGCAGAGACCCTTATTAAAAAATTGGGATAAAATTGAGTGACTGTGAACAGATTTAGGTAATTTTTGTATACCTAGTTAATAATAATAAGATAAGATGAAATTATGGATGAAGCAGAATATCTCGTCGGTAAAATAGTTAAAAAATTAAGTTCGCCTACATACAGACCTTAAATGTAATGTTTAAGTTATTGTTTAATTAAATGTATAAAACAATAAAATTAAAATTGATTCTATATACTGTGTTTTTAATCACCTAAAAGCTAGTATAGATGATACCTCTTATTAATAAACACTGCATATAGTTATGACAAGCTTAGTCTTAGATATAAAAGTATAGTTATACTAAAGTTATTCATGACATAATTTTATACGCAGTGTTTTATAAGAGACAAAATCTTTCTGAAAGGAAGACAAAAAAGAAACAAAGAATACAGATTATATATTTATTGATTTTAAGTAGTTACATTCATTTATTACAATTTTTATTTGATTATACAATTATAGCTTATAGCTTTTATATCTTACAACATAGTTTAAGCTCAGTAGAACAAATAGAATAATCCTACAAATAGGTACTAAAGTATTGAACTATAATGTCCCCAAGGCAAAGTGTTGAAATTACCTTCAATTCTCTGCCTTTTATCATCTTCACTATTAAGTATGAGCTTATTTATTTTTTGTGTAAATACTTGATGATTTTTAGATCTTATAACATACATATCACCTCGCAGGTTATCATTAAACATTAATGCCCTTTTATATTTTTCAATATCCAATTTTTTTTGTTATCGGCTTTGTTACTCCCTTTGCTTTCTTTATAGTTTTATTTTCAGTGCGTACACAATACAACTTAGGTTCCAGCTCTTAAAGGATTGTACTTGTTTATGTTTATTTCCAAATGGCTTATACAATCAATAGTCCAACCAGATTCGGCAAGTTCAAACTCTAAACATTTAGATATTAATTTTTCAGAGCATTTAAAATACATATTGTAAATATTTGTATTCGGAACTGCTATCATATATTTGGTATTGAAAGATTTCATAGAGCTTTCACCATTTTTTGGCAAAATATATGACACAAATAATTCAAAATTGACTTTAATTGCTTTATGTTTTTGAATCATAAGATTGATAGTATCACATACAGATTTTGAAATTTGATTTAAAAACGTTTCTGGAGTTATTGTTACTTCACAAGATTTAAGTGGATTCACTTTGTAACTTATGATTCTATTTTTAAACGCTGTAGCAATAATTTGAATATTTTCGAATTCGGAGCAGAGCAATCGATTAGATTTATGAATATTTGTTCTACTATGTGCTGATAATTTTGAAACATAAGTATTACAGTCTTTACAAAAAAAACATATTTATTAAACTTGTCTTGTAGAACAACAATTTTTTTCTATTTCAGAATTTCAGAATATCTTATTTCGTGTTTTCAAATTTCGTGTTTTCTAATTTCGTGTATTCAGAACTGAAAAGTACATGTAAAATAATTATTTTAAATCAATTTAATGACTATCTATAAAAACAATTTTCCTATTTCAGAATTTCTTATTTCGGGTTCTAAAATATCTCAGTTTTTGATATCAGAATTTCTTATTTCGGTTTTTGAAATTTTTTCAAGTTTCAATTTCTAAATTTCTTATTTCAGGTTTTTAAACTTCTCAGTTTTTATTTCAGAATATCTTATTTTGTGTTTTCAAATTTCGTGTTTTCTAATATCGTGTTTTCAAATTTCGTGTATTCAGAACTCTGAAAAAGTACATGTAAAATAATTACTATAAACCAAAAAAAATTCTCACATTTCTTTATAAAGACTAATATATTTCAGTTCTAAAGTTCTTATTTCATGTTTTAAATTTCGTGTATTCAAATTTCGTGTTTTCTAATACCGTGTTTTCAAATTTCGCGTATTCAAATTTCGTGTATTCAAATTTCGTGTATTCAAATTTCGTGTATTTAAATTTCGTGTATTCAAATTTTGTGTTTTCTAATATCGTGTTTTCAAATTTCGTGTATTCAAATTTCGTGTATTCAAATTTCATGTATTCAAATTTCGTGTATTCAAATTTCGTGTATTCAGAACTCTGAAAAAGAAATTTCGTGTATTCAGAACTCTGAAAAAGTACATGTAAAATAATTATTATAAAACAAACAAAATATTCTTACATTTCTTTATAAAGACTAATATATTTCAGTTCTAAAGTTCTTATTTCATGTTTTAAATTTCGTGTTTTCTAATATCGTGTTTTCAAATTTCGTGTATTCAAATTTCGTGTTTTCTAATATCGTGTATTCAAATTTCGTGTATTCAAATTTCGTGTATTCAAATTTCGTGTATTCAAATTTCGTGTATTCAGAACTCTGAAAAAGAAATTTCGTGTATTCAGAACTCTGAAAAAGTACATGTAAAATAATTATTATAAACCAAACAAAATATTCTCACATTTCTTTATAAAGACTAATATATTTCAGTTCTAAAGTTCTTATTTCGTGTTTTAAATTTCGTGTATTCAAATTTCGTGTATTCAAATATCGTGTTTTCAAATTTCGTGTATTCAAATTTCGTGTATTCAAATTTCATGTATTCAAATTTCGTGTATTCAAATTTCGTGTATTCAAATTTCGTGTATTCAAATTTCGTGTATTCAAATTTCGTGTATTCAGAACTCTGAAAAAGAAATTTCGTGTATTCAGAACTCTGAAAAAGTACATGTAAAATAATTATTATAAACCAAACAAAATATTCTCACATTTCTTTATAAAGACTAATATATTTCAGTTCTAAAGTTCTTATTTCGTGTTTTAAATTTCGTGTATTCAAATTTCGTGTATTCAAATATCGTGTTTTCAAATTTCGTGTATTCAAATTTCGTGTATTCAAATTTCATGTATTCAAATTTCGTGTATTCAAATTTCGTGTATTCAGAACTCTGAAAAAGTACATGTAAAATAATTATTATAAAACAAACAAAATATTCTTACATTTCTTTATAAAGACTAATATATTTCAGTTCTAAAGTTCTTATTTCATGTTTTAAATTTCGTGTTTTCTAATATCGTGTTTTCAAATTTCGTGTATTCAAATTTCGTGTTTTCTAATATCGTGTATTCAAATTTCGTGTATTCAAATTTCGTGTATTCAAATTTCGTGTATTCAAATTTCGTGTATTCAAATTTCGTGTATTCAGAACTCTGAAAAAGAAATTTCGCGTATTCAGAACTCTGAAAAAGTACATGTAAAATAATTATTATAAACCAAACAAAATATTCTCACATTTCTTTATAAAGACTAATATATTTCAGTTCTAAAGTTCTTATTTCGTGTTTTAAATTTCGTGTATTCAAATTTCGTGTATTCAAATTTTGTGTTTTCAAATTTCGTGTATACAAATTTCGTGTATTCAAATTTGTGTATTCAAATTTCGTGTATTCAAATTTCGTGTATTCAGAACTCTGAAAAAGTACATGTAAAATAATTATTATAAATCAAAAAAATATTCTCACATTTCTCTATAAAGACTATCTAATATATTTCAGTTTGAATACATAAAATGAGATTAAATAGATTTATACTTATGGATAAACAAGATTAAATAGATTTATATTAAAGTTATTAGCAAATTACAAAAACTTGTACAATAGAGCACATAGTGTGGTTAAGTTATAAAACTGAATAAAAAGAATTTTCATTTAAGAAGGTTGACTGTATAGAATAGGCTGAATTTCTTTAAATTCAGCCTTTCCAGTATTCACAAGGTGTGTTAAAGCCTTCCAAACAACGTTATCTATATCAGTTGATAATTTTAACGTTGCAATCGATTGTTTCCAACGCTCGTTTGGGGCAAGTTTTTCTACTTCGTTTGTATTATAAACTTTTAATTCAAAATAATACTTTCCAACCCTGGCCGGGTCTGATTGGAAGGTATAACCATTAGCGACTCGTTGAGTGAAGCAGCTTTTCAGAGTGGCAGCACGGATCAGCGGACGAGACGATTCATCCTGAAATACATAAGATATCTAGTTTTAATTAAAAATAATAAAGCGCGAGGGCAAGTAATTAAAAATTACGTAAATTAAAAAATAAAAATACGCAAGTTTCGAAACTCCCACATTGTTTAATCTACCGTTACCATAATAATAGATAATCTATTAGAAAAGTCTATTTAAACTCTTATGTCTGTAAAATTATAATTTTTGATGGAGAAAATCATACACTGTGAAACACTGATATGAATGTTTTATAATGAAATGAAAATTTAACATGTTTATAAAAAATCTTACCTCAGAATCTGAAACGATGGTATTCCGTTTTCTTTTTGGAACTGGTGTTGTTGCTGCTGGTGGTCCGTCGCTATCTGACGATTCTGAAGCGAAAGGGTTTTTAGAAAGCAAAGCCTTCTTCTTCTGAGTCACTTTTCTAACTCTTTTCACAGGTTTACTTTTTTTATGAGCTGCCGCTGGTTTTTCTTTTATTGCTCGAGACGTTGAAGGCTCGGAGTCCTCTTCTTCAACCCAAAAAGGATTATTCGTCGACTGAGCCCTGAAAACATTATTAAAATGCAATAAATATTTTTGTTAACAACGTTCGTAGCAACATGAAACACCAGCACCCGTTTTCCTCAAAGGCTAGGTAGAGGTGTAGTGTTCACCCCGTTTTGAAATGTCATCGAATAGGAAATAATTTACGGTAAGTATCAGAAAAATAAAATACTTTAAATGACTTAGGAATCGAACCCAGGTGTTATGTTTATTGCATGATATAGCTAAGAAACAATAATTATTAAAAGTACCAACGTACAATAGTTTTGAATTATTAAACGAATATACATATTATCTAAACTTAATTAATTTCAGTCGTAAAACAATTAACTATTGATGAAAAAAAATGATTAGGTAAAATATAATACTCACATACTTTGTTTGAACTGCAGCACTTATGAACAACCACAAACAAATTTAAACTCACTGCTCAGCGAAATGCACTTCAGCACGACAATGTCAAGATGTAGGGAATGATATCACAGATGCTTATTTATAGACCTTAATCCTAAAGCCTTAGTCATAAGTTAGTTTCCAACAATAATTACTTCGAAATTTTATTTAAGACAATATTTGTTATTAGAATTTCACCTCTAACACCTGAGCACTTAAAGTAGACTTTATTTTTTTAATTATTCGTACTGAAATCGCAATGTGAATGCTTCCGAATACTCTAGTTAAGGAAAGTGTTTTCACAGCACTTTATCCATAATAGAGTTTTTGGAGGCGACTTGAGACGAACATCATAAAAGGAATGAGGTATCCATTAACTCTGGCGGAATACATACAAACATATAACAAACCAATAAAATGAGGTCTGTGGTAGTTATTTGCCATTTCTGCAGAAATGTAGACATGCCTGTTGGTCTAGTGGTTAGTGACCCTGACTGCTATGTCGGAGGTCGTGGGTTCGATTCCCACAAAGGATAAATGTTTGTGTGATGAGCACGATCATTTGTTCTGTGTCTGGATGTAATTTATCTATAATGTTTATGTATTTAGAAATATATAAATATGTTTATCAGTTGTCTAGTACCCATAACACAAGCTCTGCTTAGCTTGGGAACTAGATGGCGTTGTGTAATAGTTGTGGAATATTATATTATATTATTATTATTAAATGAATATTGAGCGTTGGGAAATAAAAGACTCGGAATTTTAAATAATAATATATTAATTAAAAGAGTAATTAATTTTCTAAGAAATAGCAGATTACTTACATAATTTAACATCAATGTGCATTAAAAATAAGTACCTTAAATGGTAATTATTTTTAATACTAGAAACGTATAATATTAGAAGCGATTTTTATTATGCTACATAAAAAAACAATCGTTCGTACTTTATTGGTTATCCTAATTATCTTTAGACATAAAAATATACATGAAATCATTACAACTATACATTTTCACGAATTTGCCTTATAATGTCTTGTAACTCTAAGTATATATCATTATTGACTGCATTTTCACTTATAAATTGCACACACTTTTTTGCATTGCACTCGCAAGGTTTTTCTGGTAAATTATCACTGTCGTAAATCTCAATTTTGATTGCGAATGTCCTTGAAGATGTATTTTGCACCCTGGTTTTGATGTACGAGTAGTTTTGCTGCTGTTCACGTTTCTGTGGTGGGCCTGCCTTTCTCTTCAAATTGAGTCGTGATGTAACAGATTCTTTGAGCTGCTGGTTTGGGATAAAATTAAAAAGATCCTCATTGTCCTGAAAACAGAAACAAATAGTGTTTTGAATATAAATACGTACAATGCCTATATGATAATAATAATTTAATAAATTATAACTAATTATACTTACCGACATTGTGCTTAAATCAAACAAAAAAATATGTTTACTGTGTTGCAGTCAAAGGCTCTCTACGATCTGTACAAAACAGATTCTTTTATCTATACTAAACATCATGCAACATGTCGAAACATGTCGATATCAATCTTGTGTACGTAATATTGGCAAACGCGTTATTTCTACTGAAAGCAATATGAACTTAAACTCTGTAAAAATTAGATCTATTTTAGAACAACAGGAACTATTGAAGTGGAAAGAAAAAGGTCTTAACTATAATTTTTGGTTGCACTGGAATTAGAAACTTGTTGTGTTACATTATGTTTGTAGTTCCAAAAACATAATAAATTAAATATTAACTTTAGTAACAAGGTGGTGCAATATTTTGTCACATCTTTAAAAACACATTTGGTGCATTGGCTAAGCTGGCTACATCACAATGTAAATAGTAGATTTAATAGATGTCTTATCCAATGTATCAAAAGTGTTTTTTGCGAGTTCGATTCCCGCACAGAACATTTATGAATATTTGTTCCGGTTTGGTTTTTATGATTTTTTACATTCTTTTTAATATAATCAATTACTCTATCTCCATAATACAGTTAAATACTACATCTTGAGTTCAATCCTTTTTCAGGATTTCTATCCGTACCCATGGCCCCGATGTCATTAACTTGCACGATTGCATAGATATTGAACGCTGTAGCGCTCAATACATCGAGCGATGTGACAAGCAGATGACATCATTTCACATTATCCGCTGACCGCTGCTTGATATACCTAAGTATATGAATGTTGATGAATACATTTATTGGATGCAATATCTAGCTATGCGTTTTCTTCAATGTTTTGTTTGAACTCTGTGAGCGGGGGATAGCTAATTATAATATTATATTACCAGCACAAACATTTTAATCACAGTATTTTAATAACTCCTATTATAAGTTACTTTTACACAGCTGTACTAGTACATCAAGTTATATACTTTCCAGTAAAAGCTGACTCCTCATTAAACGGAAAGCCTAATACATTCATCACTAGATATTGAAGAGTTCTGTATCATCCGTTCGAGCGAACTGCTGTGAACTGGAGGCAATTACAACGAACCGGTAGCAACATTCGCTCATCAGTTTATAAACCGACCCGTTCGAGCGAACTGCCGTGAACTGGAGGCAATTACAACGAAGTTGATCTATAATTATGAAGAAAATATGTCAGCTCTGATATCATGATAGTAGGTATAAATTGGGGAGTTCTGGATCACGCGCTCGAGCGAAGCGAGAGCAAGTGATCCAGAACCCCCAATTTATACCTACTCAAGATAACTTGGTTGATAAAAGTTAATGAATGATTAATTTTAAATGAAGTCTCTGAGTGCGGCAGTTAGGCTGCCTGTCCACTGACGCGGAGGAAATACTAAACAATAGTATTGCATAAAATCTCAATGTCATTTTTCTATTGGTTAATATTTCTACGTTTCTCCGCTCCGCAGCCTCGCTCCGCGTCAATGGACAGGCAGCCTCAGTCACGACTTCTAAAACACTAATCTGATTACGATACGTTCAATTATTGGCCAACTCAATAACTAAGTGGGCTAGGCCTAATTCCGTTAGCGAACATAATAGGTATCATTGTATCGGTCTATCACTTCTTAACAGATGTGGTCCTTGGGAACGGAAAGTACCTACAAGCAATTACTTAACATGGATGTACAGACGCCAAGCACATCAAGCTACTACAATCTGTCAGATTTCTTTAATAGATTTTCAACTTTATCGCTAAAGCATAAGGTTCAAAGTTGATTGGGAAAATCTGACAGTTTCGGGTAGCTTGATGTGCTGGCGTCTGTACTATGACATAATGGAGGGGCTCGTGGCTAAATAATAACAGCCACACGAGTCGATCGAAGTTTAAGCTATGCTTTCCGCGGTCGGTTTGTGGGCGGGTGACCTTCCTTTACATATCGAGACCCCCGCGTGCCTCGAAAAGTACGTTAAGCCGTTGATTTTGACAATAGTTCGTAGATCTTTAAATGCCGTTACGGGTAGTCAGAAGCCCAAATGTCTGACGACCAGTCTTATCAAAGGGTATCGTGGTGCCCAGACAATGGGTTGTGGAGGTCAGATAGGCAGTCGCTCCATGTAAAATACTGGGATTCAGCTGAATCCCGTTAGACTCGAAGCAGACCCTAAGGGTCCTTTCCCACGGCAAGCTCCCGATTTTTGCAGGTACGGTTTCAGCATCCTGTTTGCAGTATACGGAAAACAGGATGCCTGTGTGAATATGTATATTGAAACACGTACACCACAAAACGGGACCCTCCAAAAAACCGTACCTGCAAAAAACGGGATTTTGTCGTGGGAAAGGGCCCTAACATAGTTGGGAAAAAGCTAGGCAGATTGATTGGATGTCACAGTTTCACATTTAGTCGTTTATGTCACAGTTTTTTGTCACCATACGAACTCATTCTGAGTAACGCCTCGTTTTCAGACACTTTTGAATTGTCAAGAAGTCGGTTAGTTATTCAGACAGTTGAAGCTATTTGCCCATTCCAAAACGTAGATCGCTAAAGAGAAGAACGGACAAGAAACTCCAACACTCTTTTAAATCTAGTTATTACAAAATCCTTGCTTCTTGCTTCTACATTATATGTGACAAAAAACAAGATTAGAAATAAGCCTATAGCGAGTGTTGAAGTATCGGTCTATTTACAGAAAAAAAAAAATAATATAATGTTCCATTTTGGCAGATCTTAAGGTTTCTGTGGATAAATCAACACTGTATTTGACACCAGCTTTGTCTTTTCCGTGGCACTTTTACATTTCATTCAAGCTGTGACAGAAAACTCACTAGAGGTCAAAATATTTTTACTCAAAGTCAAAATCAAACCATTCGTTTCGAATAGGCACATAAAAAGCACTTTTTAGGCAATTCATAACTCTGAAATTTAAAACTTAGAATAAAATTCAGTTATAAAAGACTCTTGCGACTACAAACTGATAAAACATTCTAAAACAAAACACAATAATCTAAATGCTTCCACTACAATCGAAGACAGGACTACCAATCCTTTCACCTTTCTCCCCTATACTTAAAAACATTTACTTCCCATCCTCACTAAGCACGATTAAATAAAAACAGAAGCACCTCTACCACGTACCATGAGAGACGGCAATTTCAAAAGTTGTATCGGAAAATGACGGTACCAGAATACTAATATAACCTCAGGGAATCGCTATCGGTATCGGTATTTGGGACGAACGGTCCACTGATGAACTTTCCAATAATCTGAAGGAATTGGAAAAACGAACGGCGAATTTTATATTCCGGGATCGAGGTGAAATGGAATTTTATAAAGTGAAATGCATCGGGCGATTATCTGCTGTAGATTAGTTTGGCATTAGGAGTAGTGACGTAAGTGAAGACGATCTATTTCTTAATGTTGAAGCGGGCTTGTGGCTAAGTAATAACATCCGCGCGGGTCGACCGATCAGCACCCCAATTGCGTCCCCAATCACACTCTCAATTTGAATCATTTTGAAGCATGTTGCTAATCCATTGCTCCATAAATGTTCGAAAAATGTATCTGCTCAACAACGTAAATAACGCAATGAATGTTGTTGAACTGTCAAAATGAAACCCATTGCTACTGATAGTGTGTTACGCAATTACCCTCCAGGTTAACCTACACTTGCCGCGGTTCGTCCGTGACCATCTTTACATACTAAGTCCCCTCTGTGCCTAGGAAAGCCCGTTAAGTCATTTGTCGGCTGTCGTTCGTGGATTTTTGACAGTTGTTACGGGTCGTCAGAAGCCCGACGGTCTGAAACCGGTCTTACAATTGGGTAGTTGCATGATATTGAATACTATATATTCTAGTAGATAATATATCCACACATGTAATACAATAATAGAATTCGAAATCAAATTTGAAATCGGTCGAAAAATAAAAAACTTATAACTTATAGAAACTGTTTGTCTATCTCTTTCACTGAACTATGACGTCACAATTCAGTATTTCCCTCTCTGTCTAATTGAGTTTTGAACGCTCATATCTTTTCAATTTTTAAAAATATTAAAAAACTGTTTATACCAAACTATTAGTGAGGTAAAAAAGCTTCAATTTAAATAATTAAAAAAAATTAGTCAACTTGCGGATTAGGTATCGCATTAGGCAGATGATGATGATGATGAAGCTTGATTTATTTCGTATTTTATTTCTTCATCTATCATTTAAAAAAAATAAGTACTTACTCAAATATGAAATCATAATAATGATAGAATGAATAAGAACAAAAGACCAATTTGTCATTTGTTCCGTGTCCTCCACACGTGGTAGTGCCGACGATCTGTCAAACTTAGAATGGAAAATGAATAATGAGTGAGAAAAACTTTTTGGTGCCAACTGGGACATAGTTCGTCTGCTATTTAGTTTGAAAAGTAGGTCTTTGTGATGTTCTTCAACTATTAATTTTGGTCCTATTGTATTATTCCAGAATAGCACATAAAACCTATTTTAGACAATACCTTTTTAGGACGGTATATTTCACACCGAAAAAAAACATCCATATTAATAAATTAATTAATATTATAAATGTGAAAGTAACCCTGTCTGTTACCTTTTCACGCCTTAACGGCTGAATGGGTTTTGATGAAAATATGGTAAGCCCGTCACCTGGGTAAGGACAAAGCATACTTTTATAATAATACGTTCCCGTGGTATAATGTCCGACAAACACGAACGCGAAGCCACGAGCTAAACATATTAAAATAAAATTTGCAGTTCAAGCTTAAATACCTATTAACATGATTGCGACACCAATTATAAATTATTCAAAGAAACAAATTACATTAATCTTTGGTTGACCTACAATCTCAAACCACAAAGCTGGTTGGTATCCTGATTACCATTTGATGTAAATCCTGAGAGCCAATTATAGGAAATGGGATAAAATGCTGGCAAATAAAACACTAGCACTATTATTTTTCTTTAATAAGCTTTTGGAGATAATCTAAATTTCAAACAACATTTTTCTTTGGTTTAAGCAAGACTAATGTTTTAAAATCTCAGTTCGAAATATGGCGGACAAGACAGTGCGGTCAACAGAATCAAAACAGCTTTTTGTGCCCGAACAGGTTTGTCGTTCCAAAAAATAAAAGGTTTTTTGCGACTGTACGCGACATAATTGTTTTTATAAGGGAATAGTCTGTCTGAAGACTGACTTAACTCAACTAAGGAAACCTACTCTTCACTAACTCATACCGATAATAATAGTCATCCAGATCATATTTCGGCTATGGTGACCACTGACCAGTCTCCGCGGAGACCAGACTTCGGAGCCCAGACTTCGGAGCCAACTTCCAAGCTCTGGGCTGTTACTTACTGAGAAATTCATAATGGAAAACCCTAACTACACTTTGCTTGAGCTGGGAATTGAACCCATGACATGAAGCTCAACAATTGCACTTGCGACCACGAGACAAAAAGGCCGTTTCAACTCATACCAATAAGTACATAATGACATTTCATCTCATACATACCCAAGGAAAATATCGTCACTTAGCAACAACCAAGAAGCTTATACCGGGTTATTTTTCAAAGACCAGCCAAATCTGAGGATGTGGTACAGACCATCAAACTGAACAATTTTGTCCATGGGACCAACATCGTATTTGCGAATAAAAATTCAGCCGTCCCATTCAGAAAGAGTGTCCGACCACAGTCGTATTCACTTGGGTATTTAGAGTGTTGCCTCCACTTTTATCTATAAGCTTCTTGGCAACAACGTAGGTACTTTTTCTTCTACGTAACAGCTAAATATATTGTACATACATAGACCTTGACAACTCAAACAACATTTAACCCTCACATGACGTCATAAAATCAAACAATCGGCAACCATTTCCGAAAGTTGTTAAGAACCAACGTGACTAGATTACTGAAGACTCTCGATGTTTGCCGAATCTTTCCGAAATTCGCCGACAACGCCTACTAAAGGAAATATAGGACAAAGTAGTAATCAAGTCGTGAACCTTTTCGTGTGTAAAATCGGACTACTAAGAAAAGTTAGACCGTAAATGTGGTTACGAATTGGAACGTATTCCTGGCTTGATGAGTGGGACTCTCTAATTAGAAGGTTATGTAAACATGTCTTGTCTTGATTTGGTCCCAGATTTTCCGTGTAGGTATCTTGATAAAGGGTTAGCGGAAAAGAGTTATTTTTGGGTGGGTGGCCAACTGACCTTAATTTGTCATTTTATCCTCGTGTAATTTTCCGTCTCATTTTCTGCCTTTCTAACCAAAAGGAAGATTCCGGCTGCGTTTTTCTAATTGAAACGTAATTTCTTTATATACTTTTAATGTTGGTAAAAATGATGTTGCTTTATTTATTTTTTTGTAAGGGAACACAAACAGTAGTATATCTATACTAATAATAAAGCTAAAGTATGTTTGAACGCGCTAATCTCTGACACTATCAGTCGGATTTGAAAAAAATCTTTATACATTTGATATCCCAATTCTTGAGCAAGGCTTATTTAATATAACGCTAGAAAACCGAGAAAAATGAAAAAAAAAAAACAAAAGACGGAAAGAACGCTAAGCGAACACGAAGTAATAGCGCGAGCAGGCGATGCGATGCGACGGGGTGGGAGGGGAACAAGAAATTAAAAATAAACGTAATAGTACATTGTTCACCGAGAGGAGAAAGTGACCGATTACCGTCGAGGGTGTCGTTTTAAAACACCCGAGATCGGGAATCGCACTTTCTCTCGAGTGATACATAGTGCTTTATACTACACCTACGAGGAAAATAAAAAAACGAAATCTTTATTTTACTTTCTACGAAAACTGAATCCTCAAACAACACACAAATTGGAAATGGCGCCAATGGCGTCTGCAATTTTCACATGTTCTTTTTTCAAATTGTTTATCCTGCCGCCGCAGGGTCGCACTGCCAGCCCGACACCATCCAACACACAGCTAGTGGCCAGTGTCATTTTGCGAACTTGGAGATAAAAACTCACTGTAAAAACTTTTTGGCTTTTGATATTTAGGTTACCGGCGCATAGTCTTACCCAAAATTAAAAAAGAAAACCACGTAAGAAATGGATTTTCATACACTTTTCTCTCCAGCTCAGATGCGTTTTCTCCCCGCATATTTGTTCGATATGCAATGACGTACTTTCTACCGTAAATTTGATAAAGTATCAAGGTACCTGCTTTCCAAGCAGGTGTAGTATAAATAACTATTTTCATGCCGTAATGAGAAAAAGGGCGGCATCAATAATGGGTAAGTGATAAATGATAAATGATTTATTTTCTGTAAGTAGATTTGTACAAACACATTTACATGTCAATCAAATTTTTTTTAAAACTAGTTGAGGTCGGCGTTTCCTGTCTGACTACTCTGAAAAGAAAGGCCGAAACAAACTCAGAGGTCACAGTCTCTTTTAAAGTCCAGATATAATCTTGGTGAGATCATGTGAAGACCATGCAGATTGGTGTCTGAAATGGTCTTTTGAATAAAGAACCACACAGGTTGAGCGGACCTGTCCAGTCAGTGCACCATTTGTCAAAAATCGTGCAGCTCAACTCAGAACTTGAGGAGCCTTGCAAGTTGCTTTGCAAGTTGCGCTGAAGCTCCAACAGCATCCTAAAGACATTGTTTGACAAGGTGCACAGCCCCTTTATTAGACACTGGGTGCAGACGTGTGTTCAGCCTCGTAGTTACTAGTTGTCGTTAGGTTAGTTTGTAAGTTTTATTAACGTTACTAATACTATATTGATTGTGTGTATTTTTATGTGTCAAAATCATAATCAAAAGTCAATTATTCAAACTAGGCTGAGAATCAGCACTTTTCGAATGTCAAAATTATAAAAGACAGTCCCCCAAAACGCCCGCCCTTCACCACTTCCTAGTGCTTTCGCGATTCGCCATAAACGATATTTTTATTATTTAAAAAATCTACTACCCACTAAATGCGTGCGATTTGAATCTATTTATGGAGGTGCAATATTTATTCATAACCGAATTCCATTCTTCTTCTTAATGCATCGATGACAAAAAGTTCAAACAAGTTTTACTGAAAATTCAGCTGCGCAAACTCCGCTTACTGTCGCAGTCACCTCATTAATTTCAAGTCATTCTATTAACTTATGTATTTTTTCATTAATGAAATCGATTTTTGCCAAATTAATACATATTATAACAAATGCAAACCAATATAGGCGAACCTAATGTCTGAAAACCGGTACCTAACCACGCTAAAACAACAGGTCGAACCAAACCAACCAAATAAATCGAAATTAATTTGTTAAACAGCGATTGCTCACTATGAGGTTGCAGTTTATTTTAAGTCTAATTAATTACGTTATAATTAGCAATTTACTGCTGTTTACATAAGGCAGATCACACGTTATAACTCGCCACACGATGTGACGCGGAAAACGGAGTGCGTTTTTATTGAATTTGTATGTAAAAAACCACGCGTGGGGGCGCGTTATCTACGCCCCGTCGTGTGGCGCGTTGTAGTGTGTGATCCGCCTAAACGTAGGTTATTCAAACGAGCCCGAGACGATCTTGCATGGGTGTTAATCTTTCATCTTTAGTTAAAAAAATATGGAAAATAAATGTAAAACTCTTCTTTTAATATGCTTATAGTAAAAGCGACCCCTACCATCCGAAATAATCTTTGTGTCCAATACATTTATGGCACAGTATAGTGGTTCTAATCTGCGTTCGTGATTTAGTTTCCAAACATGTAAACAAACGAGTTATTGGAAAAATATGTAAATTTAATACCTACACAATAAAGTTTTACGCTACAGCTTCAAACATTTTATAACTTTTTCAATAGTACTAGTCACACTGAAATCAACTTAATTCTCACTTGAATAAAGTTGATATTTCTTTAACTTGACGTAACATCAATTGGAAACATTGATTTGAATAGACCTTAGATGAGCCTCATATTCTCTAGAAGATGTTTACAAATTGATTTGAATTGATTTCCATCAGTCAATCACACACACTATTGTGTGTGTGATTGACTCTCATGGAATTGGACAGCTGATTTACCGATACCTCCGGCATTCAGTTCAGAAGCCTAAAACATTTTTGTAACGTAATATCTTTTTTTGTATTGTAATATCGCTACAGTATTTTTGTAACGAATTTCTTTTACGCGGCTTGTGGCTGGAGTAAACTGATAGAAAACTTCACGTAAGGAAAATCATTACGCCCCCTCTATGCGATTTTCTCTCTCTCCACCCAAAAACACCCATACTACACTACAACTCTCTCGCTTTCTCTCTTTTCCAATCCAAGATCAACTTAATGAGAGCATCATAATTAAATTCAAACTTTCGTTAACGCGCGTTTTACTTGTGGTTAGTGTACAAATACGCTGTGAATGTGTGTGCAACGCCATCTAGTCCCAAACTAAGCAGAGCTTGTGCTATGAGTACTAGACGAGTGATAAGCATACATATATTCCTAAATACATAAAATTGAATGAAAGTCAAATATGTGTTATTGCTTCAAATTGAAAGTCAAATCATTTATTTCAAATAAGCACATAAAAGGCTTCTGAAAAAGTAAAAAAAAAAATATTACTGTTTCTAGCCTTCCCTTCCAAAAGGTAAAGAGAAGTCGTACGGAGAAGAATGGGCAAGAGACTCCATCGTTACGTTTTAAAAGGTTTTTAAAATATTTTGTATACATTTAATAATTAATTATTATATGTGAAGACGATAGGTAACACGGGCTGGTGTCCGCAACTCCACGTGAAATATCAATTACACGGTGTATATTCCTAAATACATAAAATTGAATGAAAGTCAAATATGTGTTATTGCTTCAAATTGAAAGTCAAATCATTTATTTCAAATAAGCACATAAAAGGCTTCTTAAAAAGTAAAAAAAAAAATATTACTGTTTCTAGCCATCCCTTCCAAAAGGTAAAGAGAAGTCGTAAGGAGAAGAATGGGCAAGAGACTCCATCGTTACGTTTTAAAAGGTTTTTAAAATATTTTGTATACATATAATAATTAATTATTATATGTGAAGACGATGCACCTACAATAAAGTTACTATACCACAATACGTAAAATTAATTAAAAATAAAGCAATGATAGTTAAGTAAATTATGTATATTTATATTCTTCGGGTCGGCTTTGTTGTACAATAACTACTTTTAGATCGAATGTGCCTAGTGTGTGTGGCACCCCTTATCAAATTCGCCCATGCTCAGATTCGATAAAATATTACATTTGTATCAAAAGAAAGGTTGTGATAAAATATTCATATTAAACAGGGTTCCCTTTCTATTCAAACCATTAGGTGTAAAAAGAAGTTCAGCTAGAAAATAAATAGAAGCTAAAACCATTGAGCTTATACAACGTGTAACGTTAAATGCGCAAAACCTCAGACACCCCAACTGATTTTTAATTCAATTGACCTATTTCAGAGAGAAAATGAGTCATTAAAAAAATTGTAAAGGTTCTATGTGCTGTTTTAGTTTTACTGGCCATTCTGATCGTTTCTTGGGTCTGCGACGACGCTTTACCGAGGGAGGAGTCGTCACCGGGCCGCTGCGCCGCGCTGACATTGGCTTGCTTGACCTATTAATAAATAGACACGGCAACGTTTTTAATGAAGATTTTTTGAAAAATGTGACCTATATTAAAAAGTGGTTCAATTAATTCTGCTCGTTATTTTGATCAAACTATTTTCAGGTTTTGCGCATTTAACGTTACACGTTGTATATCAATGGCTAAAACTAATTAGTGTATTGGAAGCTATTTGTCAATGAGGGTAGTTTGACATTTATGTAACAGTGCAGTATTGTCGACTGATGAAGGATTCTTCAATTTTCTTTAGAATTTAGCTTTTGTTGTGTTATGTTTTCAAAAGATGTAAGAGATTAATATTTTCTAAGAAATGAGACGTTATTTTCTTCACAATATCTAAAGGTATATGTATGAATACTTTAGCTTTCCTTTTCAATAAGTTCGTCTGAGGGAACGTAGCGTTGGAAGGCCTCCCATAAAGTGGACCGATGACCTGGTGAAGGCCGCAGGAATCCGCTGGATGTAGAAAGCATAAAGCCGGTCGGCTTGGGTGAGGCCTATGTCCAGCAGTGGACGTCTTTCGGCTTAAATGATTAGGGGAAGGGGGGGCATGATGGGGTAGCTAAGGGAAATAACAAAAACCCAGCATAATCACCATGTTTATTCCTCTTATTAATTTATGGCACGTTATGTCATTAACCTAACTATAATTTTGTACAGTCTTTGCAAAATCAACTTATCACATTTTTTAATAATTAATTATTAATAGGAACACCATGAAAAACCATCTTGTCCCATACTATGGGGCATGATGGGGAAGGCTAATTATTCTCACAAAACAAACAAATGTGCATTTCCTCTAGACCTTCATTGTCCACGCCAGCACAAGCATTGTGAGCCCAACGTCCACAGAGCTGGCCACCTACCCATGGTTCAGACGATGTCAAAAAATTGTGGTTTACATCATTACAATGTAAGCAAATGGCATCTTCATCATTGTTCTTTTGTGTTTTGACTGAGTGTTTGGTCTTTTGTTTGTTTTTAGCATCCCTTGAGGCGAGGATCATTAGGGTAGGATGTTTTCAAAACTTTTTTTTTTAAATTTTGCAGCTCATTTTTATCAATACCCGATCTTGCCTCAAAAGGTAACTTTGACCAAAAATAAACTTTCACTAATTAAATGTTTAATGGATTCATACAAACAACATACCATATCGAAATAAACAACACTAGTAAGTTTCTAGTAAACAAAGATCAAAAATACATAAATGGGGTGATCATAATTACATTAAAATAATGACGTTTAACCTTACATAAAATTAGATCGACTAGACGTTATAACAGTTTTCCGTTTGTAACAAAAAGACGCGTGCACTCCCACTCACAGTTTCTCTTTCACTGACCGTTGGTCGAATGAGGCTTCCTATTGGCTTATTGCTTTCTATTCACAAACGTCTAGTTTCTTGTATGTTTGCGGTACCCCGTCTTACCTCGCGACCCCGTCATGCCCCCCTTCCCCTACGATGTCGAGGGAATGTCTACCACGATTAGTATTCCTAATTCTGTTGCTTAGCAGCGATGCCGTGTTCAGGTTTAAAGGGCATGGGTACCTGTGTAATAAGAGACGTGAGAAATATCACACACATATCACATAGACATATCTATTAGCACTTCTTATTTATTTATTTATTTAATACTTCAAGCACAAAAATGTACAGAGGCGGACTTATTGCCCTTCTTGTTTCTGAGGGCGACACAGCTCTAATTTAACAACTTGATTTATGTATATTGTATATATATTAGTATACAGTATACATCTTTTTTTCTGTTTAGCATGGAAAGAAAAGGCCTAAAAGTATATTTAATGGCAAAATCTAGTCTAGATTTGTATAGCTCTTGGCACTCGGCTTGAAAACGTGTGGGCTAAAGTAATTTGCATACAATTTGAGTCAAGGCTTCGGATTTGTGCCCAAGAATGGGTTATTTTTGATATCCCAATTTTATCCCTGTGTAGACTTTTATTACATGTAAGCGAATTATAGGGTCATATGAGATGTAATAGCTGTTTATAGGATTATCCTTTTTCTTCCCAGTGGTTTGGTGCTATTTTTACCATTCCTAAAATAACAGTGTGAGAACTCGACAAGATTATGATTTTAACTTTATTTTCGGAAGTTGGTGTCGTTGGTTCCGGATTTTCGTTTTTTGACACCTAATTCCGAAGTGAAAGTTAGTTTTCTCTTTGTGTAGTGTTTCGTAAAAAACGTTTTTGTTTTTCACTTTTTAGTTGTACCTACCCCACACAAATTCATATAACACTACTTGCCATGTAAATATCAGTCACAAGAAGCTATTAAAACATCATCAATATAAACTAAGTGGAAAAAAATCGTGTTATTGAAGCTAACTCCAATTTCAACATAAAAAAAAACAATATTGCATATTGGTCTATATATGACGGAGTTATACCCGAATATAGATTAAGAAAACATAAAAATCCAAATTGAGAACCTCCTCCTTTTTTGAAGTCGGGTAGCTAGTACTGGTTTAAGACCAATCCACCTTCGTGAGACAAAACATCAGTACCCATTAGCATAAAATAACCATTAATTTCATCAAACTGGAAATAATTATACAACTCCCAATCAAATAACTATTTATTTATTTTATTTTACCATTTATGTACACACATATACAACATGTAACGTTAAATGCGCAAAACCTGAAAATAGTTTGATCAGAATAACGAGCAAAATTAATTGAACCACTTTTTAATATAGGTCACATTTTTCAAAAAATCTTCATTAAAAACGTTGCCGTGTCTATTTATTAATAGGTCAAGCAAGCCAATCTCAGCGCGGTGCAACGGCCCGGTGACGACTCCTCCCTCGGTAAAGCGTCGTCACAGACGCAAGAAACGATCAGAATGGCCAGTAAAACTAAAACAGCACATAAAACCTTTACAATTTTTTTAATGACTTATTTTCTCTGTGAAATAGGTCAATTGAATTAAAAATCAGTTGGGGTGTCTGATGTTTTGCGCATTTAACGTTACATGTTGTATAAACAGACAAGAAAAAAACAGACCAGAAAAATAGGTAACTACAAGTGCCCAAATAGTATCAGCAAAAAAATACAACTAAATAGGTCTTCGACCCCTCTAAAAACTAAAAAGAACCAGTATCCTTTCCTTCAACCTTTTTAGTATTCTATAGAAATTCGAAACATACATAATGTGCGCTTACCTGGTCTTTTGTATTCAAAACCGGTCTTGCGATGGGAAAAAAGGGTCTTTAATGTGTTTCACAGGATTTTTCTCATTACGGAAGGGAAAATATAGCAGGTGGTTAACAGTTGTCTTATATTATGATCTATTATTATGTGGATAACGGTGCTGGTTGCGTTATTACTCAATTGTTCCTAATAAATCTATTTGTACTAGTATTAAGCATCATTACGCAATTGTTTGTTGTCCTAAAGAAATAAAAATAAAAAATAAAAATAAAAGAACTTCAATCATTCTGAATCGAGTCCTTAAAAATAAATACAAAATAAAGATTGTGTGGTTTTTATGAAACCACGGTAAAAGTGAAACTTTTTTTGTTCATATTATAGACATTTAACTAAAAAAATTCGGAATAATATTCCATTAAGGGTATAAAATTCAAACAAAATAGTTGAGTATAAAAATCAAAAACAAACAAAATAGCGTGGAGCACTGGCACAAATGAGTAATAGTCTATACACTACACGGTCACCTGATACGAACTATAGGCGCCGCCATATTGGCCTCGGCTGCTCTGACGAGCGCCTTTCACTTTATCCCTACTCCGCGGCCGACAGTCACGCGACATGCAACACACAGACGAAAAAGTCTGAGATGATGTAATAAAAGTTTCACTTTAATAAAATTAGTTTAATTCAGGCAATATAAAATAAAATACAAAAGTCAGCCTATACTGTTCCCACTACTGGGACACAGGCCTCCTCTCGGTGAGAGGGAGTGGGCTGTAATTTATCACGCGGGCCCAGTGCGGGTTAGTAGATCACGTCTTCGAATTTTTGTAGAAGGTAAGTGGCGGCCGTTATCACTGGGCGACCACTGCTCCAAATTTCACAACACTGCAACAGAATAAACAAGAATGAGTTGGTACAAATTATAAGGGTCACAGAATTGAAATTAAAATAAAATGTCAAAACATAAGGTTCACAGAATTAAAATGAAGTAAAAAATAAAATATAGTTTAAAATAAAAAAATAAATAAAAAAAACACGCTTTAATAGCAAATCGTCCTAAAAATAAGATACTAACTTTTATATATTTAAAATTCTCAAATAAAAATAAAGTTATGAAAAGAAAATTAATTTCATTGTAAAAAAAACGTGGGGTGCTTTTTATCATACTTCTATACCAACTCTACGTTTACAAATAACTACTAATTATATATTTACAACAATCAATATCGACCGACGACAATACAATTATTGTCGTCGGTCGTTGATAAGTCTACAACGTTTAAAGTAAATCTGACCGCTTAAAGTGGGGCAAAATGAAGCCCAAACTAGTCAGTAACATACAAACAAACATATAGGTGAAACTAATAAAAGCGTGTTAAAAAAGATGTGAATAATGCACCTTACAGTTTTCTCTCGTTTCCTCAAAAGTCCTTTCGTGTTTACCGGTTTTATTCATCACTGATTCGACTGCCACTTTACCTTCAGGCTAACGCATTTCGTCATGTCAAAAAATCCAATATATTGTCTGTCCTACTTTACTAAGACGACTGCAAAGTTACACTAGCCATCTTTTTTTATTTGATGGAGGGATTTGTGTGTTTATGAAAAAGATTTAAAGATCTTTTTTTTTTTTTTTTTGGGTGGGAAATTATCATATAACTTCTCCCGCTCTGGGTGGAGCGGGAGGGCGTGTCAGACTTTTACTGACTAAAACCCACCCGTGACTTTATTTTGATTTAATCTTTTGCTTCCTTCCTTCTTTGACTCTATCCTTGTTGTTTTAAAAAAATCCACGTCTCATATAATAATATAAAACTTTTATTTTCTCTACACCAGTTATGAACTTAATGCTAAACTTTGAAGGTAGTGCACAAACAAGGGTTTAACTTTGTGAGAGACTGCAGCTTGAAGTAGGTTTATATAAAAACCTGTATTACAGGTCACCAGGGCACTTTCGCGGCTAGAGAAGATTAATTTCCGTAATCAAAAATCCTTCAAAATTTTGTCTCAATCTTATCTCAGCGAAAAAAAAAGTATTTATCATAGATTGAGACAGACCAGACTGTCAATGTTATTACCGAGTGCTAAGGCTGCAGGTTGGATTTCTTAATATTTAATCAGAAAAACACAGCCATTCGGTATAGAAAAATAAATTATAATAATGACCGTGAAAAAACAAAACACATGTAAAAAATAGAAAATAAATAGCAAAACAAAACCAAAGACAAATATTCCTAAAAAGTTCACATTATATCGTGAACAAATGTTCTTAAAATTACGAGATTTTCTCCTCTGTTATTTCGATACATGACATAATAACAACGCGGGATATTTAAGTAACGATAAATTAAGAATCATAATAACAAATTTTGCAACATCAGTTTATGTTTGAGGAGCTCGTAGCTAAATAATAACAGCCACAGAGGACGATTGATCAGGTTAAGCTACGCTTGCCGCAGTTGGTCTGTGGATGGGTGACCATCTTTACATCTTTACCGAGACCCCTCCGTGCCTATAAAGCACGTTACCGAACGAACGAAACCGTTGGTCGTGGCTGTCATTCGTAGATCTTTGACAGTCGTTACGGGTAGTCTGAAGCCCGAAAGTCTGACAACCAGTCTTACCTAGAGTATCGTATTACCCAGTGACTGGGTTGTGGAGGTAACATAGGCAGTTGTTCCATGTAAAATACTGGTATTCAGCTGTATCCGGTTAGACTGGAAGCTGACCCTAACATAGTTGGGAAAAGGCTAGGTAGATGATGAGGTAGATGATGGACAATATGTTTATGTTTACTGTTTTTAGGAGTTTTAGATAATACTTATGTATAAGCACTTGAGTGAGATACCTGAGATACAGGTTTATTCCTAGTTCAGGTATATTCCAATTATTTCTTACCTACCACTAGTTAAGGCCCAATTAAAAATAAAAAACAAACACCATTAATTAAAAAATTAAATTTAAAAAAAAACCAAACACCGTTAATTAAAAAATTAAATTAAAATATTAACAAAAACCCTCACTTTCCAATTTTCGCAAAAACCTCATCACCCAGCCAGCCGAGACGCTAAGTCAAAAAGTGTGAACCCAAGGATTCTTATCTACCTGCCAGGGTCGCGGGTTGTTCGAAAGAGTTACCGTGACCCCTGGCACAGGCAACTGAAGGAACGGGTAGGTTTTAGTCGTCTGCAACACCCTCCCGCTCCACCCAGAGCGGGAGACGTTATTTGATAATTTCCACCAAAAAAAAAAGGACTCTTATCTACATAAGTACGCTTAGGTGTTATTTTTTCTTTTATCTTTTAACAATAGGCCCCGATTGTTAAGGTTTGTTCGATAAAACGTATGAAAAGAAAATTTCAATGAAATCTCATATTAAAGCGAACAAAGTTAAGTCTCTTATACGTAGGTATTGTTTAAACGACATTTTGTACGGGACCTGTATTGTTAGGTTTTTAAGTGGAGGATATGACTAAATACAAAGCACACTTTATCGAAGGGAACTCCGCCCACATGACAAATTAATATTGTTTTGATTTTTGCGGATATTTAAAACTTCTTACACTTTAAACCCTTGGCCGCTGCGAAAATGATGATGGGAAACCGCTTAACGAATTCCGCTAAGAAACTACTACGACACATTATGTTGTGATTCGAGTAGCGGAACATCATGAGTGTCAGTAGTAATCACAGCAAAATGACGTCGCTTTCGACTTAGATAATACAGTAAAAGTCTTCGTCGGACCTATTAGATTCGTTTTTCTGTAAAATAAACATTTATTATTATTATTTATTTATTTATTTATTTAAATAGAACGGCCCAAGCCAATTACACTATTTAATATAACAACAACAACACGACAACAACCTCTATTTTTCAAGAAAAAAATGAGTTAAAAAAATGAAATTTTGCTTAATAAACTTGTGGACTGCCACGGCGGGCGAGCACGCACTACTGCGCTCAGCCCGCAAAATAAATTTGGTACAGAACAGGGTTGAGTCAGGTTTTAAATTTCAGTTATTATCTATAAACCATCGCGCTGGCGAATAAGGTTTAAGGTTCGAAGGATTACGTTCACACTGCTTGCAATATTGGAGTAAACTCTTTGCTATCATAATAATATGCATTGTTTTAATAGGTTAGCAGGAATACCACTAATGCTCACGCGCAGCAAAAAGTTTCTAACACAAATATTGAAAAGAATTTTACCAAATTGCATGAAATGGAATGAGATTGGTTCAAATGGAAGTTATTGTGTTAACATTTACAGCACCTAAAAATGTTCAGCTTCTAATCTACCCAAAACTTCTAAAGCCAGATCTAACCACCTATCTTTTCATCCAAACAGATCCCTACGTGAAGATCTGCCTCATCTGCCAGGGGAAGCGCATCAAGAAGAAGAAGACGACGGTCAAGAAGAACACCCTGTCTCCGGTGTACAATGAAGCGCTGGTGTTTGACCTGCCAGCTGAGAACGTATACGATATCACGCTGCTGGTCAAAGTTATTGATTATGACAGGTGAGATGTGAATCTTTTATCTTTTAACGCCATCTGCGGGGTAATTGCGTAACATACTAATGGCCCTTTCCCACGGCAATATCTCGTTTTTTGCAGGTATGGTTTTTTGCAGGATCCCGTTTAGTAGTGTACGTGTTTAAATACACATATTCACACAAGCATCCGGTTTCTAGTATCCGGCAAACTGGATGCCTGTGTGAATATGTGTATTTAAACACGTACACTACTAAACGGGATCCTGCAAAAAACCGTGCTTGCCAAAAACGGGATCTTGCTGTGGGGAAGGACCCTAACAGTAGGAATGGCTTTCATTTTGACAGTGAAACAACATTCATTGCGTTATTTACATTGTAGAGCAGATTTTTTTTTCAAATATATGAACCAATTGATTAGCAATATCCTTCAAAATGATTCAGTTTTTTTTTTATTACCCTGCAAGCCTTTCATTTCTTTCATCAGGATGACGACACAGTCGTGATCTCCACGTTCAATTAGCTAGTTGACCTAAAAACAACAATATTCTGCCTTTGTGACACCCGCAACGCGCTGCCAATATAGTGCACTTAATCAATTTCCAACGTAGGTCAATATTCGGCAGGCAGAACCGTCCATAGAACGTAGGGATATCAACCAGGCTTAATATTGGAACTTCCTTTGCTTTGTCGGTCCGTCTAAGTTGATTATTTCATCAAACAACGCCCCAATCACAATATCGAAGGCTTTTCAAGAATTTAAATTTGGTCTGCCCTCCTAACTGTGATCCTAATCAGAAATGTACAAGTATTTTCGAAATACAAGCTGATTTTGCCCAAATTCTCTAGATTGAAATTCACGTCGAAGTTCAAGATTAATAAAGTTGGAATGTTTATGTTTGGTAGACTACGAGCGGAAGTGGTTTACCAGGTATCGTTTATCGAAATAATTTTATTAGAAACTCGTTCAGAAATTAGATGGGTACTTGACATTTAGATAAATGTTATATTGGGTAGGGAAGATGAATTTTTGCTTGCCGCGGTAGGTTCGTGGCTGGGAGACTATTCATTACAAAAAAAGCACCACCATACATCCTAGTTTATCATTTGTGACTTCAAGCGTCAGCTATGTTAACAGAACCCAGCATTGCATAATTATGTTAGCGGTAACGCCCTTTATACCTGGAGGCTTTTATTTAATTTTCATTTATTAATTTTTGCTTGAGTACGTATATTTTTTTTTGTATTTCTTGGTATATTGGCGTTGCTAGCTGACATATGGCAAATCATTTCATTGAGTGTTCTGTGTCTTGTAATGTTAATTACTTTGCATACCTTGTATTGTATTCAGTCAAGTATTTTCTAACTGAACAGACAGCTGTGCTGCTGGGGAGTTTGTTGCGCCACTTCTACTTCCCAGCGAAAGCACTAGGAAGTGGTGAAGGGCGGGCGTTTTGGGGGACTGTCTTTTGTAATTTTGACGTTCGAAAAGTGCTGATTCTCAGCCTAGTTTGAATAAATGACTTTTGATTTTGATTAATTGCACGTTAAGCCGTTTGAAAACACTTGTCAAGTTAAAAAAAAAATTGTCCTCAGGATTGGTCCAAATGAACTCATTGGCTGCTCAGCAATTGGATCCACCCTGATCGGCATTGGACGCGACCATTGGCTGCAAATGTTGGACAATCCTCGCAAGCCGGTAGCCCAATGGTACCCGCTGAACAAGAGCCCACCGGGCAATATCATGATACCCAACAATGACGCACAGAACGCTGGACTTAGCTGCTTGAATGGAAGGTGAGTGTTTTTATGTTCTTCGTCGTACTGCCATTAATCATTCTCCTGCTCATATTTCAATTTATTTGCGGTCAGCGCAACATGTCTTTTTCTTCCATATTAGTCTTCATCTCGGTGCCTCGGAAAGCACGTTAAGCCGTTGGTCCCGGACTCCCGGCTGTAATTCGTAGATCTTTGACAGTCGTTACGGGTAGTCAGAAGCCCGAAAGTCTGACAACCAGTCTTACCAAGGGGTATCGTATTACCCAGTAACTGGGTTGTGGAGGTCAGATAGGTAGTCGCTCCATGTAAAATACTGGTATTCAGCTGCATCTGGTTAGACTGGAAGCCGACCCCAACATAGTTGGGAAAAGGCTTGGCAGATGATGATGATTAGTCTTCATCTCGGTAGTCACCCCCCTTTCTAACCATACATTCACACAGTCCATCCATCGTTTCTTTGGTCTTCCCCTACTCTCATAGCCATCGACATTCATACCCAAAACTTTCCTCGCGACATTTTTTAACAGTCCTTTTATTCACCTGCCTATACCATCGGCATCGTAAGTACTGCCATTCATCACACTAATATTATAAAGGCGAAAGTTTGTGAGCGTGTGTGTTTGTATGTTTGTTACTTCTTCACGCTCAAACGGCTGATTTTGATGAAATTTGGTACACATATAGTTTATAATCGGTATTAACACATATCATACTTTTATCCCGATATTCTTACGGGATCGACCACTTATGCGAATGAAACCGAGGGGCGCAGCTAGTATTAAGTTAGCACAGCTTTATCAGTTACAATAACAGTATGGTGTAGGGTAGGGCATTACGTAGTAGAGATGGTATAAGAGTAGGAAGCACCTCCTCACACCACAGTACCACCACCACCTCACCTCTGTTCCTTTTTAGTCTTGATAATCAATAGAATAAGCATAAAAATCTCCATAATGATTGTAAATGTTTGCTTAGTCAATCCCTAGCATCAGTGGTATGACACTGACAGCTCACTCCACGCATGTTTTCACGTTGAGATGTTTACAGAATCGAGTGACACATGCTGTATTTTTTTTATAAGGCGTGCTGCCGGTCGATTCTGGAAAATCTCAGCGTGATAACTAAGTTGAAGTGAGCTTAGAGCGAGCTGTGAGTCATGCTGATGCTAGGGATTGACACTATTGACGACTCACTCCACGCTCACTTCACCCAAGTTTTCACGGTGAGATGGTTACAGAATCGCACGGCTGTACACTTGTTCGGCATGATTCGGCACAGTCGGGCGGCAAAATCGAATATACAGGGTGGCAAAGACACCGACGCGCAACCTGTTACCATTGATTCAGTAGATGATCCTGCGTTAAAAACTTTCGTCGGTCATTTAAAAAAGTTTGCTGTTCCATACATTTTGACCGCGTAGGTATTGCACGTTTCTATGAAACTGTAGATTTTTTTTTTACATTGGGTATCTCTCTAATCATGTGCTGAATTCATAGTTACATTTTGCGCGTCGTTGTCCCTGTCATCCTTTATATTATGTAGACAGGTATAATATTGGGGAATAAATAAATAATAATAATATATATACAAGGTGTAACTTAAATAACGCACAACCTCTTAAGGGGTCATTGTACTCATCATTATGAACAACTTTTACTATGGGACCAAACCTGAAATCGCGAAAAAAAAATCAGCTGTTCCCTACATTTATGTTCGCATAACTCGGCAAAATGTAGGGAACAGCTGATTTTTTTTTCGCGATTTCCGGTTTGGTCCCATAGTAAAAGTTGTTCATAATGATGAGTACAATGACCCCTTAAGAGGTTGTGCGTTATTTAAGTTACACCTTGTATAAGGGAGTATTGGTTTGTCTCAAATTGTGCCAACACGACATGGACATGATTCACACGGGTAGATGCCGAACGCAGTTTGCCGATTACCCCAAGCTGAATGAAAACCGAATGAGTGATGTAATAAACTGGCTTCGGAACGGCTTTCTTATTCAACAAAGACTGCCGAATCGAATGCCGAGACCCGAACAAGTATGTGCACGCCTTAAGTTATGCTATGTCATCAAAAAATAACCCCAATAATATGTTGAGACAAAGAACAAAAGACCGAATTTTTATTTAAAAAAAAAAAAAAACATGTAGTTTGAATTAAGATTTTTGTAGTTACAACATTAATTTCTTAAATTTAGTAGATGTACAAAATATTTTACTAAAAATATTATGATAATATGAACCCTAAGGCAATACTAGTAAATATAAGGACTAGACTTCATTACTTCATTATATAAGCTTTTTGTTTATAAAGAAACATGAAACATTACATGGATAGCTTGTTTATAAAGAAAACGTTAATATAAAAGATAGAAGTTGATATTCAAAAGACATATTGCACGACTCATAATGCGAAGCATTAGAGAGTGCTTTACGATCGAAAAAATTGTTCAGCAACTGTTTCCATTGTTATACTCCTTCTAGTACATATAACCTACTTAATTTATATTTGAAGGAGACAATTCTGTACTTTTTAAAAATTGATTTAATAAAGTAGAAACGAAAAAACATCAAAATATTTCCAAACATTTTCCCCTCAATTAAGTGTACCTTATGTACCCACATTCTAGCAAATAAATGAACTCATTTGATTTCTTGGGTTCCGTACCCAAAGCGTGCTAACGGGACCCTATTACTAAGGCTCTGTTGTCCGCCCGTCCCTCTGACACAGGGCTGTATGGCATTTCCATGGCGACTGTGACATTGTAAGTGTCAGAGATGTCAAAACGAAAACGAAATGCGACCATCTTTCGCCGACATCTTTAAGTATTTGCTCGTAGCAATATTGCAAAGGTCGTTTCAGTAAAATATGTTTCGTGATATTACTAGCAATATATTGTAACCCAAATGACGAGCTTAACTGAAAACATCTTGGACACTTTAAGTTACGACTTGATCCTGTCCACTGCACAATCAATGTTTATATCCAGTGCAGCCATTTATAACGATTTCAACTAATCTCTCCCAGTCATTGACACCTAGCTACTGCGTTTTAGTTAATACAATTGCGTTCAAGTCCACAATCAAACTCATTGTTGTCACATTTTCGCCTTTTTCATAATTTACGCAAAGTAAATTTTCAAAGCCATTCAAAATGTTTCAAACAGTTTATAATCCGATTTTTGTGCTAATTATCATCCTTTTTTCAGATGAAGAGATGGAGGAAAAGGACTGAAGATATTAACATCAATTAGAATGGCGTCGGCTATTACGATGTAGACAGGTATTCTCGCGATGCCAAAACGTTTATAGTAAGTAAATGTGATTATGATAAACGGTTGTATGTCCATTTACCGTAGAGAAATGAATCAAAATCAATGTTAAGTGATATTGAACTGTAGAGAAAGAATTAGAATAGATATCTGTTGATGTAGAAGAAAATGAATTTATCACATAGAAGTTCTAATTGTTTATAGATGGAGTATAATTTGTAGCTAGTAGTTTGGATAATCCAATGTACTCTCATATCATTGTCATACATTTCCTATGTCTATAAACTTTACTAACCCTGTATTTTGTCAAGGTTATATACAATGTTACTTCAATTTACACCTTGGAATACGCACACTTCAAATTCAAGACTTATTCACATCATGTACATATTATATACTTATTAATGTTGTATAGTAATTGTTGTCTTTTACGATAAGCGTATTTAAACCTGTCGTCGTATCTAAACAATTTGATATGTTAATGAGGATTCTAATACATATACTGCAGAGTCACGATTTGTTGAAAACGGACGAATGTTACAAACATTCTTTTGTCGGACAATAATGTAGTTGGAAATATAATATATATTATGTATGCGAAATACTAAAAAATATAATTTCATAGAAGGCACAAGATCCGTAATATTCTGTAATATATAATTTATTATATATGTTACATGAAATTGTAAGATGAAAATGAAGCTTTAAATCGTGTTAAAAATTAAAATATATCTAAAATATATCAATGTATTTAAAGTATATATTATATTAATAAGTTTAAAATGACATATTATAAAATGTTTAATAAATGATAAACAATTGAGATTGATAAATAGAGCTGTCATATATATTTAACGCGCGGAGCATATATCGTTTGCAAAGCGGCCGGGCCATGGAGGGATTATTTTAAAATTGACATATTTACTACAATGCACCCTTTGTCATTTTATTAATTGAAAAGAGATAATTGTAAAAGGTATTTGTTTCAATTCGGATAATCCTTTACCTTTTTCAATCGAATATAGCTTAAATGAAATTTGATATTATTCAATTAAATTGCTATTTTATGAAAATTATTTGTTCTGGAAAACATTTATGGATGTATAACCCTATATATCTATATTGTAAGATTAATGTTAAGGTTAGATATGCTCTCTACGCCTGCTAATTTTCTACTGTTGTTGTATTGTGTCACTCAAAGTTCCAGATTTCCTAAATGATGATATTTTTCTGACAAGTTTCCGTGATTAATGGATTAGTCTGTAACTGGATGACGTGCTGATTCAGAATGAAATTATTTGGTAAGGAAGTGATATTAATCTGCGGTTACGAATTCTCATGTCGTGGATCCAAGTATATATTCTAAAGATTTAATTTAGATAGAAACATATCTATGTAATGTAGATTGTATTGATTGGAGAGAAAAAAAATTGTCGGCGAAAAGTTGTATTTAAATGCGAGGTTTTCCTCGAAATGTAATTTTCTAAATGTAAATGATCGTACGAATAGACAGGAATTCCCTGTGGCACTTGACTTCCGTGTTTCGGCGCCATTGTTACTGGGGTGTTTTTCCCTAAACATCTCTTTGTGAAATTCAAGACGGAGGGTCGTAATATTCTTTGAAGTCCAAGCCAGATGCATTTCTTCGGCTTCAGTACACACAAGAAAGGGTCTCAAGTCTGGGAATCTGTATTTACGATCAACAGCCAACAGGTCATTGAACTTTCAACATCAACTTCTCTCGAAGAGAAAAATCTGTATGATATTAAATATTTTTCTTTCAAAAATTAAATTACAAAGGGAATGGAAATCACAGTACAAGGGACGGTTGAATGAGAGGTAATATTTTTGTATGAGATTAGGATACTTGTCGTTAATGTTGCTAAGTCTTTATACTGTAAAACTGTATAGATATAAGTGAATGTAAGTACTTATACTGATTTATGAAATAAAATGTTGACATTTTTAGTATTGATTGTTCATTTTAACATTCCTATAATGTTCCCACTGCTGGGACACAGGTCTTTCGGTGAGAAGGTGTGGGCCATAATCCACCAGGCAGGCCCAGTGCAGGTTGGTAGACGTCATATGTCTTAAATTTTTTTTTCCTCACGATGTTTTCCTTCACTGTTTTCAGAGCAGTAGTAAAGAAATAATTTGTACAAAGTATAGCGTCTGTCTGGATTCGAACCCACGACCCATAAGTCGCGGCTGTTATCACATGGACACCACTGCTCCCATTTTTCATTTGCCGTTCTGAAAATGTCTGGAAAGTTTTGGCCCAAAGACAATACGCGATGAAGAACTCCTAAACTAATAACTGAAACATTTATGCAAGAAATACAAAACGAAAGTTTTATTTCCTGCGGTAAATATACGTACAATATCATTTTCTTTTGTTTGTTTCTAGCTTCTGGAATGAATAGCTCTTCTGTTTATTTTTTATTTTAAACGGATAAAATATGATTCATCATCATCATACATGTTAATATGATTATTCGTGATGTCTCATTGGTTAAGGCCTCGCCTCTCATGACATTATTGTAGTGCGATTCTGTAACCATCTCACCGTGGCGTGGAGTGAGCTGTCAGTGTCATCCCATCTGATACTAGGGATTGACCAAGCATATATTTACAATCATACTCGAGATTTTAATAACATTTTCATGCTAATTCTATTGATCATTTTATACAATTTCAACACTAGTATTTTGTGGGGCTTTAAAATAAAATAGCAAAACAGAAACTCAGTGAGTAACTCAATGTTTTTTGTTTTTTTTTATCCTAGACTAGTCCTGACGAGTCGGCGTGATCACTTCACCCGATTCACGATATTTCTCGAATCGGGTAAAGTGATCACGCCACACAAACTACGTGGGATTAAACGTAGTTTTTGACAACTAAAATACTAGCTTTGCAATTAAATAAAATGAGCAATAGAATTAGCATAAAAATATTATTAAAATCTCGATTATGATTGTAAATGTTTGCTTGGTCAATCCCTAGCTTCAGTGGCATGACACTGACAGCTCACTCCACGCAAGTTTTCACGGTGAGATTTTTACAGAATCGACCGGCTGAAATCGATGAAGGAAAACATCGTGAGGAAACCTGGACCAAAAAATTGAAATTGCCAGCCTGACTTGAGCAAGTGTAGCGGATGAAACAGACTTTGAAAATTTCGTGCATTTATTGGTTCACAATTATCAAGGCTTTTCAAATTAGAATAGAATAGAATAGAATTTTCTTTATTCAAGTAACAAAGACTCACCGAAATTGTTAGTCAAACTTACGACTATGTTATTAAGTACAGACACTACACAACAAGAAAAACAATACAATATAATAACGGTTGGTCACCGTTGCAACATCCCATGAGAGACGGCACAACAGTGACCCACGTACACACAGTCTAGGCGACTCGCAATCATGCTTACGACACTGTTGGAGCCGCCCCACACCCTGCGCACCAGGGAAGCGCACCTTTTACGCATTGTTGCGTAAAAGCAATCTACATGCGCATCTGCGAACATCCCTGACGCACTACAGAAACGGGGCAGTCCAAAAGTATCCTAAACGCATTATTATATTGAACGCGGAGAGCACTGTACGACCTTTGCGTATACCTAGCCCACAGGCTGCAAGAGTAAAAAGCAAAATAAGTAGTCAATGAGCCGCAGATAAAATATGTTCGACGTCCTTCACATCTGACAGAAACTGAGTAGGAGATAACTATCCTTTCAGTATCAACCCAGCCACAAGTCTTATAAATCTATCCCCAGGTCGGTAAAGCAATACCTGTCACATTGACAAACGACAGCTCACGACGGATCCTGCAAACATATTGAATTTAAATTGAATCTTGACCGGACTTACGGCTCTTTCCCACGGCAAGATCCCGTTTTTTGCAGGTACGGTTTCTTGCAGAATCCCGTTTAGTAGTGTACGTGTTTAAATATACATATTTACACAAGCATCCTGTTTCCCGGATACTGCAAACAGCCGTGCGATTCTGTAACTATCTCACCGTGAAAACGTGGGTGAAGTGAGCGTGGAGTGAGCTGTCATTAGGGATTAACACTATTGACACTGCCGGTCGATTCTGTAAAAATCTCACCGTGAAATCATAAGTGAAGTTAGCACTTAATAGTGTTAATCCCTAGCGAATGACAGCTCACTCCACGCTCACTTCACCCAAGCTTTCACGGTGAAATGGTTACATAATCGCACGGCTGCTCACTTCACTTATGATTTCACGGTGAGATTTTTACAAAATCGACAGGTGGTAATATAAATATACATATTTATATTATATGTGTATATTTATATTACCATGACCATAACTTAACATATAGTATACTATGTGGTAGGTACTGGTGTTTTTTGAAGTGAAACTAACACTAACACACAACACAAAAGCACAATTCGAGAAGAAAAAGCAATTCGAGGCAATGGTACTTAACTAGAGAGATGAGGTGCGTAACTTTTCTAATGTGTTGTTCTGAGGTCAAGTCAAGGATAATGCTCCCATTACGATAATTATTAAATCTCACTTTTACTTTTCGAAAGAATCCGATATTTTTCCAGACAACGTATAATTCCACTCTGTTTTTCTTGGAAATACCTACGAAATAAACACACCAGTCGGTCGATTCTGGAAAAATCTCACCGTGATAACTAAGGTGAAGTGAGCTTAGAGTGAGCTGTGAGTCATGCTGATTCTAGGGATTGACACTATTGGCGACTCACTCCACGATCACTTCACCTAAGTTATCACAGTGAGATGGTTACAGATTCGCACGGCAGAAAACATTATTAAATGTTATCTGTTTACTTGCAATTGAGAAACACAGATTCCAAGAAACTTAGACGAGGATCCAGTTTGGAAGGTCGAGCTCATTAATCATCTTTGAAGTTGACTGCAAGTAGCTGGAGTTTAAGTATGCTTTTGATTTGTCGTTACGGAATGCTGAAAGCCAACGGGTTTCGTTTGGTTTTAAAAGAAAAGTTTGTATCTATTTCTGAGAAACGTAGAGTACAACGAAACATAAAAGACAGTTCATTTTATTTATATGTATGTATATATGTATCTATCTATGTATTGTTATTATTTCTTGTATTGTATAGTAATTTCCTAGCTATCTATCCCGTATGTTGCACCTACCATATTTTGTCTCTGCATCACCCTAAGGTTGACTGGTAGAAAATGCCTCAGGCATTAAGTCCGCCTTTGTACAGTACTTTTTTTACTTGTGCATAAAGTTTTAATAAATAATAATAAATAATAAAATGGGAAAAGGTGGTACAAATGTCTACGAGAACTATGTCACTAAATATTCTATTAAATAAGGAGTAAGTTTTATTCAGACACCCATAAAATTAAGTGTTATTAAAAAGTTATAGCTAAATTAAAGTAATTGAATAAATGTAGTATTTATCTTGACACATCGAGAAAATACTTCCCAATATTTTTTATTCTCAGTAACTTTTAACTGACAGATTATTTTTTTATGGGCGTCTTAGTAAAATTTACTCCTTATTTAAAAAAAAAAGACTATTCAGTGACATAGGTCTCGTTTGTGGTTGACATTTGGACCAAATCCCATACATTTTAGACCGATGTGCCTTATTAGAACTTGAAGATAAACACTTATAAGCGCAACATGAATTGCAACTCACGTGGAAACAAACATCTTACCAAGGGGTTTTGTGCTACCCAGTAACTGGGTTGTGGAGGTCAAATAGGCAGTCGCTCCGTGTAAAATACTACTGTTCAGCTGCATCTGGTTAGACTGGAAGCCGATACCAACACAGTTGCGAAAAGGCTAGGCAGATTGACTTGTTACTTACTTTACCTATCAGTACTCGGCATTATATTTTTTTTTTACGTTATTTTCTTGGGATACCGCAGTGCAGTCCAGAGTGGCGTTTTCGACTCTTGGAACTGTCTGTTATGCGTATATCAGGCAGTCTCGAGGACGTTTATACGTTACTAGCGACCCGCCCCGGCTTCGCACGGGTGCAATGGAGAAACACTGATAATTTTAGAGGCATTATTTCTCGTAAAAAGTATACGATAAAAAATGGTTATTGTGGGTTATCCCTAAGAGATAGACATATACTATTGCGGACTTTTTTGTAGACCTTTCTAAGGTGTACAATACGGTAGTACATTATTTTGATCTATCTCGACGGGTTCAGCCAGCGTTTACAATGTAAGCGCAAAAAAATGTGTTTATTTACGACATCACATTAGAAACCTCTAAAATTATCAGTGTTTCTCTACTATATTATGCATGTATTATACATATAAACCTTCCTCTTGAATTACTCTATCTATTAAAAAAAAACCGCATCAAAATCCGTCGCATAGTTTTAAAGATCTAAGCATATATAGGGACAGACAGACAGGGAAGCGACTTTGTTTTATACTATGTAGTGATGATACGCAAAATACGCGCTTTGACGTGGAGTTGCGAATGCTGGCCCATATTACCTATTCGCGTAACAACAATATAGACAGCGGTTAACACGTGTTCTCCTCACTAACGACAATAACTACTCCCTAACTGGACATTGGTGCTGATTCTGTTATTCACAAACTAAACTAAATTTAAGTTCAGTGCATCATTTTCATTAAGAAAAGGACAGAAGATAAATATTAGTTTAGTCCAGTCAAATTAAGATACTCCATAGACAAGTTTAGACGTGATTAATAAATTAGCTACTAAATATATGTCAACTTACGTCAGGCTCTGACTAATTTGACAGGACTAAACTAATATTTATCTTCTTCTTCTTCTTATTTTTTTATCTTCTAATAGGTACCTATTTTTAGATATTTAAAGTGAAATTTCTTAGTCGGCGATTCGATAATTGGACGAGAATAGACAGTGTAATTTCAAGGATTCGTCACGTTTAGGTAATTTAGTTACATGGGAGAGAAGAAAGATATAACTATCTCTGTCTCTCACACTAAATCTTTCTTATTCTTTATTTTTAAGAAGTTTCAGTTATAATACCTGCTGCACGCGCAATTTTTTTTTCTATGATTTCCGGTAGTTAAATTTTATAGCGGCACGCATATCGTCGTTCATATTGCAAATAGTTCTATGTCAAAAATGACAAGTTTTCAGGAGAGTAAAAAAACAGTGTACTGGAAAAAAAATCCTTTATGACACCAAAATGTTTTACAACTAATGTTTCTTAACTATTGTGTTATTATTATTATTCAAAATTAAAATTAAAGCATATCTCAGATTTTTTTTTTTTTTTTTGACATTGAACAAATTGCAATATGAACGACGATATGCTCCAAAAACTGTGACTTAGTCAAGATACAGTGACTTTGATGGGCTTATAAAAGTTCCTTCTAATGAGCGACAAGGTACCTAAATGCGGTTGTTACAAAATTGATTTTACAAAAAAGTCGGTTTCTCATTCTCTAACATAGTTAAAATACGTGTAATGGGGTCCTACCAATATTGTTACAGGTTGGATTCGAAGTCACGTTCTCACTCATCAGGTTCTCACTTCTCACTCATCAACCTTAACCGTTGAGTTTACCACTTAAATCCTTTTTTCCTCGCTTAATTGTTGAGTAAGATTAGGTTGCCTTTTCTTGTGAAACACCTTTTGCTTCCACCACCGAACAAATAACTCTTCCTGACTAACATTTTAACAACAGTATCAATTTTAAACTAAAATAAAACGAGTCTTTTTAGACTAACACAATAAAGGTAAGTTTAGAGAGTAACAAAATAACGACTTTATTTCAACTTTTCCATTCAAGATAGCGAGAAAACGAGCTGCGAGATCTATTCTCGTAATAATGATGTCTTTTGACATCGGATCTAGGGATTAACGAGTGTTGGCGAGGCGATAAGTTCATATATCAATTGTGTTGTAGTGTATACACATAAATATGTGGTTTAGTTCATATTAAAACACAACGTTCTTTATTCATAACGTTTTAAGAAAGTTTATAATCGAAATAAAACATTAGCATCTTGTTTATGGTGGCAAATCCGTATCCTGCCAAATAATTTATATATTATTTTATTGATATTTGAGTAAATGCAAGGATTTTCTATAATGATTTACCTATAATATAAAATGATTATTTTCGAAGCGAATACAATCGATCCCATCACTTAGTAGGATAGAATGTAATTTAATACGCATAACAATTATATATTTTTTATCAAACGTACTGTATTATAATGCCTGTAAGAAGTCATAAATAAGATAAATCAATAAGATAAGGCAGTGTATATATTTATTTTAGTACGCATTTTAAAGTTAACTTTTACGTATGCTGAAATAGTTACGTTCTAAGTCAGCTGTCAAAAAACGGTTAACCTGACAGAGTGTAATAGACACACTTTATTGTTCTCCTTTGTAACATTCATATGTCAATGTCATACTCACCTGTGTTTTTCATGGTTACTGAAATGCCAATGTTAGCTGTTATTCAATTTGAACTGTAAGTGACTGTGCTTTTGATGTGCTTATCCTACTTCCTACTAATATTATAAAACAAAAGTTTGTGAGGATGGATGGATGTTGTTACTCTTTCGCGCAAAAACTACTTAAAGGATTTTGATAAAATTTGGCACACAAGTAGTTTATAGCCAGGATTAACATATAGGATACATTTTTCGCGATATTTCCACGGGATTGGAACTAATGCGGGTGAAACCCACAAACCCGGGGCGCCGCTTGTTGTAAATAAATTTTTGAATTTTCCATTCGACTATGCCGTTTTATGCCAACGTGACCAAGTTTGCTCCCCTGATAATTTCAATAGACCATTTCTATATATGTTACCTTGAAAAAGTTTCCTTGGGCGAGTCTTAGAACCGTCCTTCAGAGCTGTCCTTTGATTCCTTTTATCTTCTCTATAAATAACGAGAGATGGATGTTTGATTATCTTGTTTGAAAAGAAGGTATGGTGGAAGAAAAGGTGGGGTTTTTATGGTAATATTTTTGTAAATTCATGGTCGACGCGGAATGTACCTCAATCAACTCAGCCTGTTGGTGGCCACTGCTGGACATAGGCCTCTCCCAGACTGCGCTACAACACCCTGTTCTCCGCCTTCCGCACCCAGTCTACCCCAGCCACCTTCTTTAGGTCGTCCGTCCATCTAGCTGGAATGTACCTACCTGCTCTTAATTATAGGTAAAGACACCAGCACATCAAGCAACTTTTTTTTTTTCTATTTATTTAAAGGGGCTTGTTCAATTTGAAGATGTCGCCCCTGTAATACAAATTACAAAATTTTTAACTTTTTCTATTATTCTATTTTTAATGCGCATTTGAGCGAGCCGGTACAGAAGTCTGGCCTCCCTTGACAAAGGGAAGGACAAAATGACATCAAGCAACTACAATCTGTCAAATTTCTTTAATAGATTTTCAACTTTATCGCTAAAGCATTAGGTTCACAACTGATTAGGAAAATTTGACAGTTTCGGGTAGCTTGATGCCCTACGTTATATCAGAAATGTCGGATCAATTCCTATATCTTTTTAATTTTTAGAAGTTTTTCAACATATTTTTATAAAAAAAGTTGACTTTTGAAGTGTCCTTTTTTTATTAATAATTTTGTTTTTCCCGTAAAAATCATTAAAGCTGAAGTTACGTGCAACATTTTGTAAGAAAGTAGAAAATGAGGTACCAAAGTAAGATGTTCCTCTGCGCATATAATAAAATATGATATTAAAAACTGTAACCTACATTACTTTAAAAGTCCTTATAAAATGCCACTTAAACTTAGAAATTACGTTTCGTTCCCTTATCTTAGTCACAGCATCCACAAACCCAGTTTATACCAGAGTAATAAATTCGCAACAATCTCAAAAAAAATAGCCGCCATTTTTCCGAGAGAGTAAAAATAATATTATTAAAATAGCAAGACTAATTTTACTGCCGTCTGTAATCTAATAAATATTATCAAATAAATCATGTCTTTTTAAGTTTTCAACGTAGCTTTTGGCGTTCGATATTTGGGGATAAATAAGAAATACAATTACGTGAATAGCATTTTTATTATGGATTATGTTTTGGACATAATAATAGAAAACTCAGATTTCCACTGTGATTCACACTATCAGTAGCAATGAGTTTATTATTTATTTTATTTAATGCTTCAAGCACATAAATGTAAAAAAGTCTTAATGCAATAGGCATTTTCTACCAGTCAGTTCATTGTGACAGTTTAACAACATTCATTGCGTTATTTACGTTGTCGGGCAGACACATTCAACGAACACATGAAGCAATGGATTAGCAATATCCTTCAAAATGAGTCAGACTGAGATTTATAGTGTGTAACGCAATTAGGGTGCAGGTAGATATGATTAGTAGACCCCACGAAAATATTCGCTCAGCGAGCTATTGAACGGGCTACGGTTGGAGTCTATACGAGGGATCAAATCCGGAACGAGGTGATCCAGGAGAGACCAAAGTTGTCGACATAACTAGCTCACAAAAATTTATAACAAATTACCTAGTAATATAAAAATGTTAAGCTCGAGATATGCTTTTAAGAATAAATTATATGAATTGTTAGTTGATAACAACTTCTACAGTATAAAACAATTCCTAGAACGAAAATAGTGTTGTTGTAATATAATTATAATTTTGTTAAGGAAATTGTCATTACAAATATTTGCATGCTATGTTTAATCTTGGCAAAACATGTCTGCTCTCTTTGTACTGTAAGACCTTTTTATACCATGTTTTACGCAAATAAATATATTATTATTATTATTATTATAAAATAAGAAAGCTGAAGCAGCAATAGGCCGGTCATATTAGCTATAGAACCGATGACCGTTAGGTAGACGTGTTTTAGAGTGGAGACCGCGAATCGGCAAACGTAAGGTAGAACGCTCTTTGGCTAGGTTGAGCGACGATCTTCGCAGAGGTGTAGAGTCGAGCTGAATGGCGTGTGATTGGATCGCAGTCCACTGCTGGACATAGGCCTCTCCCAGACTGCGCCACAACACCCTGTCCTCCGCCTTTTCGCATCCAGTCTACCCCAGCCACCTTCTTTTGGTCGTCCGTCTATCTAGCTGGGGGGCGTCTCACACTAAGCTTGCCGATACGCGGTTTCCACTCCAGGACTAGTCCAGGAGAGGCATATGGACTGCTGTAAGTGGATGAGGATAATGATGATGAAGAAGAAAATATTTAGTTAAATTACAGGCTACAGGCTGAAATTTATTCAAGCGATCATCAGACAAAAGAAAGTTAGAAAAGTTAATCCAAAAAAAGAGGTATCACCTTAAAAAAAAGACAATTATATTGACTCCAAATCGTACAAGAATAATCGGCCTGTAACGTTCCCACTGTTGGGGAACAGGCTCTGTGAGAGGGAATAGGCCATTATCCACCACGCGGGCCCAGTATGGGTTGGTGTCCAAGTCGTAGAGCTATGGTAAATATGAAAATCGGCAAATAAAAAAAAGTCAAATAAACCTTACATCGCTGACGTTTCCTTAACAAACTCCACCGTTATTGGCAAAAGGGATTATAACAAATTCCGTTGTGTATTTTGCATGATAAAAGAAAAGGATTACGCACTTTCGTGAAGCCATCTTCGTCTTTATGAAATATGGAAATTAAGACCTTTAAAGTTCATGGCATTGCGTCTTAATTTTCAGTGCCCATATTAATTTTACTAGCCTATAATGTTCCCACTGCTGGGACACAGGCCTCCTCTCTGTGGGAGGGAGTAGGCCATAATCTACCTTAGTTGAGCTGCACGATTTTTGACAAATGCGTGCACTGACTGGACAGGTCCGCTCAATCTGTATGGTTCTTTACTCAAAAGACCATTTCAGACACCAATCTACATGGTCTTCACATGATCTGACCAAGATTATGTCTGGACTTTAAAAGAGACTGTGACCTCTGAATTTGTTTCGGCCTTTCTTCTCAGAGTAGTCAGATAGGAAACGCCGACCTCATCTAGTTTAAAAAAAATATGATTGACATGTAAAAGTGTTTGTACAAACCTACTTACAGAAAAATAAATCATTTATCATATACCATGCAGGTCCAGGGCGGATTAGTAGATGTCACATGTCTTCGATTTATTTGGTTTTAGGACATGCCACACAAAGTAGGTTAGGTTCGAATTTATCGAATTCTCTATGTCTATTTATAACTTTTCATAAAAATAAAAAATCATCACCATTTCAGCCAAAACTCATCCACGGCAGGTCATGTAAAATATTATTCCAGATAGACATAGGCTTTATAAGTCAAAAGCGCGAAAGTCCGACTACCAGTCTTACCAAGGGGTATCGTATTACCCAGTAACTGGGTTGTGGAGGTCAGATAGGCAGTCGCTCCTCATAAACCAAACGACGCGGCTTGTTCAAATTTTGACAGGAGTCAACCGACAGCTGCCTATTGACAGGAGCAGTATAGATAAATTGTCAAAAAAGCTTAGCTCTGCAGCATACGCCGTTAGGAAAATTCGTGACTTAACTGATTTAGAGACAGCCCGTTTAGTTTACTTTAGTTATTTTCATAGTGTGATGTCATACGGTATTCTGTTGTGGGGAAATGCCGCCGAAATTCAGATAATTTTTATTTTACAAAAAAGGGCAATTCGTTCCATTTATAAATTAAGTCCCAGACACTCCCTCAGAGACAAATTTAAAGAGATTAATATAATGACTGTGCCTTCTCAGTACATTTATGATAATCTTTTGTATGCACATAAAAATATTAATCTGTTTAAAAAATACAGTGATATCCATAACATAAATACTAGGAACAAACACAAATTTGTTGTTCCTACAACAAGGCTCAAGAAAATAGGTGGCTCGTTTAGATGCCAATGTATACGTTTTTATAATAAACTTCCTAGCCACATTCAAGAACTAAGCATTAATAAATTCAAATCTTTTATAAAGCTAAAACTATGCCAGAAAGCCTATTATACTGTAAAAGACTATATTGAGGACAAAAACGCTTGGGATTGAGCTGCTCCAATAGGTCTAGACAGTGAATGTTGTTTATTTTTTATTTTGCTGATTTACACTTTTGTTATTTTTTTTCTTTCTAAATATCTATTTATGACATGACATGAACATTTACTGTTTAAAGTCTAATATTATTTTAATTATTGTGAATGTGAGGACTATGTGGGTCATTGTTTCCGTTTTAATCATGGTCTGGCAGTTTGAGTGGTTTATGCGGTCTACACAAATGTTCTGTCCTTGGTATTGCTCGTCGAATCGTTGAGCTCCTTAAGTTCTGAGTTGAGCTGCACGGTTACTGACGAATGCGTGCACTGACTGCACAGGTCCACTCAATCTGTGTGGTTCTTCCCTCAAAATACCACTTCAGACACCAATCTACATGGTCCTCAAAGATCAAAGATGATGTCCGGATTTTTATATACACATTGACATTGATGAATTTTATATAAACAATGACATGGATATTTACTTTGTATAGTATCTTATTTTTTATTATTATTATTGTGAGTGTGAAGACTATGTGGGTCATTTCTTTTTTCTTTTATCCTTCTTAGTTAGTTTTAATCATGGTCTGGCAGTTTGAGTAATTTATGCGGCCTACCCAAATGTCCTTTCATTGGTATTGTTCGTCGAATCGTAAGGCTCCTCAAGTTCTGAGTTGAGCTACACAATTTTTGACAAATGCGTGCACTGACTGGACAGGTCCGCTCAATCTGTGTGGTTCTTTACTCAAAAGACCATTTCAGACACCAATCTGCATGGTCTTCACATGATCTGACCAAGATTATGTCTGGACTTTAAAAGAGACTGTGACCTCTGAGTTTGTTTCGGCCTTTCTTCTCAGAGTAGTCAGATAGGAAACGCCGACCTCATCTAGTTTAAAAAATATGATTGACATGTAAAAGTGTTTGTACAAACCTACTTACAGAAAATAAATCATTTATCATTTATCAGTGTCGCCCTTTTAGTTAAGAGGCGGGAAATTAAAAAAGTCACGGACTTATTGACCCACCCTCGTAAACCGTCTTTACTATGGAAGGCCGCTGCGGTCCTAATACTGTATTAGGATTATCCAGTTCCTTGTAAATTGGCAAACAGGCTTATCTAAACTTAACACATAATGTGTACTTAAGGTTTATGGACGCATATACACATACAAGACTGCTTCTGATAAAGGACCATGCTTCTGTAACTCCACTAATAACGAGATTAGGTTTGAAGTATTAGGTACATATACAGGCTGTCCCTGGAAGTATGGATCAAATCGAATAGGGGCGTGGGCAAGGTCATTTCCAAACTTTTTAACCCTGAGAATGTCGGTGCATTTTTTACGGTTCAAAATTTATGACCAAATTTTTATTATTATTATTTTTTTCAATCTCTTCGCATAGTGCTCAAAGAAAAAAATCATAAAAAAAAACTATCAGGGCTATCAATCCAATTTTTTTTCAGGACGTTGTAGAAGAGTGTACATTTTCTGTGGTAATCCTTTTACGCAGCTAGAAAACATGTGTAAAATGTTTTTTTTTTCTTATTGAATAAGAAAAAAAAAAACATTGACTGCAAAGGCTACGCGCTGGCAAGAATTTTATTCAATTTTCGAGCAAAAATTTTATTCAATTGCACCGACTTTGTCAGGGTTATAACGTTTGGAAACGACCTTGCCCACGCCCCTATTCATTTTGATCTATACTTCCAGGGACACTCCGTATTATAAACATTCTACAATAATGGGACTTGAGAGCTTTTATGATCTTTTTTCAGAGTTTTGCACTGTCGCTCGATAGTTTGGTTTTCACGACTACCTCGGTCGGTGTTCTAGCTCTAGTAGTCGCAACTGCTAAGTATGATGTCCTGGGTTCGATACCCGGGTCGGGCAAAGTATTATTGGGTTTTCCATCTGGGTGTATTCAGTGTCTGGATTTGTGCCCGATTCGTGGCAAACGGCACACGCCCCTATTACATGGGACTTGAAAATAGCTGGCGTAACTAAAGTGTACATTAGGTACACCTCAGCTTTAAGTTCTGTTAAGAAACTGGATGGATAGTCCCTTCTACCCTTTATTGAAAAGGGAGGATCCTCCAAACAGTGAGTATTGTGTCTGGCGGGCTTAACTGACCAACGCCTGTTATTGGGCTGTTATATATATACTTATTTCGCGGAGAGCTCTGCCTGCGTAATGTAGGATTTGTGTGACGTCAGATGTCATGCGTAGTTCGAATGTGGCGTTATCTAGATCGCCACATGCGAACTAAGCGTCAGGCAAAAATCCTGCATCGCACACGCAGAATTTACAGCGCAACTAGTTGTATACATATACATCCTGTTCTGTCCTGACATTAATCGTCTTGCAGGTGCCCACGAGACGATGAGTGAAGTTTACACCCTGTTCATCATACTTTTTTTTAGGGTGGGAAATTATCAAATAACTTCTCCCGCTCTGGGCGGAGCGGGAGGGTGTGTCAGACTTTTACTGACTAAAACCCACCCGTGTTCCTTCAGGTGCCTGTGCCAAGGATCATGGTAACTCTTTCGAACAACCCGCGACCCTGGCAGCTGTTCATCATACCTCTAATAGCGTTATAGCTGCCTTCACAACATAATGTTAGTTTTTAATGAGTAACGTCACTTGCATTAAATCTTTCTTTGAAAATAATTGTACAGACGCCAGCACATCAAGCTACCCCAAACTGTCAAAATTTCCCAATCAACTTTGAACCTTATGTTTTAGCTATAAAGTTGAAAATCTATTAAAGAAATTTGACAGGTTATAGTAGCTTGATGTACTGGCGTCTGTACAATCGTGGGTTATCAATTATTCAAAATCCAGCGAGGTCATTACGTACTACACTTACAATGGCAATGCCTTACATTTTACAGTTAAACCACATTTATTGCGTCATTTATGTTGTCAATGTGCAGCGGTGTAATTGAGTGGGTGCTAATAAGGTGCGGTAGCATTGAAGCAGAGAAAGAGTAAATAAAACCGAACAAGTAATCTTACGCGTGTATTGGACCATTATTATATTCACTGTTGGAAGGGGCGTGTTGCCACAGATTAACATAATAATTTGCATTTTAATGTTGGTGTTGCAATACCTACTAGTTGCCTACTAAAATACCCAACAGTCGAGGAGAAGAATTCTTCAAAACTAAAAATTTTGTAAACAATTAGCAATTTCCTTCAAAATCCTTTGGATTGTGATTAAAAGTGTGTTATCTAATTGGAGTGCAGGTTCCTTCATTAATTTTTAAACATCATCAACAGGTCACCTTTATTGCTCAAAATAACCGTTAACGTCAGTTTCATTCACAAGGACATAAACGGTTATTTTACGAGAGTGTTTTCACACAAAAATAAAATGCGGTGTAAAATAACGGTTTATGGACAGAAACAATAAACTATGTTTTAGTGGTTTGTCTGAAAAGTGTGACGTGTTTTATTTTATTTTTATGGATTTTAAATATTTTTAAATCTTGCAACAATGCATCTTTATTGAATGGCATGAAACATTGTAGTCGTGGGATCGTGGGTGTTTATAACAGCCGCAGGGGTAAATCAATCAGGTTAAGCTACGCTTGCCGCGGTTGGTCAGATGATGAAACATTGTAGTCTTATTTTCACCTAAGAAATATACCTAACTTCAATTTTAAAATGATGTAAAGTTTTTAAGTTTATTCGTCTACAATTGGATAAAAAGACATAGATGGACGCATCCTGAGTGACTTTACAAAGTGTAGGTAATTCTACGAGTGATAAAAATGATGGAAAAGTAAAAAAAAAATGTAAGCAGGAAAGACATAAGCTACCGAAAAGCCTAATAGGTAATACGGGCTGGTGTCCGCAGCTCCACGTCAATGCGCGTATTTTGCGTACGGTACCGAAAACCTTATGTCCAATCCCGTTGAAAGTCGTTGTAGAAATGTATAACGATATAAAGCGATTGTCACTTGTCTGCCAGTGTCAATTCCAGTGCATTCTATGACAGTTACAACACAATAATATGTCTCTGAACTTCTAAACCAAACTTCAGGCAACACAATTTCTAGGTTCAGTTCATCATCTGCCTAGCCTTTTCCCAACTATGTTGGGGTTGGCTTCCAGCATAACCGGATGCAGCTGAATACCAGTATTTTACGTGGAGCGACTGCCTATCTGACCTCCACAACCCAGTTACTGGGTAATACGATACCCCTTGGTAAGACTGGTTGTCAGACTTTCGGGCTAATGACGACCCGTAACGACTGTCAAAGATCCACGAATGACAGCCGGGACCAACGGCTTAACGTGCTTTCCGAGGCACGGAGGGGTCTTGGTATGTAAAGATGGTCACCCATCCACGGACCAACCGCGGCAAGCGTAGCTTAACCTGATCGATCGACCCGTGCGGCTGTTATTACTTAGCCGCAAGCCCCTCTACAACAACAATTTCTAAGTTCAGTTGCGGGAGAATAATACTGATGTTTTCTGTAGTGGTGGATAATAGGTAACGGATTGGACTTAGGAGTTGTAGATCGTGGGTTTGAACCCAGGCAGGCGCTTTACTTTGTGTAAATAATTTCATCACCACTGCTCTCAAAACGGTGAAGGAAAACAACGTGAGGGAACCGGCATGTCCTAGAACCAAAAATTTGAAGACATGTGACATCTACCAACCCGCACTGGGCCGGCGTCGAGGATTACGACCCGCACACTATCACTGAGAGAAGGCCTGTATTCCAGAAGTGAGAACATTTTAGAATGATTATTATGCTATTTATTTCTTTAAGTTATTATATAATGAAAACATCAATAATTTTCTCTTGAATCCCGGTGATCCTTGTCTAAGTCTGCGTTCAACTATTTCTATAAATAGCATCTTAAGGCCATGTCCTTCACAACGTTTTTTTCTGTAGTAAGTAGGTCAAACTGTTGCCTGGTTTGCATTCCGATATTGAACTTGCTCAGAATATTGAACTTCCTGTAATCTGTCAAACATTCTTATCATCCTCACTCGGAAGAACCTTCGGAATTGTTGTTTTGATTAGTATTTGGTTGTGTTGTGTTTATCAAAATTATTTACTCCTCTCTTGTATGCGCATGAACTAAATAACGGGCTATGGAAAGAAGTATACTAGGTGTCAAACTCACAGATCGCATTAGGAACCCTACACTTCTTTCCAAAACACAAACAGCAGACGCTGGCCGCACAGCTGTCGTATATCGGAGTAGCAATACGCAAACCCCCACTCAGTGAATCTCAAGTAGCTGGAAATGACTACGTCACAGGACCAGAAAGAGAGAGCGGAATGAGCTGGATTCGTTCTTAAAGGATTGGCCCACAATCGCACTAGACCGGGAAAAGTGGAAAGAGGGAAGGGAGGCCTTTGCCCTCCAGTGGGACAATACAGACTGACAATAATAAAGTAAGGCATACGATAGACTGGCAGACTAAAGAAAATGATCCTATCCCAGTCTCAAGGTCAAAACACAGCAGTCTTTAACCTCCAAATGTCTGCACATTAATGACTACCCCAAATTAAATTGTCATAACTGTATGATTAATTTTATTCATTTCAGAGCTGCCAGCCTGTGTTTTAAGCTACGTACACACTATGGACGCAAACCAGCGGAGGTAATTGATTTCGGAAATCGAAAGATGAAGTATCTTGTAAATGATTCTAGTGAAATTAAATTATAAACATTCTCCTGTGTAGGTAAGATTTTTTTTCTTTATTTATTTAACCCTTAATTGCATGATTTTTACTTTTCAAGCAAATTAAATTTATTTGGACGTAACATTAGCTCTATAGTAAGGAAAAAATATTTTAAAATATATATTCATAAAAATACTTTTTTTTTTTGTAAATGGCTTGGTTGAAATTTACATCTTTATGTAATCAGAACGAATCTACTGGGAACAAAACTAATTGAATATCTCTAACAATTGGGGAATCCTCTGTGGAAACAAAAATATGGCATTGGATTGGTTGATGGAAATTTCCATCACGATGCAGTTAAGGGTTAAATAGTATTTTAATCTAGACAGATTATCCCACTGTCATTGTTACAAATCGACTTTATATACTGCTTCATATCTAAAAATGATCTTACACTACATCTGCGATGAATACCAAAATTTACGAGCCTGTACAGCATCCTGGCTGCTTCCGAAGCAGGAGCAGCAAGGACGCTGTTACATACCCCAGTCTTGCACATACTGTTAAATACTATAAATAAATCTCGTCTTTCCGGCTCGGTCCGGACACACTCCATGAAGATTTATGATAAACGTCTTCAATCAAGTTGCATTTCACACAATTTGGTGACTCAACTTTACCCATTTGACATGTAAATTTATTTAAGGGTATATACACTTCAATAAATTTAGACAATCATAACAGCTCTGCCTGCTGTCTGCCTTCTCATATTGGCACTGTCTATCCACGTACTTTTGAAGACGTTCGGTTGTATAGTGGCATACCATATACCTTTACTGCGGCTCCTTTCATTAAAGTATTCTTGCCAGCTGGTATGACATAGGTTCGGTATATTACGGGATATAGTAATGATAAATGATTTACAATATTTTCTGTAAGTAGGTTTGTAGAAACACTTTTACACGTCAATCATATTTTTTTAAGCTAGAATGAGGTCGGCGTTTTCTACCTGACTATTCTGAGAAGAAAAGCCGAAACAAACTCAGAGGTCACAGTCCCTTTTAAAGTCCGGGCTTAATCTTGGTCAGTACCAAAACAAAATACCATATTTCAGGCAAATAAATGAATCTATCTAAGTATATATCTAGATTATGTGAAGACCATGTAGATTGGTGTCTGAAATGGTCTTTTGAGTTTATTTCGCTCGCAACCTCAGTGGATCCACAGGTTAACGTAAAACACACAGACGTGTGGAGTTCACCGGATGTTAATTTGCATTAATTTGTGTGTATGTCTTCATTTTCGTGTGTTTTAGGGGTGTAGCATGTAGCAGTTAGTTCGTACGTAATTAAATGTACTTGTTGGAGGTGTATGTGGTTGCGGTCGATTTGTTTACAGTTATGAATGTATATTTCGGAGTTATTAATGTTTATTTGAATGTGTATTTTATGTATGTTTTATTTTTGTGTGTGCGGTGGTATAAATTTATATTCCGGTATTGAGGTAGATCGTGTATTATTGCGTACTTAGGATTTAAAATGTCATCATCAACATAATGTCATTCTTCTATTAGACATTACTTATTTTACCATTTATGTACACACATTTACATAAACAGACAATAAAAAACAACAGAAAAATAGGTACAAAGGTGATGCTTATTTCGTAAGAAATCTCTTCCAGCATACCTGCGATAAGACAATAGATAGAGAGATGTAGACATCTCGTCGTAGGCATTCTCGTATAATCTGGGTTGTGGCGGTCAGGTTTCAGCTGCCTCGGCGGCAGCTGCAATTGCTTCTTCCGTAGTCGCTTGCCGCTCGTGTGCTTGCACTGGAAGCCAATCCAACATAGTTGGGAAAAGGCTCGTCAGAAGGTGATGGTATTGGACGTGGCCCTCTCAAACAAACAGCACGCGACTAAACTCTATTCTCGACGGAGAAACCGTGTACCGTACTACTTGACAATAAACACTATAATTTAGTCGAATTTACTAGCTCCAACTAAAATTTTTCATCACTTTTACTTTGACAGTTCAGCAAACCAAACAATCATTAATTAGCCCTTGACCTTACTTCTAGTAAGTAATAATATGGGAACAGGCGACGCCACGGGACGTAAACTAGTACACAGTAAGTACATTTACACATTCGTTGTAGCCACTCTCGATACACAGAGGAAATCAGGACGCGAATGTGAAAATAATTGTTCGCATAGACCATATAAAGAGAACAAGTGGCGGAAAGAAAATTTCTGATGGAAAAAGTAGTTGAAAATGAGGAATTATTGATGTAGTGTACATGTCGCAGCCAACTGTTTTTATTATCCGTTTAGTGAAATTGGTTAAGACCAAATGGGTTAAGTTAGCACTGTGATCAACCGCGTACGAGCCGAGAGAGCGAAGCGAGGCGAGCACTACTTCCAAAGGCCTAAACGGTTAATTTAACTATTTGGCTGCGACATATATATTTAAATAGATATGTAAGCACTGTCACATATACTCAAGAAGTGTTTTCTTTTTTTTAATATTATTTTCCAGGCGACTAACAATTTAAAAGGGCGACTAACTATTTGCTACTAAAAATAATGACATGGCGACTAAAAATAATGACATGGCGACTAATATTAACCTCCTTCGTGTTAGGTTCGTGTTAGGTTCCTTTAAATTCTGCAGGCGGAAATAGGGGCCCCGCGAAGCGGGGCTCCGTCGACTATTTCTAATTATTATTATTAAAGATAATTAGTTAACTTGATATACAACCTCGTTGTTTAATTTAAGAGTGCCCATTTTCTACTTTTTATCCGCCGTCCGTAGCTGCCAACCCAGATTAATTTGTCGCCAACCCATATTAATTTGTCGCCAACCCAGATTAATTTGTCGCCGCGTTAAATACATGCCTTTTTTTTGACATCTCCCAGGTATGTGAAAAGAGTCATGAATATAACTTTTGACGGATGGAGAGGGAGACGAAGGCAAAAGAAAATATGGATGGATTGTGTTAGGAATAATATGAAAGAAAACGGAGTAAATGATAACGTGACGGTTGAGGGGGGAATGGAAGAAGAAAACGTGTTGTGCCGATCCCAAGTAACATGGGACAAGAGCAGGAATATGGTGATGCCATCTACTAGGTCTACCTACCTTGGAAGTTGTCGGTTGCTAGATTGGGCTATCCTGTATATGTCTTAAGAAGTGCTCCAAGGATGTTTCGGCACCTGAATGACATTGACAGGGGAGCATTGTTGATAAACTGATAAACATTTGTGAAATTGTATTGGCGCGTTGTTGATAAACTGATAAACATTTGTGAAATTGTATTGATGAAACAAGATCGCAGCGTTAGTTCCGATTTTGGCCACGCTCCAAGAGAACCTTTTTAGCGCTGTGATGAGGTTACCAATGTCAGCTGTCACTATAACACGCATTGAGATGGGCTATGTCTATGATAACACGTAACTATTAATGGCGGGAAAAGGGTAAAGGTGAAATGGCCCTGCAAGGAAGACTTGGTTTGATAATGTGCTAGTGTAGTGAAATAATCGACTTAAATACGGGGACAACGGGATTTTACATTTGGCTTTAACTTGCTGCGTTCCAACGACACCACACATCTTAAATCGAGCCATCGTGTTTTTTGTTGTAAGTTCTATAACTTTTAGTTCTAGTTAGTTAAAGTTCTAAACTCTTTCTAGAACAATACCACCAAAATAATGACCAGTATGTTGGCTTCAAAACTGCATCAGAACTTTTTCTTTGACTCGTCACTAGTATGATGGTGTGTGCTGTTATTCCTGACATGGAAATGCATGATGGCTCAATTTAGAAGCCCCGCGGGGTAATTGGGTAGTTGCATGATATTGAATACTATATATTCTAGTAGATAATATATCCACACATGTAATACAATAATAGAATTCGAAATCAAATTTGAAATCGGTCGAAAAATAAAAAACTTATAACTTATAGAAACTTTTTGTCTATCTCTTTCTCGCAAAACGAAGTTTTGCATGTAATTTATATGGCGATACTGAACTATGACGTCACAATTCAGTATTTCCCTCTCTGTCTAATTGAGAGTTTTGAACGCTCATATCTTTTCAATTTTTAAAAATATTAATAAACTGTTTATACCAAGCTATTAGTGAGGTAAAAAAGCTTCAATTTAAATAATAAAAAAAAATTAGTCAACTCGCGGATTGGCATTAACTTGCTGCGTTCCAACGGCACACATCTTAAATCGAGTCATCCTGTTTTTTGTTGTAAGTTCTATAACTTTTAGTTCTAGTTAGTTAAAGTTCTAAACTCATTCTAGAACAATACCACCAAAATAATGGCCAGTATGTTGGCTTCAAAACTGCATCAGAACTTTTTCTTTGACTCGTCACTAGTTTGATGGTGTGTGCTGTTATTCATGACATGGAAATGTATGATGGCTCGATTTAGAAGCCCCGCGGGGTAATTGCGTAACACACTAAGTTAACAGTAGAAATGGCTTTGATTTTGACAGTTCAACAACATTCATTGTTTTATTATATATTACTTACCTGACCAAGATTATGTCTGGACTTTAAAAGAGACTGCGACCTCTGAGTTTGTTTCGGCCTTTCTTCTCAGAGTAGTCAGATAGGAAACGCCGACCTCATCTAGTTTAAAAAAAAAAATATGATTCACATGTGAAAGTATTTGCACAGACGCCAGCACATCAAGCTACCCGAAACTGTCATATTTTCCCAATCAACATTGAACCTTAAGCGCTACAGTTGAAAATCTATTAAAGAAATCTGACAGATTATAGTAGCTTGATGTGCTGGCGTCTGTACAAACCTACTTACAGAAAATAAATCATTTATCATTTATTTACGTTGCTGAGCACACAATTTTTTCGAACATATCAAGCAATAGATTAGCATTATCGCAATAGAAATTGTGTTACGCAATTAGGGTGTGGTAATTGAGTTGTAAGCTTGTTGCATGTGTGTGAAGCATTGATATGTCAAGTTATGGACAATGATAAGCTGAGTTGGCTTACCAACGGGGCTGTGCTCTCAGTTAACTGGTTTACCGTACGATATCGGCACCGCAGCGTGATGGCCGCATCAAAATGTCATCTGATATATGACATTACCGAACTACCGGCCAGACACGATTATCGGATAAACTACGTTGTTCCAGGCCGGAGTTGTCCAGCAGAGTTTGGATTGATTAATTTAGCTTAGGCCCATATCGCATTGCAGTGTTCTTGTAAAACTGACTCGCACCTGTGAAATTTATAATTGTTAGACCCACTTGCACCACAAAAATGATTAAATACTACATTTAGTCCTAAACGAATTCAAAACATGGTTCCGTTTCTATCAATCGTTTGAAGATGACGTTTAGTGGTAAATGCATTCAGTGAGGTATGGTGCAAGCAGACCTTAGTGTACGGAAATGTTGGTTTCTTTTAATCGTTCCGAAAGATATTCACTGCTGGACATAGACCTTTTCCAATGCGGATCTAACAATACCACGTCCACGCTCCGGTGCAAGGGACACGCGCACCCACCCTGATTTCTAAAAACTCAATAAAAACGCGTTACCGCGCGGGGCATTCGGCTCCGTTTCCCGCGCCCCGTTGCGTGGCGCTTTGTAATGTGAGATCCGTCTAAGTGTCGCACACAGCTTTACTTTTTATAACATTTTGTCTCTTAACACAATGAACGCCACGGTGGTCACCGGTGAGCGACAGCAATTATTTTAGTTAATTCTTTGAACAGTAATAAGAAATAATTATTTAGAGAAGTAAGAAACATACATGTCTAGTCTATTTGTAGCTCTACATTTAAGTAACAATAACACAGCACAACTCTTGCTGACACCCATTCAACACAAACATACAAAACATATAGTTTACAATGACGACGTCTGGGCAATCCCTCGAGAGAGTAGCTCATACCCTTACTCGTTAGTTTGATTGGTTTCAATATTGTTGATAATAAACAAAAAGTCCATGGTCGCGTCTGATTTTTAAACAAGTTCACAATCCATGTAGTTATTTACCATTTTGGTGGAGGTTTTTTTTCGTTGTTTATTTCATTAATTAATGGATGAGGAATATGGTTCGGAACTGATCTTTCTGTAAAATATTAACCAACTTTCTTGAAGATTTTATACGTTATGTTCAGATTCTATTGCCAGTCTTAAACTATTTAAGATTGGCAATAGAATCTGAACATATAGTACCCAAAATCTAGATTCAGTAACATACCTTGACATATTTGACATTATATTTTACCATTATGAGTATTTCTCAAAATAGTTGTACATTTGTGGAAAACTACATGTCCCAAAAGCTTGAGTCAAAATATTAAAATAAAATGATGAAACTTCTTGCAAGATATTTGCGAAGGGATGAAGAAATATACTCCTGATTAGGATTAGATATCGCAAAGACCGAAAATACTTCATAAAATTGTGTAACGCTTCAAGTTGTCACTATCATGATTTACTTTTCCATACAAAATCTTTTTGTCTCAATGGGTACCAACGACTTTGCCGCTTCAAAAAATACTACTTGACGTATGTCTAACGTTCTAATTTTCTGTAATTAGCACCTTCGTATAATCTAGTTTAAAGTTGATTGTATCCTGCTTTCTTTAAAATATATTACGTTTCACGCAATAAACAAAATGTCTCACCTTTTTTACTTTTTAGTTACGTACTCTTTAGTCACGCCATTTCTCAGTAATTTTTTTAATTTCTCAATGAATCTGTAGTATTTTGTACTGGAAACACTAAAAGCGTTCTTATTGGGCGATGGTAAATATCAGCGCCATATATTTTTTCAGTCAAAAACTAGATTCTCTTAGTGCGCCGGCGGTTTTACTGTTTCGATACGAAAGAAAAATATTACTTTTTTCGGGGTAGTACTTCTGAATTATACCAAGTTAATAAAAATGTATGTTAGGATAATTGTTTAAGCGAATTACATTATTAAAATTCATTTTGGACAAAAAATCTACTTCTTTTACAGGTTATGGGTTATAATTCCTTTTACTGTTTCGTTGTTTTTCGTCACGTAACGAAATAGTATGTTATAATGTTTAGTTTACTATTTCGTTACTTTGTAAACTATTTCGTTACAATATTTCATAACAACTTTTTCGTTACGTGTACATCTTTCGTGAGAAATACTCTTATATGATTGTTTATACGCTTCAACATATCTCATGACAAGGAGATAGACCGGTTCCTTGTCAGCACCGGCTTACGTAGTAGCTACGCACCTCCCGAGTAACGTACCTAAAACCTAATTAAATATGTTCAACACGCCTTACTATAAAATTTCCTACATTTCTAAATTATCTTCTAAATTATCTACGCTGTCGTTTAATTGCATACCTACCACTTATTAATGAAGATACTGACTAGTTCATTTCAAAGGAACCACAATATACATTGTACCTACATGTGTTAGCGTTAGAAACTTTGTACTAGGTATTAGTTTCCGGTATTAATGCCTGTTCACACGACAACAAAACGCTACGACGACGCCGCTTTAAGTCCCAGTTTCTAACTAGTACCTTTAGACAATAGACTTACCTAGGGATCCGACTTTAACGCAGCAACAAAGCAATTTGCGTGCGCTCCGAGTTTGCACAAGTACTAAGCGGAGGTAAGTCCACTGAAGCATCAAACGGGCCTAGTATAAAGCTGTGAGTACATCGACAAACATTGTATTAATATAATTGCTTTTAAATGCCATTTATGATTACGTAATAGATAATGTAATAAAACCTCGGGTTTTGTGTAAAATCGAATTAATAACACGAATATATGAATAAATGGAACTGTCAGTATCTAGTTCTAGGAAGTGTGATAGGTGTCTTTTGTGTGTGTCATATCAATCATATACCAATAATTATGTATAATACAAATGAAGCTGAAGAGTTTCTTTGTTTGTTTGAACGCTCTTATCGCTGGAACTACGGATTTGAAAAAATATTTTTTGTGTTTGATAGCCTAATTCTCTAGCAAGGCTATAATAGGCTGTTTACCGTCACGCCAGGACCCTTGAGAGTCGAGCAAAAAAACAAGTCAGGTAGAACTCTAAGCGAAAACGAAGTAATAGCGCGGGCAGACGATGCGATGTGACGAGGTGGGTCGGGGGAACAAAAAGTTCACGCGGATGAAGTCGCGAACAGAAGCTAATATGTAATGTATGACGGAGAAGGTACAGACGCCAGGACACCAAGCTACTAAAGTCTGTCAAACTTCTTTAATAGGTTTTCAACTTTATCGCTAGAGCATAAGGTTCAAAGTTGATTGGGAAAATTTGACAGTTTCGGATAGCTTAATGTGCTGGCGTGTGTACGTGTCTCTCGTTATTACGTGTATCAGCCATATTTTAATTACTGTGGGCGTACTATGGGTAGTGTTGGTTTATGCGCAACAGAAACACCGTTTACAGTTCAAATCAAATTATAATTTCACGAACAAATTAATCACACTAGCGAATCACACACTAAGTACACGACACAACTAGATACGGAACGCGAGGATGTTTCTGAGCACATGTTGTCCGTACGATGTCCAATGTCCAAAAGACCGTTCCACACCACTCTAAAGGGCTCTCGTCCACTCGCACGAACTCAGGCTAGACCCTGTCGAGCGCCACTAGATGGCGTTGGCGTACCTATTACGTCTTGATTGCGACATGTATACATGGTCAATATGAGCAAATTCTTCTTGTCTTTATTTCTTACCGCGGCTACTTCACTACATAGTATAAAACAAAGTCGCTTCCCTGTCTGTCTGTCCCTATATATGCTTAGATCTTTAAAACTCCGCAACGGATTTTGATGCGGTTTTTTTAATAGATAGAGTGATTCAAGAGGAAGGTTTATATGTATAATACATGCATAATATAGTAGAGAAACACTGATAATTTTAGAGGTTTCTAATGTGATGTCGTAAATAAACACATTTTTTTGCGCTTACATTGTAAACGCTGGCTGAACCATTCGAGATAGATCAAAATAATGTACTACAGTATTGTACACCTTAAAAAGTTCTACAAAAAAGTCCGGGATGGTATATATCTATCTCTTAGGGATAACCCACAATAACCATTTTTTATCCTTAACTTTTTACGAGAAATAATGGCTTATTTAAGAAGCAATTTTAGGCAATACAGCATTAATCCTTATCCAATTAAGTACCTTAAAAACATTGTGCATTTCATATAGATCATTATGACCCTTTACAGCATGTAATTTAAATGAATATTTTCGAAGATATTACAGATTTAAAATGCGGGCGTTACCGGCCGGGGAGTCGGCCGGTGGCGCTTGAAACTACCCAACGGATTTTGATGGTTTTTTTTTAATGGCTATAGTGATTCAAGAGGAAGGTTTATATGTATAATACATGCATAATATACTAGAGAAACACTGATAATTTTAGAGGTTTCTAATGTGATGTCGTAAATAAACACATTTTTTGCGTTTACATTGCAAACGCTGGCTGAACCATTCGAGATAGATCTAAATAATGTACTACAGTATTGTACACCTTAAAAAGTTCTACAAAAAAGTCCGCGATGGTATATGTCTATCTCTTAGGGATAACCGACAATAACGATTTTTATCCTATACTTTTACGAGAAATAATGGCACTAAAATTATCAGTGTTTCTCTACTATATTATGCATGTATTATACATATAAACCTTCCTCTTGAATCACTTTTATCTATTAAAAAAAACCGCATCAAAATCCGTAGCGTAGCTTACAAGATCTAAGCATACATATAGACAGACAGACAGCGGGAAGCGACTTTGTTTTATACTATGTAGTGATCAGCATTGCACCCGTGCGAAGCCGGGGCGGGTCGCTAGTTAGTTATATGTTCCTAAAGTAATCCTTGAATTTTTAACGTACTGTCCTTAAAGGTCAAGTATAAAATGCAAAAAGGGTATGTAAAACAAAAGGTAAATTATTTTACTTTCCTCATGACCCGGGCAAACCCTGGAATAACCAAACAAAAGGAAAGGACATGCAATAGAAAGTGTATTTGCCCAGCGGTGGGCGTCTAGTTTTCAAAGTTTTTGAAAATAATTATTTGCTTTGTAATGTGGATAGCGAATTCATTATTAATTTAGATTGTGAAACATGATGGAGGGGTCAAGATACCGATGTAGTATTTAATTTTATGTTGCAAATAATTATAATTGCAGTGTCACTAAAAGGTTTTGATTAAATTAATAATAATAATATTAATATTCCACAACTTTCACACAACGCCATCTAGTCCCAAACTAAGCAGAGCTTGTGCTATGAGTACTAGACAACTGATAAACATGCATATATTTTTAAATACATACATACTATATATAAATTACACCCAGACAAAGAACAAATGATCGTCCTCATAACACAAACATTTGTCCTGGGTGGGAATCGAACCCACGACCTTGCGCATAGCAGTCAGGGCCCCTGACCACTAGACTAACAGGCCTGTCGAATTATTTATTGCTTAACTTAAATAAACTCTACTGAAGAACTCGATTGCAACTTGTACACAGAATAATGTCATACGTTCGTTGGCATACGAACCTTATACACGGACTCAATTTGAAAGCGAACTCATTTTGTATTAAAAGTAAATCAGCCTAGAATGTTTTTACTGCTGAGACATAGGTCTCCTCTCTGTGAGAGTGAGACGACCGTAATCCACTATGCAAACCCGGGTTGGTGGATGTCACATGTCTTCGATATTTTGGTTTTAGGGCATGCCAGTTTCCTCACGATTTTCTTTACGATATTTTCCTTTACCGGTATAAAAAATATTTGCTCCCGTTCCCTCTCGTTTCCCACAACAATATTTCCCGTAAAGCTAAGCTCAGTTCAGACAATTACAGGCTCGCAATATAAGTTTAGCTTCAGGTGAGCCCTTGAAAGTTGTTCATCTGCGCACCAACCGGTTGAGCGTTTCATTAAGCAACTTTGCTTTCCTACATACGGTAGAGGTAAATATAATATTTACAGGTAGTCTATGAGAACGAGGTGAAAGGTTTGTTTGTAGTTTACCTATTTTTCATAAACATCAAAATGATTATCACTACATAGTATAAAACAAAGTCGCTTCCCTGTCTGTCTGTCCCTATATATGCTTAGATCTTTAAAACCACGCAACGGATTTTGATGCGGTTTTTTTTAATAGATAGAGTGATTCAAGAGGAAGGTTTATATGTATAATACATGCATAATATAATAGAGAAACACTGATAATTTTAGAGGTCTCTAATGTAATGTCGTAAATAAACACATTTTTTTGCGCTTACATTGTAAACGCTGGCTGAACCCGTCGAGATAGATCAAAATAATGTACTACAGTATTGTACACCTTAAAAAGGTCTACAAAAAAGTCCGTGATGGTATATGTCTATCTCTTAGGGATAACCAACAATAACCATTTTTTATCCTATACTTTTTACGAGAAATAATGGCTCTAAAATTATCAGTGTTTCTCCATTGCACCCGTGCGAAGCCGGGGCGGGTCGCTAGTACACAATATAAAACGCAATTAACTATTTACACTAGGAACTAAATTAAATAACTAACTATTCTATCTGCCTCGTCTTTTCCCAACTATATTGGGGTCGGCTTCCAGTCTAACCGGATGCAGCTGAATACCAGTATTTTACATGGAGCTACTGCCTATCTGACCTCCACAACCCAGTTACTGGGTAATACGATACCCCTTGGTAAGACTGGTTGTCAGACTTTCGGGCTTCTGACTACCCGTAACAACTGTCAAAGATCCACGAAAGCCAGCCGGGACCAACGGCTTAACGTGCTTTCTGAGGCACGGTGGGGTCTCGGTATGTAAAGATGTCACCCATCCACAGACCAACCGCGGCAAGCGTAGCTTAACCTGATCGATCGACCTGTGCGACTGTTATTATTTAGCCACGGTCCCCTCAAAAATAACTGACTAACTAAACACACAAATAAATACAAAATAATCTTTTGACTTTTGGTCACTTAGTGTCGAAGTACTCTTCCGCATTACTATCATCCGGAAACGTGCCCAGAAGATTGGCAGCATTGCCAAGTTGCGCAATTCTAATTATTTGGCCAAAGAACGAAGTGTCAACCAGTCGGCGAGAATTGTCCTTGTTTGTTAAATGTGAAGATGGTGTGTGAACATAGTATAGCATCATATCCGTATTCTTGAAGGAGGTGAGTCAGACAGAGGTGGCTTTAACAGTTATGACAAGTTAAAAAGAGGCAGGAGGTTAGTTAATAAGAGGCGAGTCTATTGATAATAGTATTATCGAGCACAAATGGAATCTCAAAGGCTACTACAGAGAATTTGTCGTAACCGAGATTGCTGTGCCCGACATCCTTTCCTGAATGTGGGCACGCAGTGTTCTTGGTATTTTGGAATTTTCATTAACGAATTCTCAGTACCATACAGAAGACTGAATTTGTGCACGGTAAATAAAAAAAATATAAATAATTTATTTTGGATCAAACACTTTTCCTAAGCCTGCCAAACTGCGTGATAGTTTGTCGGCAGGATTAGCGCTCGTCTTAAAACATTTGGTATCAACAATCTGATTAAACATCTAACAATAAGTAGGCGGATACGTAACGAAACGATCAACTATTATTTGGTTATTTCATAATGATACTCGCAGCGTTCACTTCGCACTATGTGTGCACTAGACGCGTACCTATAACTACAACTAGCAAGTTACATTGCTATCTATGAATCGTTCAATATCACTTTCACTCATAATTGAAATTATTTTCTTTTTATCGTCTCTCTTTCTTGTGATTATTTTTCCATCCTGAATCCAGCCGGTCGATTCTGTAAAAATCTCACCGTGAAATCATAAGTGAAGTGAGCAGTGTCAATAGTGTTAATCCCTAATGACAGCTAACTCCACGCTCACTTCACCCAAGTTTTCACGGTGAGATGGTTACAGAATCGCACGGCAGATGTACTGTAGGTTTTCTTAAGCTGGTTTTTAGTAACCCACATAATGTTTCTTTTATATCTCGTGATATTTTCGTTTATATAGATACGGCTATCATTAATTTTGTTACATAAACTTCGCCATTGGTCAAGCGTTTTTTGCGACTTTCGATCAAATTATCACGGGCCTCTTTTGTTCTCAGCGTTATAACTGACAGAGGTTTCTCGGCGTCTGGTTTCTCACGGCCTACCGTCTTTGCATACTCAATCTGACAACGTCCATCTGGAGCTTATAAGCAGTCTGAGCTACTATTTTTTCTCCAATCCAGCTAACTCCACCTTTTTCTCCTTGTCTTTTTCTTCTGTGAAAACATTATAGTACGTTGGCTGCGTGTATACTGTTCTCTTTGTTTGTCTGTATGACATACACCGTAAACATAAGCGTGATCACATGTAATATTTATACAAGTATAACACTGAAACTAAATGCCGTTTTTAAAGCAAAGGCATGTACATATTTATTACTGAACACAACTGCATTCAAGGGACATAGTTGACAGACAATGAGAACAAAACCTTTTGTAGTCAAGTTGATTTAACCTCCCTTCAGTTGGCTATAGTTGAAAGTTTTGTTCAGAAACTTGTCAGCATTGTAACGTCTGAAATACTTCTGACAGAAATGTAAATTGTATAGATTGGGGTCTGTTATGTTGTCTCTTGTAATAGAACTAAAATTTAGTACAAGTTTAGATCAAATGTAGGGTTGTCTAAAACGTTTATCAATTGTGTTGTTGAATATTAAAACCCGCTATGTGAAAAGTGGAAAATTAAGGAAAGATGTTTTTCGATGTAGGTTATTACAGGTTTTTATTAAACGATCACTCGTGTAGGAGATTGTGTTTATTATCCTTCACCGTTTTGAGAACAGTGGTGATGAAATTATAATATTTACACAAAGTAAAAACTCCTAACTTAATTGTTTTCAAAGTACCCACTAGGTACGTCTTCGCCGGAATTCTCATATCTTGATTCAGCTCTACAGTATTCTGTTTAACCCTAAAACCCCCTCTTATCTTAAAGAACGTTTCAAGTTCCTTCATGACACACATAATAGATATCTGAGGTCATCGGACAACCTGAGACTAGAGATGCCCAAGCATTCCACCAGTTTCTATGACAAATCTTTACTGTTCAAGCAGTACGGTTATGGAATGACTTGCCCGTGTCGGTAAGGCGTGCTCAATCTTTGTCCATTTTTAAAATTATGATAAAAAATCACTTCCTCTCTCCTTAAACAGCGCCATTATATTTTCTTTACTCCTGTTCCATGTCTATTGTTATATGTATATATTTATTTAGATTAGTATAATAAATACTTTATGTATGTATTCATTTTATCGTGTAAATGGTACACCACAGACTACCTACAGTATTCGTCTCTCCTTCCCTTTTCAATCCATCCAAAGGTTGTCTTTAAAAGATCGCTTTTAGCGATAAGACCGCCCATTGTGTCACCTTTGTAATTTTTTTTTTATATTTATGTCTTTAATTTATATGGTGTACATAATAAAGAGTATTCTATTCTATTCTATTCTAGGTACAGACCCCAGCACACCAAGCTACCCGAAACTGTCAAATTTTCCCTATCAACTTTGAACCTAATACTTTAGTGATAAAGTAGAAATCTATTAAAAAAAAATTGACAGATTTTAGTAGTTTGATTTGCTGGCGTCTGTACTTACTGAAAAACTAACAAGTTTCGAGTCCTTGAAAACCAAATGCATGCCAACAAAACAATCCGCACTTTCCGAAATTCTACCGGGGTCCCAGAAATTTCTGGTACGTGTTCTTTTTTTAAGATATTTGCATAATGGCCTGAAGAGGCTCTCGTTAAGGTAAAGCCTTGGATCGTGACCTCCCCCGAGCACTCTCAGACTTCGGCCTCCGACGACCTTAGCGATGCATTCTTTGCATACTAAAACGTTATTTATTATTTAGTTTTTATTTTTCTGTAGGATGAACCGATGATATTTTCATTTCATTATTTTGGGTGATTTGATTGGTTGTAAGTTTTACTATTTTTTATTTTTTTTATTTCAAGTCAGGTGACCTGAAAGTTTTTATTTTCTTAGAAAAGTAAAAAAGTGGCTGCATCGACAGTGATGGAAAATTAAACTAGTTTAGCATGTATGAGGAAGCTTGTTTTCAATTTAACAGCTAAATAGTCTATTGACAGGAAAGATATTTAATATAATCAACACAGCCTCCAATATAAAAAAAAACAACTTGGAGTGAAGAAAAAGTAGCCAAGTGCAAGTTGGACTCACACAAAGGGTTCCGTACCACAAGGCAAAAAACGCCGAAACACTTTTCTTGTATCCCCTTTAATTTTTATTATTTATTGTTATAGCGGCAATAGAAATAGACACTGAAATTATCAACTGTCTACCTATTACGGTTCATGAAATACAGCCCGCTGACAGGATGGATGGATGAATGGACTCTTCGAAAGTGTGGGTAGTAACAAATCTTTTAATTGTTCCAATGAACTGAAATGTCACGGGCGATGAAAGCGATTAGAAAGAGTTGCGATGAATATTAATATTGTCACGCTGGCAACATTGAATGATTGACGTAACTGTTACTGACGTTAACGTTTGACCTCCTTTGTGAAAAATTGTTCAGAGAAATTGTATAGTTAGATTTTTTTTGTCGTTATTACTCGTTAGCGGATCGAAGATTTCGTGTGATGAGTTTTGGATTACTTTAACTCTGGGTGTTTAGCAATTACTTTTGATGTGTGTACATACTTATGTAGGTAGCATATAGACAGGAACTAGGTAAGAAGATGGCCGTATTTGAAGACAGGCATGTCTCAGGTGGAGCGACGAGCTTCGCAGGGTGGCCGGTAGCAGCTGAATGAGAGCCAAAAATCAAGTTGAATGACGTGGGAGGTCCAGCAGTGGACTGCAGCAAGCTTATAATGATAATGATGCGATACCCTGGAATTCAAAATTCGTAGACTTGTTATATCCATGCGTAGTGTATTACGGCCCGCTTCGTTTCCTCCAGAGAGGACGCCTGCGTCTCAGAAGGCAGATTATGCTTCAACATTCCATAGAAACCCAGAATTCAAGCTTAGTAGAGGCATGAAAAGATCACAATGTGAGGAAGTAATTTGAGAAAGAATCTTAGACTTTAAGGGGTTTATCTATAAAAGATGTTTAAAATTAAGTGACGTTCAAACGTCAAAAATGTATGGTTAAACATTTGCCGATCACTATTTAACCCTTATGTGAGTGACGAGGTACGGGGTTAAATTTTGTAACTGACTAGCAACGCAACTACCCTACAAAAGTAAGTAAACAAAAAATAATACAGCTCAACCATCCCCAAGTTCTGTTGAACTTGGGGATGGTATTGGCTGTTGCCAATAAAAGGTTAATAATAAAGATTGGCGCCGATTCCCTTACGCAAAAACTAAACTAAATTTAAGTTCAGTGTATCTTTTTCTTTCTAATTCAATAAAAAGAGGACAGAAGATAAATATTAGATTAGTCCTGTTAAATTAAGATACTCCATAGACAAGTTTAGACGTGATTAAAAAATTGGTTACAATAATACGGCAATTTATGTCAGGCGCTGACTAATTTGACAGTACTTAACTAATATTTATCTTCTGTCCTTTTCCTAATGAAATAGAAAGAAAAACATGCGCTGAACTTAAATTTAGTTTAGTTTGTGAACAAGGTAATCGATGCCATTATCTATTATCAAGCGACCAGTCATTAATTTCAGTCTACGTTTCAGTCCTCCATTATAAATAATTTAGGCGTTGTTGCTATCTGTAGTCTTACGGTCAGCGCATACTGACGGTGTAACGGCGAAGAGCCAAACTTTCAATCACAACTTGAATGATTTCGAAGGATATTGCTAATCCATTGGTTGAAAAAATTGTCTGCTCAATAACGTAAATAACGCAATGAATATTGTTGAACTGTCAAAATGAAAGCGTGTGTGAAAGTTCGTTAGTGTGATGTTTTGTGTTTTTAATACGTAATACAAATTACAGCCGTAAACGAGCTGCTTCTCACACAGACTACAACGACAACTGTACAGACGCCAGCACATCAAGCTACCCGAAACTGTCAAATTTTCCTAATCAACTTTGAAACTAATGCTTTATGGATAATGTTGAAAATATATTAAAGAAATTTGACAGATTGTAGTAGCTTGATGTGCTGGCGTCTGTACATCGCTTACTCTCGCGTAACCAGTCCTGACTCTCTTCATATTTTGGCTGCTGAGACCAAACTACAGGAAAGTTTTATAAAAATGTGGCAGTTATTTTAGCATATTGTGACGTCTTATGACTTCCATGCGAACAAAGTCGCAGGCAGAAGTTAGTAGTAAATAAAACCGACTTCCAGTTATTACTGCCACTACGTCGTCGTCTGTCTGCGTAAATAACGCAATGAGTTTTGTTGAACCGTCAAAATGAAAGCCATCGCTACTGATAGTGTGTTACGCAATTGCCCCGCTGGATAGTTACAAGAAGTTAAAGTGTTGTTCGAATTGATTAACGTAGGTAGGTATTAGTTGTTCACAAACATGGTTAGCTGTTTAAGGGGCTTGTAGGTCATTAACCTCGCGCAGATTGGAATTCTGTTGAAAGAGCTCGTTAGAATATTTTCTATTTCTTGAATGAAAATTGAAATAAAATAGAATATAACCAGAATATTACTGTCCTATAGCATAGCTCAATAAGCCTATAATGTTCCCACTGTTGGGAAAAAGGCCTCCTTTCTTCGAAAGGGAGTGGTTACAAGTGAGCTCAAGTTCTGAGTTGAGCTGCACGATTTTCGACAAATGCGTGCACTGACTGGACAGGTCCGCTCAATCTGTGTGGTTCTTTACTCAAAAGACCATTTCAGACACCAATCTACATGGTCTTCTGACCAAGATTATGTGAGGACTTTAAAAGAGACTGTGACCTCTGAGTTTGTTTCGGCCTTTCTTCTCAGAGTAGTCAGATAGGAAAAGCCGACCTCATCTAATTTAAAAAAATATGATTGACATGTAAAAGTGTTTGTACAAACCTACTTACAGAAAATAAATCATTTATCATTTTACTTCACGATGTTTTCCTTCACCGTTTTGAGGGCAGTGGTGAAGCAATTATTTACCCAAAGTAAAGCGCGTGCCTGGGTTTGTGGCTCAGTTAGCTGATGTTAAAAGGAGTATCATAGGCTTACTTTTATTTTAGAGAAAAGAATTCGGGTTCCGCGCAAAAAAAAAACATGAAATCCAATTTGTTTTCCAACATGAACAACAACGAAGTCGCGGACACAGCTAGCAAGTGATAATTGTAATTTGACTTTCAGAAAACCAATCTTAAAATCCAATTACAAGTCATATAATTGATACCAAATATTTTATAGAGACCAGTCCGTCTATATTTCAGACCATTAGCAACGATTTAATCTCCTGCTCAAAACTGTACAATTCCTAGAAGGTATTTATAATTGATTTCGGTAATACTATTAGTTTTCCTGTGAACTCGGCCACCTGGGAGTATCAACCCGTGAAATAATCTTGTCATTTCGATTAAATTGGGTAATGGTTTTAAAGTATATACTTACTAGCTGTGCCCCGCGGTTTCACCCGCATAAGTGTCGATCCCGTGGGAATATCGGGATAAAAAGTATACTATGTGTTGATTCCAATTATAAACTATCTGTGTACCAAATTTCATTCAAATCCGTTCAGCCGTTTGAGCATGAAGAAGTTACAAACACACACACACTCACAAACTTTCGCCTTTATAATATTAGCAATTTGACAGCCGACCGTTTTTTAGCGCGCACTCTCTGGGACGCCCGCGCCGGCCATTTTTTAAGATATTGTAGGATTTTTAAAAAAATAACTATAAGTGCTATAGGCATAATTTTTTTTATTTCGTTTATGTGTTATCTATTTTAATGATTTAAATAAAAAACATGTTATTATTATATTTTCTTATATTTCAAAATAAACGCTGAACATGATACAAAAATGAAAAAAAAAAAACTCTTACAACAACATTTTACTTATTTTAACCTGCGTAATTGGTCATTGTATGGTATTTTTTGAAACATGGGTATATTACAGTCTGGACAGTAATAGACCGTTTCCTTCCTTCATCGTTTGCCAGTTTCCTTCTTTCTCACGTCGGCACTTTCTCAATTCGCGCCAAAATGCGTGAACGCACTTGCGAGTCGGCGGCGATGCGAGTACTGGCGCGCTCCAGTCGACAAAACCCCTCACCACGCCTACACCCCGCACCACAAGTTGATGATTGATGCACGTACGGATAGCTAAAGAAACCCGCTTGAATAGAGTAGTAGCAGCACGCCGATAACGTTCTGAATGCGTGATTTTTTAACAAGTGGTATGAAAGTTGATAACGTAGTGACTACGTGATCGGCGTCCTGAGGGAAGAGCGGCATCACGTATTCACTACGTGAAAGGCTGTCAAAGTGTTAGTGTGATAGTGTGATTTTACACTTCCGTGTATGAGTCACAGAAATTCATGTGTGCAAAATTTCAACTTAATTGGTCCATTTGATTCGGAGCAAAATGGCAGTAACAGGCGGATAGACAGACAGACAGACACACGAGTGAACCTTCATAGGTTACAAAATTGATTAAATTTCTGTTTCGAACGTCTGGAACCCTAAAAATGTGGCCCTCAATATCTACAGTACAGTAAAATATACTGTGTCTACAGTGAAAAGAAAAATAAAGAGAATCTATTTGAAATTCTTCATTGGCTTAATTACAAATTATTGGCGCTCTTAGCAAAAGCTGATGAGGAGATTAATTAACATTGTTGAACGAATAATTAAATGTTATAATAAGGCAAGATATTTCTTTCAAATTGTCTATTTTGTCATGGATATATTTACAGCCAAAAACGTGTCCACTGCTAACACAGGCTTCTTCTCTGTGAGAGGAATCGGGTCGTAATGTATTACGGCCTGTTCCTGGCCTGGCCTTGTCTTCCAAGTTTTGGATTTAGGCTATAGTAATATGCCAGTTTCCTTACTAACCCTAGGTTCCGTTGGTGACTAAGGAAAGTAAGGACCATGCATGCATGCGTCCATGCGTTTAACACATGTTTTTTTTCGATTACAAACGTGAATGTTATCAACTTACCTTTTCAGTTTCAGGCTTTTCATGACCAGCTGTAACTGTTTACGTCGTTAAGTGAACCTTAACTTTCCAAAGTTTTCGGGCAACGCATGTGAAATCGTAAACAAAAAATAGGTATATGAATATGTGTTTAGTTTGTAAATGCTATTAAATCTGACGAGATACATTTTTAAACCTGTTTTAAGTGTTTCTTTGTAGGTATGACGTCAAATACTTCATGAAGACCTAAACTCAATACGTGGAAGTAATGTAGGTACTGAAAAGAAATGACGTATGAGAAAATTGTATTATCATTGTCCGTAACATTTCCTGCAATAACGTTTCTTTTACGTTGGTATTACACGTAAAACGGATAAAGTAATAAAGTTTTCTATGTGCCCTGGAAAAAACTTATTTAAGGTCTATCTATTCATACACGAAATATCTGAAGGGGTCATTGTACTCATTATTACGAACAACTTTTTTATTTTTTATTTTCAATGGGTATTACTGTCAAAAACCTTGGCTTAAAAAAAAAAGGAACAGACTTCCTCTAAGACAAGTTTAGGTTAATATGTTCTAAATGATCTGAGATATCATCCCCTTCAGGCATTGGCACCCATCTCCCAAACACCCTGTATGTCATATGTATACGAAATTGAATATTATTAGTAGCCTGGCTCAATAACAGCTATAGATACGACATTGAATAGGACTGAAATGTCAAGGGTGTGAAAATCAAAGAGGCTTCATCTGCATGGAGCTCAATAATACGAGTATCCTTATTATCTGCAAATGATACGTGGGAGTGAAGGTTGTATTCCAATTTGTCAACTTCCTTATACATTTTTTTAGCCCACGTTTGTATTATCAAGGTAACAATAAATTCGAATAAACATTATTTTCGGAGTGGCCAGTATTTATATCGTGCTATAACATAGCGGCCCGCGACTTCATACGGTTTTTACGACTTGACAAAACATCGAAGTTTCTTTATTATGTACGGGGCGGCATGGATATCAAAGGGAAAAATGTAACCACGAATTCAGCACACGATTCTTGACACCCTAGCGTGGAGAGGCATGTATTGAACCAATTGTGTGCGTCGACATCGACGTGAACGTGTATGTATATTTTAAGTTTACTATGATTAGGGAATGCAATCTCGTTCTCGCGAGATCTCGGCCTTTTTAGTGAGATTGATCTCTGACGAAAAAAGGGCGAGATCTCGCGTCATCAGTGTGCATTTGTTTTGTTTACTAATAGTTGTTGCTAGCCAACAAATTTTATTATTTCTTTCCTAATTTATTCAAATATTGTGAATATTTGCAAAAAAAAAAAAAACACATAAAACTGCCAATCTCGCGAGATCTCGAGATTGGCGAGATCTCGCAGTATTCGCTGCTGTACGTGTCCAGGCTGCACCACTCCACGAAGGTTTATTTATTTATTTATTAGGGACAAGGTTGAGGAGATCGTGGAGTACCTGCGTGTGAAGACCAACTGGACTTTGAGGGTCGAGAAGTTGGTGCCGCGTCACAACACGAACTTCAAGTCGTTCGTGGTGCGTGCTCCGACACATCATCTCGAGAAGTTCCTCAAGGAAGCGTTCTGGCCGAAGGGTGTTGTGTAACGCCGGTTTCGTGGCCGGCTACATGACACCAGTCCAGCGAAACACGACGCCGACACTTCGTGTGCAGTAGTATAAGTTGTGTTATGTTGTATTTATTTATAGGATTTTTAAGTTATATTATTATAGTATTGTATTTGTGATAATTTCGTATGTATCACTACATAGTATAAAACAAAGTCGCTTCCCGCTGTCTGTCCCTATGTATGCTTAAATCTTTAAAACTACGCAACGGATTTTGATGCGGTTTTAATATATTTTTAATAGATAGAGTAATTCAAGAGGAAGGTTTATATGTACAATACATGCATAATATAGTAGAGAAACACTGATCATTTTAGGGGTTTCTAATGTGATGTCGTAAATAAACACATTTTATTGCGCTTACATTGCAAACGCTGGCTTAACCCTACGAGATAGATCAAAATAATGTACTACAGTATTGTGCACCTTAAAAAGGTCTACAAAAAAGTCCGCGATGGCATATGTCTATCTCTTAGGGATAACCTACAATAACCATTTTTTATCCTATACTTTTTAAGAGAAATAATGGCTCTAAAATTATCAGTGTTTCTCTACTATATTATGCATGTATTATATGCATATAAACCTTCCTCTTGAATCACTCTATCTATTAAAAAAAAACCGCATCAAAATCCGTTGCTTATTTTTAAAGTTCTAAGCATACATAGAGACAGACAGACAGCGGGAAGCGACTTTGTTTTATACTATGTAGTGATAGTGATCAGCATTGCACCCGTGCGAAGCCGGGGCGGGTCGCTAGTTAGTTTATAAGTATATTTGTAGTAGTATGTATTGTTTTTTCTATGGGCCTTAGTTGCCTGAAATAAAGGAATAAATAAATAAAAATAAATTGTTATTCATAAACTCGCGGGATCTCGCTTGGGCCCCAATCTCGCGAGATTGGCATTCATTGAGTTGAACTCCCGAGATTGCGTCCGAGATTAATCTCACTAAAAAAGGCCGAGATCTCGCGAGAACGGTATTGCATTCCCTAACTATGATTGGTTTATGTCAGACTTGGTCTTTGACTACATCCAGAAGTACAAACTCAGGGTCTGCCAACGAGCAACAGACCGCAGTATACTAGGCGTTAAATTACCGGATCGTCTCCGAAACACAACACTACGCTCCAAAACAAAGATAGTTGACGTGGCTCAAAAGGCGGACACACTGTGGCCCCTAATAGCACAGAACTGGAGCCCTGAGATAGTGAGTCAGGGTCGCGGCAGACCACGTAGGAGAAGCGGGACTAACTGGATAGGTTCCGTCAAAACTGGAAGGAGGACGAGCGGGCTCGCGAAAGATGGAAGGAGTGGAAGTAGGCCTTTGCCGAGGAGCGGGACAGCGTACGCTAGAAAAAAAAAAGAATGTTTACACATTAAAAAATCCGGAGTAAATTCTCTAAAAGATGGTAAAACCGCATCAAAATCCATTTTGTCGTTTAAAAGATCTAAGCAGACAGACAGACACGAAAAGAAACTGTTTTATACTATTACCTATATGTAGATTTAAACTTCCTGTTCAGTAGTGGTACAGACAGAGGAAATGATTGTTAAACTAATTGACACTCTACGTCAACTTGCCGTATCATAGCTATTTGATACAACTGTGAGTGAGAGCGACCGCCCCATACTCGGAAGCGGTCAAAATAATTTTTAACAAATGAATGATGCAGAATGAATAAAAACATCTTAATTTATTCAATTAGTACGCGCCCTAAACTAAAAAAAAATAATTACGTCAAGATTAGCAACCTTTAGCAAGTTTTTTTTCATCACACTAATATTATAAAGGTGAAAGTTTGTGAGTGTGTGTTTGTATGTTTGTTACTTCTTCACGCTCAAGCGGCTGGACCAATTTTCATGAAATTGGGCACACAGATGGCTTATAACCAGGATTAACACATATAATGCTTTTTATCCCGATATTCTTACAGGATCGAAGCTTATGCGGATGAAACCGCGGAGCACAGCTAGAATCATAATAAAAGAAGGTATATTTTCCTCGTGCGGTCCATGGCCCTTTACGGGGCACCGGTGTGGGAGCGTTCCTTGAGGCAGCGACCAGCCCGCCGGTTGAATGCATCTCAGAGGGCCATGGCAGTCCGGCTGGTCCGGGGATACCGCACGGTCTCCAGTGAGGCGGCGATCCTCCTTGCCGGATTACCACCATGGGATCTGAAGGCTAAAGTCCTCGCCCAAACATGGGAGTGGCGCGAGGAGGCGAAACTTGCCGCGCAAAAAATTGCGGCGGCCGCCGCGAGAAATCGCGGCACAGCAGACAGAGCTCCGGCGGGATCTCATGGCGACATAGAGAGTGCGTTTGTTCTGACTCGTTTCGAAGAATTTCTCTGTTTACATAACCTTCATCTCATTTATGTATTTATCAGTATTTGTTTATTATTATTATTTTCTTTGCAATATTACTTTTGTTGTTTATGTTTTGTTATATCGCACTATTTATACATACTCATTATTGTTTTTTCAGATAAAAACATTATTGTTTTTATCTGACACAATTTTTTATTTTTTATTTATTTAAGTATGCATACATACGTCACGTTCTAGTATAAAACTGATATACATCCGTTACCTCACAAATCTGTCCAGTTGAAAACCAGCGTCAGGCACCAGTTGTTTGGCATTTTTGCTGAACTGGGCCTTTTTGGCGCAGCCGTGAGGCACACCTTCCAGTTTAATTTCTTACATCGGACTTTACACTTTGTTATTTGTTTTTTATTTGTTTTTATCTGATGTATGTCTCAGGTGTATTTTCTTTCTTTCTTTCTTTCTTTGCGTGTGTCGCAACCCAGTTCTGGGTATAACTGTTATTTGCATGGTAACTGAAATGCCAATTTTATATTTGGTGTGTTTATTCTAAATAAATATCATTGTCTTTCACTAACTAGACTATATTTCCATCGCATGTAATTAGCAAGATAAATGTGCGGAAAATGCGGATCACTGATGAATTTGTAAGGATTGAGATTAATTAGTTTTGTAACTGGCGACGCTGTGGTAGAATGAATGATGAGTAAAGAGAGAAGAATGTATGCCATCTAAGAAGTGCCATTATCTGTCAAAAAGAGTTTCTATAAAGTGATTACTTGGATGACAAAAATGCTTGGGATTAATAAAGCTACTCCAATGTCCAAGCAACAAACAACTTATGATATTTTTTATGACATCTAAAGAGAAAATTAACTGTGAATGTGAGTATCATGCAGGCTAGATTGAATAAATGACGATAACTCTCTGGCGGTTTTGAGTATTCGGTTCTTAAGAAAGTAGTTGTTAAGCATAAAAATATATTAAAAAAAAAAACATATACGTTTTGTATACAGACAAATTGAGATCCACCTCATTTTTTTAAAGTCTGTTAATAATAACCCATTCACCACAAAACCCAGAAATCCTCCATGACGAAGTAAAATCCTCGTAAACATGATATAAACATAAAACAATATTGATGGGGTGAAATAAGCACATGTCTATTCCTGTAGCGTCGATGTTGACGCACGTCGTGTGGCGGACAGCGTCATAATAATCTGATATTCATATTTGGTCATTTTGTCTGACCAGCAGTGTAAGGTGTCAGCGGGAAGCGGTTTATAAAAGTTGTGTATGTTTCGATTTGCAAAGAGTTCAATACTATTTTTGCCAAGCATAATTATCTACTTATAAACGAATGGTGCATGGAGAGAAAATTCTTAGAAAAATTACTGTGCTCGGCACTATAAAGTGAGTGCAAGTGACGTCTACAGAAAATTTTCTGAGTGAGATTGGGAAAAATTCACTATTTGTCCAATAAATTTTACTGTACAGCATAAGAATTTTTACTGTGCTAGCATGGTAATTTTTCCATTACCACGCAAATGCACTCAGATTATGAGACAGCACAGTAATTTTTCTAAGATTTTTCTCTCCGTGTGGTAACAAATTGTTTTAACTGACTGGTTTACGTAAAAAATTTACGAGTAGTTTTTTACTATACTCAAAATTAAATAAAAATTGCTCGGTGAGAGCACCTACCACCTACGGGCTACCTGACATTATGATCCACATCCGAATATTTTATATGATACCTAGGTACTTATTCCTCATACATCGTATATTATTACGTTTTTCTAGCGCAACGCAGCTGCAAGCACTTACTAAGCATTCTATGACGATAACCACCAGTGAAAGGCAAGAATCATCTGAAATACAGGGTGGCAGGTACGTCGACACGCAAACTGTAACCGTGAATTCAACACATGATTCTAAACACCCTGGCGCAGAAAATGTTCATTTACGTCGCTTATCAAAAAAAAAAAAGAAATCTGTGGTTTCATGGAAAAGTGCAATACTACGCGGTCAGAATGTATTAGAATAGAAAACTCTTTATTATGTAGGTACACCATATAAATTACAGACATAAAAATATAAATATTACATAGGGTGACACGATGGGCGGTCTTATCGCAAGGAGCGATCTTTTAAAGACAACCTTTGGATGGATTGAAAAGGGAAGGAGAGACAAATACTGTAGGTAGTCTGTGGTGTACCATTTACACGATAAAATGAAAACATAAATAAAGTATATTATACTAATCTAAATAAATAAACATATGTACACATGAAACAGGAGCAAAGAAAATATAATGATGTTGTTTAAGCAGAGAGGAAATGCTTTTTTATCGTAATTTTAAAAGTAGACAAAGATTGAGCACGCCTTACCGACACGGACAAGTCATTCCATAACCGTACTGCTTAAACAGTAAACAGCACCAGCAGCAAGTTTATTTATTTAATAGGTACTTCAAGCACATGAATGTGCAGAGAAGGACTTAATGCCATAGGCATTTTCTACCAGTCAACCTTTGGGTGATGCAGAGATAAACAGTAGTATGTGCAATCATGAAAATTGAGGTAAAAATATTTTAAATATAAATATAATATATAGACCTAATTACATATAAATATAAGCACAAATAAATTTACATGACTACATGAATATACTTAAAAGAAATAAGACAAACAATGAGAAATTATTAGCGTTGTGATGATACTGCCAGCTTCTTGCGAATGTGCTCGCGAACTTTAAAGGATAATCGGTTGGTTGCCATCCTGATTACCTTGGGGAGCGCATTCCACAGAGAGATAGACAGAACCAAGAATGAAGAGTGAATGAAGTCTGTGCGGTGAGTGGGACATTGGAGAAGACGATTGTGTGATGAACGTTGATTTCTATTGTGGTTGACACAAATGTACTGAAAGTGGCTAGATAACCAGGGGAAGAGGAAGAATCAAGAAATGAAAACAAGCTGGTCAGCGCCCTTAGCTCTCTGCGCTGGCATATGGGCAACCACTTTAAAAGCGACTGATGCGCAGAGACATGATCATATTTAATTTTCAAGTTCAATTTTCTTTTTTTAATAACCGCTGAAAAATTTCAACGGGTGTCCAGAATAACGTACTGAATGATACTGAATCCATGGTAAGGGGTTGCCCGTTGATGTCCCTTCCAAAATCAAAATCAAAAGTCATTTATTCAAACTAGGCTGAGCATCAGCACTTTTCGAACGTCAAAGTTACAAAAGACAGTCCCCCAAAACGCCCGCCCTTCACCACTTCCTAGTGATTTCGCTGCTTTCCACTTTGTATATCAACCGCTTTTTTTCTTAACTTACACCAGCCAAAATATAATTACATGTATTTGTACTCACATTTCGTCCATAGCCGGTTCGTGATTGGATATCGCCGGTTTTTCCCAACAACTGAGATTTACTGATGAAGTATACACGATATAGGTATGTGCTGAATTAAACAAAAATATTTGTGGAAGCGGTGGTAATCCTCGCGAAGGTCAAGGATAATGTTTTATTTAGAATATTGGTTTGATTGAATTTGGTCGTGAAACTAAGTATAGTCCGTTGTGGATGAGGCTTCAGTCAGCCGTAGTGTTAGGGAGGCTCAATCAAAAATATTTGTTTAAAACTGTTTGCTTTCAAGCAAATCTCAACTAAACATGAATATTAAATGACCTTCTTTTTTCTTTCGTGTTGATAGTACTCTTCCTATTCTGTGATATAAAATACGCTCAATGGCATTACAACAAAAACAAAAAAGACCATAAAAATATATAATAAAAACAAAACAATGCTTATATGCCAAAAAGGCCAAGGGGCAAAAAGGATTAGCTTCTTCTACACAGTTTTTTTCGACCAGGATCAAGTATGTATCAGTATCAGGAGTTTCATGTACCCGTAGTAAGCCTAAAGTAGTAGATTCACTAATAGTTTTAATTAAATTTTTCATTGACACTTGTATTGACGGATCAACTACATGCGGACGGGCTTCGTTGTTCTTCGTTCATTAAATCCAAATCAAAAATCAGTTTACTTCTACCACAAGCCGGGTTAAAGAATGTCGTTCCAAAAATAAAGTCTATGTTCGTATAAAACGTTTGCTTAGCGATCTGTGAATCTTGCCCTGGGTACGGCAGCCACATCTTCCATGGGCAGTCACAGTCAGCCCTTTTGCTAATCTTTTTATTATATAGCTATAATAACTTATGCTGACACGAGAAAAAATCGTGTAAATAAGGTTCACACTTCAAATTAGAATCTTTTGGCTTCTGTCGGCACGGAGCCAAAAGATTCTAATTTGAAGTGTATCGAGAAAAGATGTTTGCTGAAGCACCCAAACGTAAATAAAATCTTTTCCTTTCTCTTTCAAAGGCGGAAAAGTTTATAAATGTTGGGTTGTACGGTCAAAAGAAAAACTAGTACATGACCTAGTAACTAATACATGAACTAGTAACATGACTAGAACGTAGACGGATAAAGCGATTTCATATTGGCTGTAAAAAAAAAACACATTTTTTACCAGACGTGTATACAAGACAAAATAATGCAATCAATTTTGCACCTTTGATGATTAGAAATAAGGTGCAAAATTGATTGGTGAGCGTAGATCTATTTCAGGGTTTCCAACCATTGAGGTGTGAAAACATGCTAGGGGAGTTTATTAGCAACCTGTAGGTACCTTTTTACTTCGTTTGTCAATGCAGGCAAAGTGAGGTAATTGGTGCGAACCGTGTAATATTTTGTACTTTTGAATTAAAAAAAAAAAAAACAATAAAATTATCTTGTATCGTAAAAATAATAAAAAATATTTCGAGAATTATAAGTAGCTACCTTTAAATTGATGATTTATTTCAACCTTGATTATTCTGTATGATCTGCAGTATGATTATGAAATATGAATATTAGACAAAAATAATGAAATAATATCACCTATGTTCAGTTTTTGCGAATGTTTAACGATAAAAAAAAATATAATAAGAACAATGATTTTTTTTATAAATTGGTAATGGAATAACATAATAATAATAACTAATTAAAATCAAATAAAATAAAAAATCAAAAACATTACAAAACAAATTTGGCAGCGGTGGGATTCGAACCCACGCCTCCGAAGAGACTGGTGCCTTAAACCAGCGCCTTAGACCGCTCGGCCACGCTACCACATGCTAATGCTTGTGAAATTAGGAGGCACTCTCTACGGGGCTATCGGAATGTTGACATTACGAATGGGATGCTTGGCATTTTCTTATCTCTTCTAATTATTACAGCAACACTGATAAATTCGAATTTTGTACGAATGTGATAATTATGACCGAAATTGCGCATTTTTTTTTTATTATTTATATTTTTTTTCTCTCATTAATAACATGGCATTCAATGATTTACTGAGAATTTTCATCTTTGAACAGTTAATAATAAATCTTACAGCATATTTAGTAAACAAGAATTAGAATTACAATTTATTGAGTAAAAGTAAAAGTACCTAAAAAATCTCATGGCTATTAGATAAACATCGCATTTTTATTTGCGATTCCAAATGCGATCACTCTTTTTAATCTGTGCCCATCTGAAACGATTTTCCCGCCGAAGCACCAATTACCGTTTATGATTGCAAATGGCTGCCGTATCGACAGACAGTACTACATCGACTACCTAGCACGCGCTATGCATTGGTGCACAGGGCCGGACTTCGAGCAATGGGAAGTACACGATATAAGGTGCAATGGGATGGAAAGCACAGGGCTAGAATAGGTGTAATTAATTAGGGGATAAAATATAATAATAATATAAAATATTACAATATTTTTTAGGATGAGTAATTATAAAAAAGTGTACTGATGAAAGATGAATGAAAGACTTACAGTGCCGTCTAAAAGCTAGTTGACATTTTTCTAATTCATCTATAATGCCACATTATGATAAAAAAATAATAATCTGGTAATTCTAAGGGATTAGCTGATTGTTTTTTATGAAGCCATAGGTAGTTTAAATAGTCAATAAAAACGTCAGTGTTCAAACGTTTCAAACTAGAATTTTAAATCATAATGTGGGTTTATAGCTGATGTGGAAAAATTTAACTGACTTTTGGGCGCACTATATGTACAGACGCCAGGACATCAAGGTACCCGAAACTGTCAAATTTTCCCAATCAACTTTAACCTTATAATTTAACGATAAAGTTGAAAATCTATTAAAGAAATATGACAGGTTGTAGTAGTTTGATGTGCTGGCGTTTGTACCTACCTACATGTATTTAGACATTTTATTTAACCCTTAAATGCATGATTTATTATATCGTATTGCAAAAAAATACTATTGTATAGGTATTTATCTATAAAAAAAATATATATATTTATTATAATTATATAATAATATTAATATTCATAGAGGAAACATATTGTTTTGACAAAAAGATGCGCGTTCAGAACCTCACAGCTATCACATTCTTAAAAAAATTAAATGACGTACTTTGTTATATGTTGTTATATAATTTTTATTCTTAATAGTTTGACATTGTTATAACATTTTTACAATTTGACAATTTATATTTGACATTTTATTTATATTTTCTTTATTCGATTCTGATATTTTTATAATTTTATTTTTTTGACAAATTTTTAATTTACTTACTTATTATTTTGAAATGATCACCACTTTGTTTTCGGTTTTTGCCTGTTTTGAATTTGAATTTAATAGATTTTATATTTTATAAGTCCTTTTAATGTTATTTATTGTATGTGTAAACTATGGACTAGAATTGTCTGAAATAAATAAATTATTATTATTATTTGTTGCCATATGGCAACATTATGCATTTAAGGGTTAATGTTTTTATGTGATTGATAAACTAAAAAGGAATTTTGTTCTCATTGTGAGACACGAAGGTAACCGACATAGCCCGAAGAATGACCAAACTGAAGTGGCACGGCACATTGCTCGCAGAACAGATGGCCGATGGGGCCGAAAGGTTCTGGAGTGGCGACCGCGTACCGGAAGACGTAGCGTTGGAAGGCCTTCCACAAGGTGGACCGACGACCTTGTGAAGGCCGCAGGAACCCGTTGGATGCGAGAAGCACAAAACCGGTCGAAGTGGAGGTGTTTGGAGGAGGACTATGTCCAGCATTGGACGTCTTTCGGCTGAATAGATGGGGAGACACGGTATTTTTCGGTTTAAGAGCAATATACATACCTACAACCAGTATTCCGGACCTGTAACTCATCATCATCTGCCTAGCCTTTTCCCAACTATGTTGGGGTCGGCTACCAGTCTCACCGGATGCAGCTGAATACCAGTATTTTACATGGAGCGACTGCCTATCTAACCTCCACAACCCAGTTACTGGGTAATACGATACCCCTAGGTAAGACTGGTTGTCAGATTTTCGGTCTTCTGACTACCCGTAACGACTGTCAGATCTACGAATGACAGCCGGGATCAACGGCTTAACGTGCTTTCCGAGGCACGGAGGGGTCTCAGTATGTAAAGATGGTCATCTATCCACAGACCAACCGCGGCAAGCGTAGCTTAACCTGATCGATCGACCTGTGCGGCTGTTATTATTTAGCCACGGGCCCCTCAGATTATTCCGGACCTGTAACTAAACCAAAATAATAAATTTGCTTGTGATAGTAGTTTATTTACGCAGATCAGTCAAAATCAAAATCAAAAGTCATTTATTCAAACTAGGCCGAGAATCAGCACTTTTTGAACGTCAAAATTACAAAAGACAGTCCCCCAAAACGCTCGCCCTTCACCACTTCCTAGTGCTTTCGCTGGGGAGAAGAAGTAATGGATTACAACACTGTTTCTAATATTGTACAGACGCCAGCACATCAAGCTACCCGAAACTGTCAAATTTTCCCAATCAATTTTGAACCTGATGCTTCACTACATAGTATAAAACAAAGTCGCTTCCCTGTCTGTCTGTCCCTATTATATGCTTCGATCTTTAAAACTGCGCAACGGATTTTGATGCGGTTTTTTTTAATAGAAAAGAGTAATTCAATAGAAAGGTTTATATGTATAATACATGCATAGTAAAGTAGAGAAACACTGATAATTTTAGAGGTTTCTAATGTAATGTCGTAAATAAACACATTTTTTTGCGCTTACATTGTAAACGCTGGCTGAACCCGTCGAGATAGGACAAAATAATGTACTACAGTATTGTACACCTTAAAAAGGTCTACAAAAAAGTCCGCGATGGTCTATCTCTTAGGGATAACCCACAATAACCATTTTTTATCCTATACATTTTACGAGAAATAATGGCTCTAAAATTATCAGTGTTTCTCCATTGCACCCGTGCGAAGCCGGGGCGGGTCGCTAGTTAGCTATAAAGTTGAAAATCTAATAAAGAAAGACAGATTGTAGTAGCTTGATGTGCTGGCGTCTGTACATATTTTAAGTTAATCTTCCTGAAGATATTTATTCATTTTTATTTGCACCCCATGCACCTTCAATCCGTCCGCTCAAACAGCCACTCTGCAGGTAGGAACGTGCGTCCATTGTGCTGTAATTGACCGATTTCACCACCATATTGAAATGCCGGCCATTCTAAATGAGAAAATCACGCTTTAATGCTCGGGTTACACGAGGCTAGCTTTTCAAAGCTATGAGAAGCACTCTGACAAGCTAGAACCTTGGTATACTATCCTGGCTTGCTATTCCGGTTTGGCTCATGCTAATGTTGTTTACAAGATGCCAGATACTTAGCCAGTATACCTACAACGTGTAACGTTAAATGCGCAAAACCTGAAAATAGTTTGATCAGAATAACGAGCAGAATTAATTGAACCACTTTTTAATATAGGTCACATTTTTCAAAAAATCTTCAATAAAAACGTTGCCGTGTCTATTTATTAATAGGTCAAGCAAGCCAATGTCAGCGCGGCGCAGCGGCCCGGTGACGACTCCTCCCTCGGTAAAGCGTCGTCGCAGACGCAAGAAACGATCAGAATGGCCAGTAAAACTAAAACAGCACATAAAACCTTTACAATTTTTTTAATGACTTATTTTCTCTCTGATATAGGTCAATTGAATTAAAAATCAGTTGGGGTGTCTGAGGTTTTGCGCATTTAACGTTACTCGTTGTAGTACAACACGTGGTCGCGGTCAGAAAAAGAAAATGAATAGACACTAGCCAATCGAATACTAGCTTCGCCGGCCACATCAAGCTAGTACACAAGCTTTTATACGAGTTGTAAAATCAGTGGTGTGGGTGATACTAGCTCTAAAAATTGAACCCCATCTTATTAAACTATCCTTGCATGAGCCGCTAACTTACCAGTCTAGAAATGAAGCTAGTTCTGTAATACGAAGCCAGACTTACTAGCTTGCTAGCTCACTAAGCTAGCTTGAGAATCTAGCCTCGTGTAACCTGGGCATAACGGCTTTCATGGATGACGCCACAATTGAAATGCCCCAGAGTATTTTGTGCATGCAGGCGATATTTTATTGTTGAAGGTATTTCTTTAAAGATTTTTCTGTTTTTGGTTGCTTGATTTCGTGGGAACGAAGAGTAGGTAAGTGTATCGAAAGAACAAAGATTTCCTGATTATTTTTACGGTGATATTATCCAAGATGACGCTTTGGGTCATCGTTATTTCTGCTAAACCAATTACAGGCAATTTGGAATTATCAAGGAGTCTGTCAGTCAGAAAGATGAAGCTAGGTACCCAATTCAAAGGGTAGTTGGTACCTATAGGAAGAACGGGCAAGCAACTCACGGACACTCTTTTAAATCAAAATACTCTCACAAAAGGTCACCATTCACCGAGCCTTTTTTATTTTATTTTTTATTTATTCCTTTATTTCAGGCAACTAAGGCCCATACAAAAAAACATTACATACTACTAAAAACATACTTATAAACTAACCACTATACTAGCTATGTTGGGGTCGACTTCCAGTCAAACCGGATGCAGCTGAATATCAGTATTTTGTCACAAAAGGTATGGCTCATAAAATCTTCCTTATCCTAAGGCTAGGTCTTCCCTACCATTCCGGCGCCCCTCGGTCTACTCCTTAAAATGCAATGGTCGCTGTAGCACCATGAAACACGAGGCTTCAGGCCTTCAGTGCACATCTTGGGGTTCATTTGATTAATCGAGCCTGGTCAAACCACGCTGGGGTCAGTTTATTTCAGTGTATTTCATTGACCCGCTGTTTCACCCGCATAAATCTCGATCCCGTAAGAATATCGGGATAAAAAATATTCTATGTGTTAATCCTGGTTATAAACTATTTGTGTTCCAAATTTCATCAAAATTGGTCCAGCCGTTTCAGCTTGAAGAAGTAACAAACATACACACACACACACACTCTCAAACTTTCGCTTGTATAATATTAGTGTGATTCCGATATCCTATTTAACGAATAAACAATTTCAGTTCACATCGATGTTGTAGGTATTATGTTAATGAATACGAGCAAGCATTTAAAACTAGTCTCGAATCGACTATTTGGAGAACAGGCTATAGGTATTCACAGTTACATCACTAACATTGGATGTCACGATCTCGGGATAACATTGTGCATTGGATCATCCCTCATTAGCCGCCCTTCGCAGTGATCCAATAAGAGATGTATTGCTGGTATTGTGGTAATCGGCTTTATTGTTCGGTCAAGGGACTTAGATTTATTTATGGGGTTTTTTCACGTAGCAACACGCCTAGTGCCCAAAGGGTTATAAATGATAAATTATTTATTTTCTGTAAGTAGGTTTGTTTTGTACAAACCTACTTACAGAAAATAAATCATTGAAAGGATTTAAAGGCCGAAACAAACTCAGAGGTCAGTCTCTTTTAACCCTTAAATGCATGATTTATTTTATCGTATTGCAAAAAATGCTATTGTATAGGTATTTGTCTATAGAATTTAGATAATAAATATATAATAATTATACAATAATATTAATATTCATAGAGTATATATATTGTTTTGAAAAAAAGAGGTACGTTCAGAAACTCACAGCTATCACAATCTTAAAAAAATTAAATGACGTACTTTGTTGCCAAATGGCAACATTATGCATTTAAGGGTTAAAGTCCAGACATAATCTTGGTCAAATCATGTGAAGACCATGTAGATTGGTGTCTGAAATGGTCTTTTGAGTAAAGAACCACACAGATTGAGCGGACCTGTCCAGTCAGTGCACGCATTTGTCAAAAATCGTGCAACCCAACTCAGAACTTGAGGAGCCTTATGATTCGACGAACAATACCAATGAAAGGACATTTGGGTAGGCCGCGATTTTTATGTGTATATAAAAATTCGGAAATAATCTTTGATCTTTGAGGACCATGTAGGTCTGAAGTGGTAAGACATCCATATGTCACCAGTTATATTTAAAAGTCCCATGTGATTAGGGAGGAGTTTATTACCATCAGCTGCTCACAAATCCAGACTCCAGGCTGCAACTGAGAAATACCTGATGGAAAAACTCTGATGGCACGGTTGGCGCAGTGGTTAAGCTATTGACTGCTGCGCTGCGTGTCGCGGGTTCGATTCCAGCACGAAACAAATATTTGTATAACCTACAAGTAGTTGTTCCTGGTCTGGCTGTTTGTATTATGTGATTTAAATGTTTGTAAAAGCACCCACAATACAGGAGAAATTCGTAGTGTAGGGCAAAGTTTTTATTTTAAAAAAATAAAAAAAAAGAAACTCAATAACACTTTCTCTGACCTGGGAATTGATAATTTTTAGGGTTCCCGTACCTCAAAAAGAAAAAAGGAACCCTTATAGGACCACTTCTGTCAGTCTGTCTGTCAGTCTGTCAAGACCCCTTTTCTCAGAAACGCGTGGAGGTATCAAGTTGAAATTAATACCAAATACCCACGTGTTATAATGTCTAATGTCCCTTGGGGCTATAAAAAATCAAGCTTTTAAGTCAACACCATAAAAAAATACGGCCATTTATATATATTACGGCATATGTTGATACTCCCAAATAAATCAAAACCTATATAGGGTGCTACCCCTTGACCTAGAATCACGAAATTTGACAAGAAACAAAGTCTCACATCACAAGTAAAGGAAAAAGTTCTAAAATCGTTATTTTTGTAGTTTTATCGCAGTTTTTTTTTGCGATTACAAACTTGCGTTTGCAGCTGCAGAATTGACCGTGACGTATGGGAGAACATCTTTACAACTACCTATACAAAGTTAAGTTTATTCTTGTTTGGGACCACTTCGGAACGCTTCATTAAGCGTAGTCCGACAGGCATTTGGTCGGTTTTTAATTACTATTTTTCCCATTTACTCTTTTAAACGAGCTAAAATTCTTGTAACACTCAGCGTTATAAGTATCCATAAAAAAGGTAGTACGGTTATTGCATCAGATGGGACTCAAACTCACGACCATTCCGAGTGTGTCTTTGTGGGGCTTTTAAACCACTTCATTTTATCTACTATAACCCGTCACAAAATAGTGAACATTCGTAAATTTAAAGAACTAACGAACCCAAATACTTTGCAAAATATTTACCTACACTCTTAGAACACAAACAAAACAATGCTTCTCAAAGTTATTACAGCTTGCAACTTTACAAAAACTTTCATTAAACGTCCTTGAACCTTACCTTTTTGTTTTTAAAGGTTATTTTGGTATGTTTTGTATATTTTTAAGGGTATATACAGACTGATACAGACTGCAGACACATTAGTGTGGTAGACGCAGCAGGTGCAAGGAATGGGTCGTAAAGTAACAGTTTTTACGGAACTTAGTCTATTACCAATACTTAGTCTAGTACCACTCCAGACTCTCTGATGTTTTGTGATGTGAATACCTCGTCTCGGTCTGAAAACACCACATACTCGTATTTATGTGATGGAATAAATGGAAAAGTTCGGATTGATTTTCTTTTGTCTTCAGAAATAGTAACTTGTATAGGGGCTTGCGGCTAAGTAATAGCAGCCACACGGGTCGATCGATCAGGTTAAGCTACGCTTGCTACGGTTGGTACGTGGATGGGTGACCATCTTCACATACCAAGACCCCTTCGAGCCTCGGAAAGCAAGCTAAGCCGTTGGTCCCGGCTGCCATTCGTGGATCTTTGACAGTCGTTACGGGTCGTCAGTAGCCCGAAAGCCTGACAACCAGTCTTACCAAGGGGTATCGTATTACCCCAGTAACTGGGTTTTGGAGGTCATATAGGCGGTCGCTTCATGTAAAATACTGGTATACAGCTGCATCCGGTTATACTGGAGCCGACCCCAACATAGTTGGGGAAAGGCTAGGCAGATGATGATGAACGAATGATATAAAACAGTGAGTTTTTGAACAGGGATCAATGTGCACTTTTAGAATTTCTAAGCTGACGGTATTATCCTGGACGTCCACGTCACGGCATCACGATAACATGGAAGTGCAATGTATGGAAATACAGGGTGGCCAAAAAGTCGTGGATCAAACGAAATAGAAAGATAAAAAAGGTCATTTCCAATAAAAAATCTTTCTACAGCATGGTCATAATTCAATTGCCCTTAAAGATATGAATATTTTTGTTTGGATTTTGATCGGATTTGAAAAAAATCTCTTTGTATTTGATAGCCCAGTTTTTGAGGAAAGTTGTACAACATTACGCTGGGATCCTTAGAAACCGAACAAAAGTAAAAAAATCTGAAAAAACGCTAGTGAAAACGAAGTAATACCGCAGGCAGGCGATGCGATGTAACGGGGTGGGTCGGGGGAACAAGAACTTTCACTCGGATGATGTCACGGGCAAAAGCTAGTGTTCTATGTTAGAGGGTTTGGTTTCCGCACTCAGTCCTATATGTACTGGCGTAGTGCGGGGCGCCCCCCAGCTAGATGGACGGACGATCTAAAGAAGGTGGCTGGGGTAGACTGGATTAGGAAGGCGGAGGACAGGGTGTTGTGGCGCAGGCCTCTCCCAAGGCCAAGGTCCAGCAGTGGACTGCGATAGGCTGGGTTGATTGATTGACTCGGTCCTATAGAGGTATGAAGAACAGGGTGTAAAGTTCACTCAACCTCCATATAAAAGGAAAGATCCTCCGACCAGACGGGTGTTGTGTCTGGCGGGCAACTGTCCGACGATTCATGTCGGCCGTTGTATATATGCTAGTTGCGCGGTAAACTCTGCTTGCGAGATGCAGAATTTTTTGTGACGTCAGTATGACGCGTAGTTCGCATTTGGCGTTGTAGATACTGCTACAATCCTTAAGGTGGACCATTGTGCGTGACACTCACAATAATACGTAAGTTATATAAAATTACCAACTTCAGAAAAATATCAGTACGTAAGGACAAAAAATATCCTTAACTACTCAAAAAAAAAAAACAAAGACAAATACCCACAACCCTACTTTTATCCGCAAGATTGATGCTAACGTTTCCATTCCTTCCGCATCAAGCAAATCTATCCATTACTCGTCTGCTAAATTCCCTCCACGGTCCTGTCTGCCAAATGGAAAATATCTCTCTTGAAACAATCGGCCAAATGATTTTGAACCTTATGTGAATGTGGTAAAAGAGGTGGTGGTAGAGCAGAATAGAGTTGTGATGGGTCTTGTGAAGTTGGTCAGGTTGTCACCGAAGTTATGAGACAGCTAGTCTGTAGTAAATGTCTGACTGAAACTGTGTTGTTGTTTGGTCTGTATAATTATGTTGATACCTAGAGTATCAACATATTTATACAGACCAAACAACATAGCTAATTAGCGTTAGATAACTGATCATCAGTATCATCTGTTTAGCCTTTTCCCAACTACGTTAGGGTCGGCTTCTAGTCTAACCGGACAGACGGACATGGCGAAACTATAAGGGTTCTTTGTTGACTCATCAACATCCCAAAGTAGTTGGGGTCGGCTTCCAGTGTAACCGGATGCAGCTGAATACCAGTATTTTACATGGAGGGACTGCCTATCTGACCTCCACAACTCAGTTACTGGGTAATACGATACGCTTTGGTAAGACTGATTGTCAAACTTTCGGGCTTCTGACTACCCGTAACGACTGTCAAAGATCCTCGAATGACAGCCGGGACCAACGGCTTAACGTACTTTTCGAGGCACGGAGGGTTCTCGGTATGTAAAGATGGTCATCCATCCACAGAACAACCGCGGCAAGCGTAGCTTAAGCTGGTTGATCGACCTGTGCGACTGTTATTAGTTCCTTGTTGACTACGAAACCCTAAAAACAAACTAGATTTACTGTACTTCATACTATGTTCTGTACTGTACTTCATAGTAGAAATTAAAACAATTAGGTCATACTCGGCTGTCAAGCTGCTACTGTAATATATATATATGTATACAATACATAGTTATTCGTTATACATTATCTTGTTTTACCGCGAGTCAATAGTAATTACTGTCATCAAAATATCAGCTTTCATAATGAAACTCGTCCAGCGTAGATATGAAATCCAATTTCCCTCCGCAAACAAAAATAAAAATATATTCGCAATAATTGGACCTGTAACGAAAATTACAGAGATTTCGTTCAATTATTTCAAATATTCGCTGTATTCATAACTAGGTTCTGCCCGTCACTTTGTTCGCGTGGAAGTCGTAAGATACACAATATACTAAAACCAGTCGGTTATCTTTTAAAGTGAAGGCACGTGAACATATTCGTCAGTAGTTGGTCGTAACATCCCAGCGCTGATTTGCTGGATTCATTTTCTCCTCTACCGGTAATTTTTGTCCTAACTGATCATTTTGTTTATATGTATGTATGTATCTATCTATGTACCTATTAGTATTAGTTCTTGTATTTTATAGTCAGTAGCTATCTATCCCGTATGTTACACCTGTCATATTTTGTCCCTGCATCACCCTAAGGTTGACTGGTAAAAAATGCCTCAGGCATTAAGTCCGCCTTTGTACAGTATTTTTTTTTTTACTTGTGCATAAAGTTATAATAAATAAAGACATTTGATAACACACCTTCAACCCCGACCCACAGCATCGCATCGCATCACCCGCCTGCGCTATTACATAATTTTCGCTTGGCGTTCTTTCTGAGTTTTTTTCTTTTTTCGCGGCTTCTATGGGTCGATGCCTATTGTTTAATAATATAACCTTCCTCAAAAATCAAGCTAATAGAATTTTCGAATCCGGCTGTTAGCGCCAGAGATCAGCGCGTTCAAGTAAACAAACATCATCATCATCATCACCTGCCATGCCTTTTCCCAACTATGTTGGGGTCGGCTTCCAGTCTAACCGGATGCAGCTGAATACCAGTATTTTACATGGAGCGACTGCCTATCTGACCTCCACAACCCAGTTACTGGGTAATACGATACCCCTTGGTAAGACTAGGTGTCAGATTTTCGGGCTTCTGGCTACCCGTAACGACTGTCAAAGATCTACGAATGACAGCCGGGACGTTGGTCCCGGCTGTCATTCGTTAAGCCGTTGGGCTTAACGTGCTTTCCGAGGCACGGAGGGGTCTCGGTATGTAAAGATGGTCACCCATCCACAGACCAACCACGGAAAGCGTAGCTTAACCCGATCGATCGACCTGTGCGGCTGTTATTATTTAGCCACGGGCCCCTCGTTCAAGTAAACAAACACTTCAGCTTTATTATATTATTATAGATTCTGTCAATATATTCCTTCAATTGTGTTGATGTTGTTTTGTTTTGCTAAGGTGTTTCAAAAGGATATAATATTATCTCTAGGGAAGTGCGCACCCTACCAAGCGTTTACACTCAAAACAAGGTGTGGCAGGAATATCGATGCGCGATCTCTTACCATGAAATTCAGTACATGATTATGCCCCTGTGTCGAAATTTTTCGTCGGTTATTAAAAAAAAAAGCTGTTCCATACATTATTTGACGGCACGGTTGGCGCAGTGGTTAAGCTATTGACTGCTGCGCTGCGTGTCGCGGGTTCGATTCCCACACGGAACAAATATTTGTATGACGGTTCTGGCTGTTTGTATATTTGTAAACGCACCCACAATACAGGACAAATACCTAGTTTGAGGCAACGTTTTTTTTTTTAAAGAAAAGAAAGATTATGAACGCGTAAATATTCCACTTTTCTAAGCAACAGCTGATTTTATTTGATAAACGTCGAAAATTTATACGCTAGGAGGTCTTAAACCATATGCTAAATTCATGGTTTGGGATTGTAAACAACTTGTAAACAAATTGTGATATTTGTTTTCAAAAGCTCTTGTAAAATACTTGTCTCGAACATGTCGTGTGTAAAACATATTTTATTCTTAACTATTTTGCTCCCCTTCTTTACAAGTTTCGGATAAAACTAGTCTTTAGAACTTATTTTAGGTGTAAAAGATAAACGAAACTAATCTACACAACATGTTAAAAAACATTTTTTATACCTTGATGTGAACTCGGGGTAAACTGTGTCATCGCAAACATTAGGTGAGATAGTAGACAAGTGCTAGTGAGCCCAGAGAATTCATCTGTGGATGTCGTAAAGATCCACTAAAGGTTTAAGTCAAGTAAGCATCTTGGCCAACTTCCCTTGTGGTTTGTAAAAGTCCACAGAGGGCCCGACATCACACCTAAACGACAACGGTGTCGCGGGCGCATCTTGATTAATATATGTGTTGTCTTTGGTCCCTGGCCCTGACATCAAGTGCTTGAGTACAAGGCCTTTGGCTACGTTGTATATTTAATGTCTTTTTATTTTTTTATTTTTCATTATTATTTTGTTTTTTATTTGTAACGTGTAACGTGTAAAAGGCTAGGCAGATGATTGGTAAAGTACGTTTTGTTTGTGCAGAATAAGCGTTTTTTCTTTCTTTCCAATTCGTAAGAGAATGAATAATTTATTCACACGGACCACAGTCGACTGTCAAAATCAACCGCGTGGGCTATTCCGACCATATCAGGGCCAAGTGGTAGCCACGTTCAATGCAACCACCACCAAGAGTGCGCACTAGCAGCCAACCACATAGCAGACAGAATGATCTGTCTGTCTGAAAACACTAGCCACAACGTAACCACATCGCAACTAGTAGCGACAACGCAACCACAACGCCACTTCAAGAAGTTGCAGCGTCACTATCCACAGGTAATCACTGCTTGCCTATATTTTGTTGGCGCGATGTGATGAAGTTCTGGTACGTGCGTATGGGTCCTAAGAGACAGAACAACAATTAAAGTTAATGCTCAAGAGACAAGAGCAGTGTGACAGCCCTATCCCAATGAAATCCGATCCTGTGAAGTCCTTGAATGCAACCCAGCATCCTCTACAAATTACATGTCCAAGCATTTATGTGAATATTTTATGGACATTTAAATCAGTGTCGTTAGCACCATTCATATTCAAATTATTGTACACGACTGTACAGGCAGACTCCAACGCTTTGTAAATCGATATGATGCTGTATGCAATGTAAATGTACCTATTTTGTTTTTGAATGTACCTTTAATAGTATTGGCAACTATTTATTTTCGAATTTGTTTTGGCAGGACCCAAAACAAATTCGAAAATAAATAGTAAATTTGAAATTTGGAATGCTAAATAAACTGTTGTAACAGAATGCATTCAAATTCAAATAGGAAAAAAGAAAACTATCAAGTTGGATTTGACAAACCCTTATTTGTATTTGTTTTCTCTTTTGTTGTATTTATTTCAGTCGCCGTTCAATAAAATTGATGGTAAACCATCAAATCAAACTAAAGTTAGGGTACCTACTTCAACACTTTATTTTATATTTTATCTTCCAAATGAAAAAAAAAAACGTGTGCACTCTCGGCACGAACGAACTTCAAAATGAAAATCCAAAATGGCCGCTGCGACAATATTAAAACTAATAAAAATTTGAACACCTTCGCAGCCGCAATATTGGATTTTCATTTTGAACTCCGTTCCTTCAGAGCCCTCGAAAACCATGAAATCGACACCCATGATAAAAAAAATTCAAAACAAAGTTCTACGATACTGCAGAGTTTTTGTTATAACAATATACAGGTCTCATAAATCGATAAAACCATTACCCGGAAGGCCAATCAAACGTGGGTATGTACTATGGTTACGTGGCCCGTGTACCAATTTCTCAGAACGAAGCAGAGCCACGAATATATTCAGTTATCATAGTAGGGGTAGTACTTATATCAAACCAAGCATCGAAAATTAACTCTACAGCCCGCTTTAAACTAACGCAAAGCTGGTAGGAAATCGTAGATGCCAGGAAAATTACTACGCCTTTTCAGGAGCATAAAAGTATAACGGCGTGTTTCTAACTAAAAGACTTCGCACACAAGCGACCTCTGAACGCGTGCAGCCCGCGGCCCAGACGGGATGACGAGCCCACTGTGCGAGAAGCACAAAATACACAACTTCCAACGCGTTAGAAGAGCACAGAATAGTGATATTGACCTTGCGGGCGCTGACGTCATTCGCGACCTAGCTGCAGCTTCCCCTGTATTTCGTTTCTATGTGTGTGTGAACCAGACCCTGAAAATATATGTGTGCGTTCGATTTCCTCGAGTTTTCACTTGTGTGCGTGTCCTATCCATGTTTTTGTATTGTCCCCTGTATCTGCAGGGTTTCGTGCAACAGGCGGGTATGTGTGTGTGTTGTGACATTGATTTCTCGTCTCCCGTGAAAGCAACAGGCGAATAACATTGTTCGCGTCTTAGACAAATATACAGGGGTTTTACTAGCGTAATATCGCTGAGTTGGCCACGTTAATATGCGTAATAAAGGTCCCAGCGGAGATTGTGGCTCGGAGTATTAGTAACAAAGTTAGGGGGCATTAAACTGTCTTGTTTGGTTAATGGTGACATTATAGTTAGGCTTTTGTTTATACCTACTCAAATAACGAGTTGTAGATTTTGTAGGGTGGCGAGAAATCGTGAGGCGAATCTCGTCAGCCCTTAGACCAGAAGCTACATGAGGACTACGACCGCTTTGACAAGAGTGCCGAAGAAGAAGAAGAGACTATAAAATAATAAAAAATAAAAATGTTTATTCCAATTACATACAATGAAAACACGCATGACTTGGAGATCACCTTTTAAGCAAGAAGAAGGCTTGTGTTAGGTGAACTCCGCTCTTCCACTTATCATGATAAGAGGTATGCAATTGAAAAACAAAAAACACGTTACAATCAAATTAAAATAAAACAAAGAAAAGAAGCGCACTTGTGTAATGTATGCGAGTGAATAAGTGTGTGTGTGACTCAAACAACTATTGTTTGTAATTGAGGAGCGTCGGAACAAAAACCGATATGTCTTAATTAAGACATTATTTTTTTTTATTTTTTTTCTGTTACAAAATGTTTAATTATACACCCTTCAGGAAAGAAATCAATTAAAAAACAGTTACATCCATCTTAAAAAAAATATCAAAATACTGTGGTCAAATCAAAACCGGCAAATAATTTTTTAAATTCAACATGTTCTTGTTGTTCATGTTGTCTTGTTCATGTTGTTGGATTAAAAACCGATAATACTTATTAAGTTTTACACAATTCAACAATGGTCGGTTCAAATTCAATTCAGTTCAATACCGACATATCCATTTTGGTTTCGTCAAAAACCGATATATCCAAATGATCGCGTCAAAAACCGATATATCCATACTTGTCCGCCAAGTGTCTCCCTAAATTAAGTATCTACCCTCCGTCAAGTTTCACACATCAATCGATGTCACTTTAACTGCAAATTGACATGCTATAATTTTCCACTTTTGTAACATTAAAAAACTTACAAGCTTTTTTTTAGTTTGTGAAAAATATGGTAAATTCGATATATCGGTTTTCGTTCCGACGCTCCTCAATTTATTTCATCACCATTGCTCTCAAAGACGGTGAAGGAAAACTTCCAGAGGAAACCGGCATGTCTTAGAACCAACAATTCGAAGACATGTGACATCTACTACCTCGCACTGGGCCCGTGTGGTCTACCACACGGCCGTAATCTATTACGGCCTACTTCCTCTCACACACACAGAATTGTATTTTAACTTTATATTTTTAATCAGATTTCGGTATGACTAACTGAAGTAGCATTTTTCCTGTTCCTTCCTTCCTTTTGATTATTTTCTCCGCAAGTCCCAGGATATTCGTCCTTTCCGGGACTGTAATTCTTGCTTTGTACTCAATTGAAATATACGGATTTCTGGAGGTTTGACAGGGATTTCGGCTCCCGTATTCAACCTTGGTGAAATTCAAAGGGAAGTTATCTGTATTAAGTCCTTGACCGGGGCCAGAACTGGCGGCTTAACCGGTTAAAAACCTGGGACGTACAGTCAGCGACAAAAGTCGATTAAAAATTCAGTTTTTTAAACCTTAATTAACAGAAGGAAAATTAGAAGAAAATCCATTGTTAGCTTTTAAAATAAATAGGAAATGCTAAAATAGAATGTATCGAATAACTTTGAATCAATTTTGATGATGTGTAAAAGTAACAGTGTTAATCGACTCTTGTCGCTGAACGTACAGACCTGCCTGAAACTGTCAAAATTTCCCAATCAACTTTGAACCTTATCCTTTAGCGATCAAGTTGAATATCTATTAAAGAAATTTGACAGATTGTAGTAGCTTGATGTCAGCGCGTCTGTACAATATTTTAACATCTTCAAGATGGTAGATTAATGTATATATACGACTTACATTATCTCAATGCAATCATGGAGGAGCAAGGAGCAATAGTGGCCCAGTGGTAATGGCACGACTTAGATACGAGTTGCAGGTCGTGAGTTCGAACACATCATACTTCTGAATTCAAAACGGTGAAGGAAAACATCATGAGGAAACTAAAAAAATCAGAAAAAAAATCTGAGACATGTGACATTTACCCAAATATAATACAAAGAATGTTGTGGAACTGTCAAAATGAAACCCATTGCTACGGATAGTGTGTTACGCACTTGACCTGCAGGGTGACATACATCGATGCGCAACTCATTACTGTGAATCCTCTGGATCCCCCTGTGTTGAAGTTGTTGCGTTGGTTATTTAAAAAAAAAAAATGCGGTTGCCATACCTTTTGACCGCGTAACTGGTTTTCTATGAAGCACCTGCTTATTTCTAGAATCATGTGCTGAATTCGCGGTTAAAGTCTGTGCACTGCAGTGCTATTCTGTAAAAATCTCACCGTGAGAACTTAGGTGAAGTGAGCGGGAAGTGAGCTGTCATTTGGGATTAACACTATTGACAGTGCTCACTTCAAGCTCACATTTCACGGTGAGATTTTTATAGAATCGATCGGCTGGTGTCCCCGCCATCCTGTAGAAGGAAGTGACGATTAAACTAAGTTCGACAGTGGCGCCGATTCCTTTTTCTTCACAAACCAAACTAAATGTAAGCTCAGTGCATCTTTTTCTTTCTATTTCATTAAGAAAAGAACAGAAGATAAATTTATGTTTAGTCCTGTCAAATTAATCAGCGCCTCACGTAAATTGACGTAATTTTAGTAGGTAAGTTTTTAATCTCGTCTAAAATTAGATAGAGTAGTGTCAGGCGCTGATTAATTCGACAGGACTGGACTATAAAATATCTTCTGTCCTTTTCTTAATGAAATAGAAAGAAAAAGATGCACTGAACTTAAATTTAGTTTAGTCTGTGAAGAATAGAATCGGCACCAATGTCTGGATAGCCACTGTCTTCAAGATAAATTGATTTGCACGGAATCATCAACCAGAAGTTAACCAATTTTTCTCCGTAGGTAGTGAATAAGCCATAAAATCGTATTGCAATTTTAGTGGATTAACGTAGATAAATAAAAGAGTAATTACATCTTCCTTCCACCATCACAGAGACTGCGAACCAACATAGCGTGGGTTGACCACTGTTTATTGCCCTACTTAGAAACTGCGTGGGTGTTGGCAGTGAAGGTTAAGATCGTGAAATTAGGAAGAATGAGGACTTTATTGACTTTTAGCCATTTGGATATATTTAGTTAACTAAAAAAATACCCAAAAATTCTTGGTACAAGGAAGTAAGCTGGCCGTCGCCGAGAGAATGCGTTCCTAACAGCTCTCAGTGCGACAATTCTGGTATTAACTACCAGAATTGTCGCACTGAGAGCTGTTAGTGTGAGAGCTGTTGTAAAGATCAAATTCGCCAAACATGTATTCGTTTATATGAAACTGATAGGTGTCAAGAACGCATTCTTTCTACGGCCAGACATAGCTCATTTTGATATATCTGTCTAGATATACCCCCGGTTTCACATGCGTAGATTAATTCATATACACTCAAATCTAGCTTTATAATACATAATTGTTCGTGAAAAACCGGCAAAATGTTGAACCACGCACAGTGAAGGGTGAAGGTCATAGTTGGGACGATGAAAATCAAACCATGCACAGTACTGATTTTCCTGCCGCAAAATAAGTTGGTACTTCATAATATTTCTTGAAAAAAACAAGTTTTTTCAGCGGCTGTAACCGAAAATATCTCAAAAACTATTCATTTAAATAGTGTCGTAGTCTAGTCATTTAAAATCTTAGTAATTTAATCTTTTTAATTATGGGATCCAATACACGCTTATGTGCGTTTTTCTTTACTCGGTTACATGATGATCGGTCACCCCACAATTTTTTTTCTTTTTTACTTTCACTAAACCATTGTTAGAAAATAATTATGTAACATCCGAACGGACGGACGGATATGACGAAATTATAAGGGTTCCGTTTTTGTCACTTAGCTAAGGAACCCTAAACGCACTTTGACTGTCCCTTTCAGAATCGGTGGGTCATGTCTTGTGTAGATGTGGCAAGTCATTGCAAATAAAAAAAAAATGTAGATAATTATATAAGCTATATTAAAGGGCATATCGTATTACCCCGTAACTGGGTTGTACAGGTCAGATAGGCAGGCACTCCATGTAAAATACTGGTATTCAGCTGCATTCGGTTAGACTGGAAGCCGACCCCAACATAGTTGGGAAGAGGCATGGCAGATGATGATGAAATTGGGTTTTTATATCTGGAATTTCTTAGTAGCAGCACTAAGTCTGGATTTGTACTAAATTGATGGAAATAGGTTTGCCCCTATTTATTTATTTATATATTATTTATTGTACACCACAAAAATACACAACATAAAAAACCCTCCCCCCCCCCTATTGCGTGGGACTAAAACAACTGGCCAGATGTAGGTGAACCTTACGTACACTGTGACGTGAGAGGTTTACGTGGGAGATAAATAATAACTACGTAAAGTGTCAACATAAAAAGTATACTTTAAAAATTTAGAAGATTGAAGAGAAAAGGTGTGGGCAGGTTTATGGTCACAAGGTTTCTTTAGAATCCCTTGGGTGTAGCACAGTACTCTCCAGGCTTAGCTTAGTGTAGCGATGACCGTAGCGGTATGCCATGCTGCAGACGCCAAGTGCGGTGCCGATCGGCGGACACCTGGCGCGGAGCTCGATGATATTTGGGTTTGCTGGAAAGTGGTGGCCTGTGGATAGAAACCTTTAAGAATTTTGAGCTGGTACGTGAACCGGAACTTCGGATGTTCATGCAGCCGGAACTTCGGATGTTGAGCCGGAACTTAGGACCCCAATACGGGGTTCCACTGAGTTTACGAGTATTACTTAGTTGATTAGAAATATAAGATTAAGAGTTGCCATCGGAGACCACAGTGGCTGCGGTGGAGGTCTCCCACACATGCCGCACCGCTAAAAATGAACGACGAAAGCGTGAGCCTCCGTAGTCAGCATGTGACGGTCTGGTAAGCCGGCGCGTATAATGTTGACGGCCGGGCTTGCCAAGTCCATCGCCTTTGTCATCACAAGGGAGAGGGAATGCCAAAAAATCATAATCAAAATTCATATAATGAAACTAAGCTGAGAATCAGCACTATTCGAACGTCAAAATTACAAAAGAAAGTCCCCCAAAACGCCCGCCCTTCACCTAGTGCTTTCGTTGGGGACATCCAAGACGAATTCTACTGAGGCGACCCATGGTCACGCGCATTGCGTTGAATAAAGACGTTGGCAATTTGTTATTTTATTGAAAGTAACGATAAAACACCTCTGCCCAACCTTTTGGGGCAACTAAGCGTCATGTTATGTTCTGCTATTATATGAAACATAGTTTTCCATGAAATACTGTCGGTAAGTATTAATAATGAAGCATGTTTGCAAATATTAAAGGGCATACAATATGAGATAATTAAGGCATATATACAAACATAAAGAGCGCTGCATTATTATTACGGTTGTGTAAGGGATAGGTTAATGAGTATTGTAAGGGTGAGACAACAAAGCTTAATGTGAATATTGTTTTGAAAATAAACTGCTTCAAAAATACTTAATTATTGCTGAAGATAAGATAAGATAAGATATTTATTTGTAGAAACATGAGTATACATACAAGGCATGCAGGTTGTTCATCAACAAAAAAGATCCGTCATGTCGGCCTTTGTGGCATACAAATATATAGGTAAGAAAGTAGGTATTTAAACAAAACTAAAACATTATTAAATTTTCATGCATACTAAAAATTTAAACATTAAACTTGAATTAAATTGTCCTATAGTCTAATAAAATTATAAATTGTAAATATCATAAAATGTCAGTAAACATTTGTTAAATTTGTAATATTACATTTTGTCATCTAAAAATTCTAAAATACTGTAGTATGCTTTCCCAACTAGATATAATTTTAGCTGCTTTTTTAGTATGTGTGCGCTTAGTTCCCTCAATCCCTTAGGAAGCTTATTAAATATTAAAGGCGCCATGCAAAATACACTTTTCCGCATTAATGCTGTTTTGGAACCATGTGAGCAAAGCATTGTGTTATCGCGTCTGACGCGACTGACTTTGTCTGCCATGCGTGGAAATAATTGCTGATTACATTTTACAAACATGACAACTTCGAATATGTACAGAGATGGTAGCGTCAGTATGTTATAATTAATGAAATACGGTTTACAACTGTCAGTGGAATGTAATTTAAACATCGTTCTAATACACCGTTTTTGGGCTTTGAAAGGCATATCCTTGTCAGTTGAATTGCCCCAAAGGATAATTCCATACCTTAGGTGCGATGAAACTAGGCCGTGGTAGGCTGTTAGCAATGCGTCAGTGTTAAGCACAGGAACTAATTTGTGTAGGGCATAAGAAGAGTTACTAATTTTTTTTGTTAAAATTTCAACGTGTTCTTTCCAATTTAACTTTTTGTCAATAGTTACACCGAGGAATTTAGCAGTGTTGACTTCTTTAATTATTTTGTCATTATATTGGACCTTAAGATCAGGTAAAGTTGGTAAGCGTTGACTGAAATGCATAATATTAGTTTTATTAAGATTTATCCTTAAATTATTATTATCCAAATATTTTATTATTGAAGTAAGAGAATTATTAATGTCACTTTTATATTTGTCTTTAGTATCGCATTGAATTGTTATGGTACTGTCGTCAGCAAAGAGAGTCACATGTTGATCAACAAATTTAGGTAGGTCATTTATAAACAATATGAATAGTGAAGGGCCCAACACACTGCCTTGAGGAACTCCATATTTAATTACAAGTTCATGCGATTGGAATATTTCTTCACGTTTAGTTTCTGTATTTATTGAGGATATTTCTGTGAGTTGCTTTCTATTATCTAAATATGATTTAAATAGTTTTAGAACGTTGCCTCTAACACCGTAAGCCTCCATTTTATCTAAGAGAATATCATGCCTAACGTAATCGAACGCTTGGGTCATGTCACAGAATATTGTGCAAACAGGGTTGGTCTTATCAACATTTAGCATAACTCTGTACAAAAAATCATAAAATACTATATTAATAGTTTGATTTTCTCTAAACCCTTTTTGCTCGTTCACTAATAGATTATTTTTTTCCAAATATTTGCTTAATTTTTTGTGTATAAATTTTTCATAAATTTTGGAGAAAACACTTAAAATCGAGATCGGTCTGTAATTTTCTATGTTATCTTTATTTCCCTTTTTAAACAATGGTTTAACTATAGATTTTTTTAAATCGTCTGGAAAGATGCCCGTGCTTATGGTCAAATTAATGAGATGACTTATATGCGTACATATTTCTGTAGAAACTGATTTAAGAATTTTTGTTGATATTCCGTCATGACCAACGCTATTTGTATTCTTCAATGAGTTTATTATCTTAAATACGTCCTGTGGTAGACAGGGATGCATGAAAAACGATTTTTCGCTATTTAAAATTTTCGAGGTAACGTTATGTCCTGATTCTGATATTGGGATAACTTTGTCAATAAAATAACTATTAAAAGTATCCGCTATTTTTTGAGGATTTGTTATAATATTACTGTCATATTTTATTTTTGATATAGGATTTCTAGGGACGTTTTGCTTTGAATCATTAATTATTTTCCAACTGGTCTTGGATTTGTTATCTGATGTTTTTATTTTGTAATTATTTTGGGTAAATTGTGTCGGCTTTGTAATTTTTTTAAATAGTTTAGAGTACTTGGTCAACTTTATTTTATTTGTTTCGTTAGGAATTCGTCTGTATATCCACAAAAGTTGCCGTTTCTTTTTACTGCTTACTGGGAAAATTGTGTCAGCTTTGTAATTTTTTTAAATAGTTTAGAGTACTTGGTCAACTTTATTTTATTTGTTTCGTTAGGAATTCGTCTGTATATCCACAAAAGTTGCCGTTTCTTTTTAAAGCTTAGTCATTTATTTCACTGTACTCGCATGGTAGATTGCAGCCCACTCCCTCTCACAGAGAGGAGGCTTGTGTCCCAGCAGAGGGAATAGGCTGATTATATCACAACTCCACAAAAAAAAAATCTTTGTTCTAAAATTTCTTTAATTATTTTTTGTTCATGATGAGACCATAATGAACAAAAAAATCATTAAAGAATTTTTTTCATAATGGAATATGAGTATTTTTCTTTTATTTTAGAAAAAAATACTCATAGTCCTTAAAAAGTTTGCTATTTTAGTAGTTATGATAATAATCTTACCGAGAGCTAGTTTATAACATGTTAGAAGACTTTAAAACTATGGGCTGCACAATGTCTCTAAAATTACATTATGCTGCATGCTCATTTAGATAAATTTGAAAACAAAATGGGGGCGTGTTAAGAAGAACAAGAAGAAAGTTTTCACCAAGACCTCATGGATTTCGAACAGCGTTATCATGGCATGGGGTTTAGTGAGAGAAAGTACTTATAAACATGAGAGAAAAAGTAATAGCGTTCACTTTTAAACTTTTTTCTACTATTTTGTAATGTTTTTGTAATTTGATATGATAGTAAAAGTTGACAAAAAAATAATATTTATTTATAATATTTTTTAATTTTTTATTAATATTTGTTTCGATTTATTTTAAAATAAAAATTCCAACTAGGGATTTCCCAAATTATTGATAAACCGCTCTCCTGGATGCAAAAGCAAACTTTCAGGGCGTATATTTTTTTTGTCTAACTATCAATAAATCTATCGAAATTTCATAATCTCATATCAAAGTCAAAATTCGTGTTGACCAGTGTTATGCTTTATGCAAGCAATTTCCCCGCTTGATGCTTAAAAACTTATTTTGTGTTTGTTTGAATCAATTAGCTTGTTCAGTTTTAATAATCAATCTACAATTTGTTACGTTATTTTCTACAATTTGTCAGATTACAAATAAAGCTACAGCATCTACGCATGTTTAGCAAGTAATTTTGTGTTTGTCATTGCATTTGTTATCGTGGACATAATCAATATATAATGTTCACACAGCTGGGACACTGGCCTCCTCTCGGTGAGACAGAGTGGGCCGTAATCCACCACGCGGGCCTAATGCTGATTTGTAGATTTTTTTTAGAATTTTTGGTTCTAGGACATGCCAGTTTCCTCGCGATGTTTTCCTTCACCATTTTAAGGTCAGTGGTGATGAAATAATTAACACAAAGTAAAACGCCTGTCTGGGATCAAATCTACGACTTGTAAGTCACGGTCGTCACCACTGAGCCACCACTGCCCTCTGGTATCGTGTATTTGGCCACAAAACAAGTTGTTTTACTGTTTTAGAACATCAAAAAAACATACGTTTTCAAATTTCTGCCTTACTAAAAGCTTTTAGGCATTTGTTATAGAATTTTGATTTGACGTCTTATTATTTTGAATAACTTTTTTTTACTGGTGTGGCCTGAGCTTTAGGTTATAAATGTATGTTTATAAGTCCTTGAATTGAACTTAACATCAACAAAGAATACATATACAGCTAATTTATTACCACAACCACTCTGTCACGAGTAAAGAGAGGGTAATGTACATATATTGAGAGGCATATCTGTAATTAATTAGTCAAAATGATTTTACGTAAATTCCTTTTCGAAAACGAAGCTGTACTGTAAGTATTCGTGCCATTTTATTAAAAAAATATATATATATAAAAAATATTTATATTATTATAAATATATAAAATTATTTTAATTGAGTTCACGACTTTTTTCATGCCAATACTGAGGATACATTGAATGCCCCTAGTATAATGATAAAAAGTTGGCATCACATGTCCAAATCCCACTGCAAATACGGTTAAAATAAAATTAAGAAATTGAGCCTGCTACATACATATTCTACATATTATATTATCAATCTTCCTAGATTTTTCCCAACATCATCATTTTACATGGAACGACTGCCTAGCTGACCTCCATATCCCAGTTACTGGATAATACGATACACCTTGGTGGTCAGACTTTAGGGCTTCTGACTACGAGGGCTGCCTTTTAAGTTGTGTCGTTTGAAATAAGTATAGACGACTTAATAGATTACCATTTATTGTTTTTCAAAGAATTCTCCGCGATATTTAATACACTTTTGCATGCGTTCGAACCAGTTTTTAAAACATTTATTCCACTCCGAAGTGAAGGTAGTCAAAATGGCTGATTTGTATGCGTCAACAGCTTCTTCGGGTGAGCTGAAACGTTGACCACGAAGACATTGCTTAATTTTGGGGAACGTAAAAAATCTTTAGGGCTTAAGTCAGGGCTGTAAGGCGGGTGATCTAAAATTTCGACATTTTAGGCTAGCTCAAAAACATCTTTGTATCGCGGGCGGTGTGCGAACTTGCATTGTCATGGTGCAGTATCAGACGACGTCTTGAGTTGTTTTTTCGAAACTCTGTGATAACTTTTGGCAAACAAACAGTGGTATACCAGTCAGTGTTAACCGTCTTGCGATCTTCTAGTACAATAGTGGCGACGTGACCACCCTACGCCACAAACGAGGCAACCATCTTTTTGTTACGTGCTCCGTGAGCGTATTATTTTGGTCGGTTTTGGCTCATCTTGGAAGACCCAGACAGTTGACTGCTGCTTGGAATCTGGATCGTAAGCATATATCCAAGACTCGTCACCACTAACCATATCACAAACGTGTTTTGACTCTCCTCGGTTGAATCGCTGCAGAGTTTTGTGACACCGTTTAACACGGGCTGCTTTTTGGTCGTCGCTAAGCAAATGTGGTATCCAACGAGAGATCAACTTTCTTACGCCGACTTATTTGTGCAGCACTTTTTGGATAGTAGTCTCTGAAATGCCGACGGCTGCCTCTATTTCACGGTATGTCACATGATGATCTTCGACGATTAGCTGCCACACGGCGTCGATATTCTCTTGCGTCATGGCGGTTTTTGGACGACCTTCACGTGGCTTGCCACTGAAGCTAGAGTGCCCACGTTGAAATTCTAAATACCAGCGTTCTACATCACTAAACACAGAAGTGATCTCCTCAAAGCACTGAAGTCGCGTTAAGCTCCTTTGAAAGTTGTAGAAAATTATCGCACGCATATTTTCCTTTGATATTTCCATTTTTACAACCGACTTGTCACCTTTGAATAGACGCTACAATAAAACTATTCGACCGATCAAAAAATATTCTTTTTTTTTCGAAATCTAAATTAAAAAAGATGAAAAAGCCATGTTTTTTTTTTTTAATCATTTCGGGAGGTTTGCAAACGACACCACTTAAAGAGCAGCCCTCGTACCCGTAACGACTGTAAAAGACGTACAAATAACAGCTGGGACCATCGGCTTAACGTGCTTTCCGAGGCGCGGAGAAGTTTCGACATGTTATGGAGCCCCCCCACGAACCCCTCCACGAACCGATCGTGGCAAGCGTAGCTTAACTCTCGATCTACCTGCAGTGCGCTTCTGTAACCATCTCACCGTAAAAATTTGGGTGAAGTGAGCGTGGAGTGAGCAGTCAGTGTCATCCTACCTGATACTAGGGATTGACTAAGCAAACATTTACAATCATAATCGAGATTTTAATACTATTGTTTTTTGCTAATTCTATTGACAATTTTATTTCATTTTAAATCTAGTATTTTATTTGTCAAAATGTTACTATTTTGTGGGGTTTTAATCTAGAAAAAAAGACTAGTCCTTATATAAGTGTGAGGGAATCCTGGTGTCCTGAAATACCAGTCTCCCACAATATAATAATTGATAAACTGTAGTTATGTACCTATTGCTTTCTTTATAATCTATACTATGTAAATGTAACTTATATTGTGGTGAGAAATAAATCTTTATTATTATTATTAGGACTACTATTTTATTTTATTTTAAACCCCCACAAAATAGTAACGTTTTGACAACTAAAATACTAGCTTTGAAATTATTTAAAATGATCTAGAATTAGCATAAAAAATATTATTAAAATCTCGATTATGATTGTAAATGTTTGCTTAGTCAATCCCTAACACCAGTGGGATGACACTGACAGCTCACTCCACGCAAGTTTTCACAGTGACATTTTTACAGAATCGACATACTGTGTGGCTGTTATTACTTAGCCGCAGCTTCCGGCCTACTTAATAAAAAACTTCAATTATCAGACACGCACAGCCTTATAGCACTGGGTTTAGAAGTACGAAACTTTACACAATACTATTTCCTACTGTACTTCCTTATATAACGAAGGTGAACACTAAGAGACTTTTGAAAATTCACCCCCTAAAAGTATTTAATAGAGAATGAAATTTTGTGTAGAAGTTTATCTTTTTTGCCAATGCGAAATCCCATCCACGCACGGCTTGTCTGTTCATAATTTTTTGCAGTATTTCGTACTAAACGACGCCGACTTAACGTGGTCTTCGAGGTCGGACTGAATGTGGAAGGACGAAGAAGAAGAAGTGTCATACATAATGTTCAACAATCTGTTTGGATAATTATGATCTTATTAATTATAATAATGATGTAATAATGGTGAAGTATGTAGTACCAAGTCACTACATAGTATAAAACAAAGTCGCTTCCCTGTCTGTCTGTCCCTATATATGCTTAGATCTTTAAAACTGCTCAACGGATTTTGATGCGGTTTTTTTTTAATAGATAGAGTAATTCAAGAGGAAGGTTTATATGTATAATACATGCATAATATAGTAGAGAAACACTGATAATTTTAGAGGTTTCTAATGTTATGTCGTAAATAAACACATTTTTTTGCGCTTACGTTGTATACGCTGGCTGAACCCGTCGAGATAGATCAAAATAATGTACTACAGTATTGTACACCTTAAAAAGGTCTACAAAAAGTCCGGGGTATATGTCTATCTCTTAGGGATAACCCACAATAACCATTTTTATCCTATACGATTTACGAAAAAAAATATCAGTGTTTCTCCATTGCACCCGTGCGAAGCCGGGGCGGGTCTCTAGTAATAAATACACTACTCATGGATATTACTTTTTCAGGATAGACTACAAATGCTTACAAACTCGAACACACTTTAAGACAAAAACCAACAAAGTGAAAACATTTTTTTCTGTTACAGAGGCATCAACACCCCATCCGATTACCAGTACATTAAAATCTTACGTTTCTTGCTGGTCACCGTCGGCTCTTGGCCTCGAAGAGAAATAGGAGAGCCCGAGTCAAAGAGCCAAGCCGTATTCCTTAAGTTCTTTTACTTAGGTCTCGTTTTTTGTATGTTTGGAAGCATTATTTATGTCATCATACACAAGAAAGAATTATCTTTTTTGGAAATTGGGCATATGTATATTATTATACTTATGAATGTAGTTTCTACAGTAAGTGAATTTTCTAGTGATTATGACTTAACTTTTTATTTATTTATTTATTTATTTATTTGGGACAAACAAACAGTAACACATTATATCTGCGCAAATAATATAAACAAAGATATTATATAAATGTGAAACTCACACCGTTATCCACAGCATATACAATTCATATAACTTTACTAACGAACAATCTATGCGAGTAAGACTACAAGACTGGTCAAATAACTATACATCGGAATCCTTAAGTTTCTTTAACAAAGCAGAACGAAATCTATTTGCTGACACTGAGAATAAATCTAATTCTGTAGTTTCTGAACAAAAATCATTATAGTTTTTGCACAAGCGACGTAGAGGCGCCCGCAAACCAGCATTGGTGCGGCAATGGGACACAGCAAAAAGAGGACGTGCGCGCACCTCTCGTCTAATAACAGTTCTTGGGACATAGTAGCATATTTTATTAGTAATCTCAGAGCAGTTATACCTGTTATAGCATACGTCGAAGAGAAACATAATTTCTAGATATAAACGTCTAGACTTCAGGCTCATTAGATTGTATTTATTAAGTAGATTTTTATAGGTTGGGAAATTGTGGGAGCACCTATAGTGCATCGATCTGAGGAATTTGCGCTGCACTTTTTCTAGCATCTCAACATATTTATTATAAAAAGGGCTCCACACTACCACTGCATATTCGAGTTGAGATCTAACTAGTGCTTTATACAGATGAGAATAAGTGCTTGCGTGTTTAAATTCAGTAGCTGATCTCATAACGAACCCGTACATACGATAAGCCTTTTTGGTGATGTTATCAATATGTTGATCAAGGTGAAGTTTGTTATCTAGCAGTACCCCTAGGTCTCGCACGGATGGAGCTTTCAATAGATTTACATTGTTTAGATTATAATTATGATTTAAAACGTTTTTATTTTTTGTGAATGATATCGTTAAACATTTGGAAATACTAAGGTAAAGTTTGTTTTGAATGCAGTATTCAGAGAATCGATTTAAATCTTCTTGTAACAGACAACAATCTGCAGGTTTTCTTATAGCTTTAAAGATTTTTAGGTCGTCAGCATAAAGCAAAAATTTTGAGTGTCTGAAACAATTTCCAATATCATTTATGAACAAAATGAATAAAAGAGGCCCTAAAATTGAGCCCTGGGGTACGCCAGATGTTACGACAGTAGTCGCCGAGTGGAATCCTTTGATAACAACCCTTTGTGATCTATTACTAACGTATGATGCAAACCAGCGAAGCAAATCTCCTCGTATGCCGTTAAATGCAATTTTGGTAAGAAGCAAATTGTGGTCTACTTTGTCGAACGCTTTTTGAAAGTCTGTGTACACTGCGTCTACTTGTACTTGTTGATCCATATTGCTAAAAAGAAAATCGGTAAATATTAATAGATTAGTAGTCGTAGATTTACTTTTAACAAACCCGTGTTGTTGTTCTATTATAATTTTGTAAATTATCTTATGAATTTCCTGATGAACGAGCCTTTCAAAAAGCTTCGACAAAGCAGACAAAATAGATATGGGGCGATAATTTTCGACCTTTTGTTTGGACCCTGATTTGTATACAGGAGTTATATTCGCCCTTTTAAATTGTTCAGGGAAGGTGCCCTCTGATATAAACATATTAAATATGATTTGCAGGGGTCTGTATATACTCTGAGCAGTCTTTTTGAGGAAATAAGGGGGTAGTTGATCCGGTCCAGGACCTTTAGTGGAATCTAAAGCTTGTAATGACTTCAAGACCTGATGTTCGCTAAACGTAATGTTAGTAATATGAGTGCATTTGTCACTACTCTCTTCAGGGGGTAGCCATTCGTACAAATTTAGGTTTGAGGGTTCATAAACCGATTGGAAGTAGTCCATGAACATATTGCATATCTCTTCCGGATCACTGGATGTCCGGTTTTTAAAAAACATAGTGGAAGGAATACCGACATTACCCTTACGATTATTGACATAGCTCCATAGGTATTTTACGTTTTTTTTAACATTGTCCTCAACAGAATTCAGGTAGTCAGCGTAATTTGACTTGCATAAGACCCGAAATCTATGCCGTAGAAGCGAAAATTGTTCATAATCCGAAATGTTATTATACGTTTTCCATTTCACCCAGGCTCTGTTCTTATTTTTGAAAATGCGAATTAGTGATTTAGAGAACCACACAGGGAATTTAGATGAACGTGAGTTAGAAAAGGGTGTATAAGTTCTTATAACATTGAAAATAACATCGTAAAAAGTATTCAGACAATCCTCCGATGACAACCCCTGCAAACGATTAGTCCAATCCATGTCGGCCAATTCTTTGTTTATGAGTTCGTAATTTGCTTTATAATAGTTATACTTTACAATTTTTACAGGATTGATTGTCTGTAACGTCGTTTTATATCTTATATCGGCGCAGAAGGGTGGATGATTTTTATCGAGAGGTAACAAATTACATGAAGGTGCATAAGTCGCGCACTCGCTATTGGATATTAGTAGATCCAGAATACGCCCCTTATGGTTTTTGAAACTATTGTATTGATAAGCGCTAAGCAAAGATAGGAAATTACTCATATTTCTACAAACAGATGATGAGCCAGTACTAATAAGTGCAGTCGTGTTATTGTTTGTAGCAGGGAGCCACTCAATATGCGGGAGATTGAAATCTCCGAAAATATGAAAATGAGTAAAGCCGAATTTGTCAATCACATTTTCTAATGTTTCAAAATAATCAACATAGACTTCTTTGGCCGTGTTGGTTGGAATATATACAGCGCTAATTAGAAATTTTTCGCGTCCAGCAAAAGGTAGTTGTATAAAAGCATCTTCAATATGAGAACTAGCCTGGGAATCGAATGGTACACAGGTGGAATTTAATGTTTTTAATACAGCTATAAGTACACCTCCCCCATCCTTCTTATTGGTAGGAATACGATCGCGATCATTCCTATAAACTACGTAGCGCACATCAATAAACTCATCGTCAAATATTTCAGGGGTTTGCCAGGTCTCTGTTAAGATAATTATGTCATAGCAATTTGATAATATGTTCATGTACAAGAGATTCAATTTAGAACGAGTACCCCTACAATTTTGGTAGTATACTGTTAACTTATCTAACACGGGAAAAGTGAAAAAATACTAAGAATAAATCAGTATTAAACATACACGCAACCAATATGAAACGGAAGTCCAGATTATTTATGATATGTAAGATTAAAATTACTATTTTTATGAAAAGTGATGACAACAAGTATAACATGTTTTCAAAAAAGCTACTATGCCATTGTTTAAGAATTACACTATGTAAAAATAAAATATAAAGACAAAATATTAGACTTAATAGCTGTTTAACAGAGCAAAGTAAATAAACCAAAAAATACTCAGATTCTATAAAGTTGTGAAATACTAAACAGCTAAAGCATGTGTAAAAATCACTTCTAAACATGATCGGTACCGGGTTTGAATTTTGCCATTTTGGGCTTGATTTTAGAAATGTCCTTCTCGGATCGTATGGCAAATGCTGGTTCGGAGTCAATCTCGCGCACCAGAATAGTAGCATGCTTAACCCACACATATTTGAAGTTGTTCTTGACGGCGGCATCCTTACATTGTCGAAATAATTGCTTCTTTTTGAGTGTTAAGTGTTCATGCATATAAATGGGATTAGAGGGTCCAGTAAGTTGCAGTTGGTTAGTATCCAGCCCTTTTGCTAGTCGGTAAGCGCTTAATAAATTATCCCTTAGGATGCGTGAGCTCAGTTTTACGATGATATTTTTCGGCTTTTTATTTTCTGTGTGTGCGTGTGGCACTCTATGTATAGCAAGGATATCCTTAGGACATAATTTAAACTGTATTTTTGTGCAAATATTTTCCATAAGAGTAATCAAATTTTCATTACGCAGTTCCGGAACATTGCACAGCTCCAGGTTACATTGGCGGGCTTGTTGTTCAAGAGAATCGATCTTCGCTTCAAGGCCAGTAATCATATCGGTAATAGTTTCTGTGTTTACAGACCGAATGAGTTCAATCTTTTTCTTAAGGTCGTCCTGTTCGTCCATGGTGTACTGGACAGAATTCCTGAGAGTTTCCATGTCCTTCACCAGCCCAATGTGTTTAGCGTCTAGGCTACACACCTTATTATCTAAGCCAGTGTGTTCGCAACGCAAACTGTCTAAGTCGGTTTTGATATCGCACGTAACTTGGGTTACGGCGGCTAGATCAGCTTTAATAACTGTTACACTGTCAGTTATTTTAGATATTGCGCAGTCCAGCTCACCACGCCAGTCATCTAACTTTTTGTTAATTTCTTGCGACAATGTCCTAATGGCCTCGACAAACTCTGACTCAGGTTGCTTACGTTTTCTCTGGGTGACGTTTCCCACAATCTCAAGCGAGCCAGCAATATCTGGATTAGATTGACTCTTATCGGGTGATCGGAACATTATAATTTAGTGCTAGAATATGTAGAAAAAAAATCGAACAGCAAACAAGTAATTGAGCTTATTGCGTTGCGTATCCGTTGTAGATACCGGTCACCAATTTCGCGTCGGGCACCTCACTCACAGTTGGTCTGGCGGCGCGACGCTCCGGCACCAATACCAGGACACACGATCCGACGCAGGTTCGAGCCCCAGAGCACGCGAAACTTTTCGGATGTTTAAATTTTTAAAAGTTCAATATCTCACCGTCACATGAGCGGGATGGCGCAATACAAATCCAAAGATGGCGTCGGCAGCATATGGGCACCTCAACAAGATAGTAAGAGAGGCACCGAGTTTCGACAAACAATCAGTTCACAAGAAAGACCAAAATCAAGGATTAAAATATTAAACAAATGTGCAACACGTCCACTCGCGACGAAGTTCACAGGCGGAAAAAAGTTAGCTGAAGGGACAATCTGGTTTTGTTTTTCAATGTGAAACCCGATCTAGGAGTCGTTCGTTTGAACCACTGTTACTATGAACTAACTTCTAACACATGCATATTTTGCTTACTTAAAAGGGTCAACAAAACACTGGGCCCGCGTGGTGGATTATGGCCCACTCCCTCTCACAGAGAGGAGACCTGTGTCTCAGCAGTGGAAACATTGTTATGGCTGATTATGCTTTTATGAGAATTTATACTAAGTGAATATATGCGTTAGGTTAGGTTTGTTGAAATTAGTTACTAATATATATTATTGTAATAATTCAAATATTTGAAGATTTTGCAAGTAAGGTAAAATGTATCGGGACTATTAACCAAAAATTCTATCTTATCTGTATACCATAAGCAAATAAATTATTTTTATTCAGGATTTTGTATAATTTTTAAATTACTTAAATTGTTACAGTCCCGAGTAATCACGCTGACGTTATCCACTAAGTACCGAGAGGTGGCTACAGAATTTCTTACTAAATTCCATCTGTTCTTCTACAAAGATCGTTCTGAAGATGCGATGAAGGTAAGATATTGTATATTTTTTATTTGTGGTATTAATTCTACTGTTAAAATTCGGTGTTTAATCAAATCTAGTCAACGTTCGAAAAAATGTTTGGAAATATCTAGGTTGTGCAAGTGTCTAAAGTAATTTGCAGGTTTAGAAATATTAAAAAAAAAACTTAAATACAGATTTATTTTATTAATTTATATAACATTACATAGACATTACATATACATTTATCCTATTGCCGAAATTGATAAAAATATGATAAGGCCTAAAATACTTCCCTGTTGGACACCTACTATTTTTTTTGACTTAGGATAGTAAAATGGTTGTTTCAATTTCTGTTTCAGACTCACAAAAAGGTCCACTTAGTATCTCATCTCGTCACGTTAGGCTTAGTAGCTCAGATGTTTGCTGGCCTATCTCTCTTCAACCTGATACCTATGTACAGCAACTATGCTGCTGGAAGGTACAAAAGTGGTGGTTTGCAAAACTCGACGTTTGAACATTCTCTGTATTACCCTTATCCGTTTAACACGTCGACTGAAATGAAGGGTTATATTGTTGCTTGTATTATTCATTGGTAAGTTAGCAACATCATTATCATACTATTCATGTATTTATTGTATGCCTTGTCTGAGTTTGCATGCATACACACGAGCAACACGCGTTTAAGACTGAGGCAACTGCAACCGCTGACAACATGCCGCTCGTGTATTTGAGCACCGTACTCAAATTATACGAGCGACACTTTGTCGACATTTACCTATGTCCTATACCCTATGATTGAAATAATATTTTTTAAATTATTCACAAGTCATGCTCTTGCATAACGGCGTGAATCCGAACGAAACCCGAGTAATATTAGTGTACACAGGAAGTATTTTCAAACTATCAAAAAAATCACAACCTCGAAATAAAATTAAAAAAAAACACACACACTAATTAAGTGCCGCTCGTATATTTGAGCACCGTAGTCAAACACACGAGTGGCACGTTGACGACGGCTGCAGTTGCCTTTCGTTGTGCGTTGAGTTGCGTTGTTGCGTGCCGCTCATATGCGTGCACACTAAGATCTGCCACAAAAGACGACAACAGGGTGCAACGGGCGTACATTGAAGTTTCGCCTCTCGTCGAGGCTGCTTTAATACACAATGATATCTGTAATAAAAAATTAAAAAAATGGAAAATCCAAAAGTGCACGAGTCATAATTGTTTTTATTCATTTTCAATTTCCAATAGGAAAATTTTCAATAGGGTCCCTATGGGTGAAACGAATCTATAAAAAAAAATGACTCGTTTAATTGTTTTTTCACAAGCTACAATTTGTTCAGGTTTCACACTTGATTGACGGATTTTTTTTAGAAATATGATGTTTTTTCGTTTCTACCGCAATAAATCAATTTTTGAAAACTACGGAGTTAGTTTCTATTAAATTATATATATAATGGTATACAATTAAGTTGTTTCTGTGTACCTACTAGCAGGAGTTTAACAGTAGAAACAGTGGCAGAAAAGAGCCAAAAATAAAATTTTCGATCGTAAAACACTTTCTAATGCTTCGCATTATGAGTCATGCAAAATATAAAGGTGTCAATGATGGTATAAACATGAAGTCATAGTCAGCAGGGTTTATGATGTGAGAGTTAGTCTAAAACTTTTTTTATTTTCTTATTTATTTATTTATTAAAATCTCCCTCACTATCATTAAAGGTATCCCTAATGCGATAGCGCGGTCTTAATTTTTTTTACTATATAAAACTATAACTGATTGATAATGTGTACCTATTTATTAAATATATGGTATTATTACTCGTATTATTATTATATAATTGTAGAATAATGTATTGTATTGTTTCTTTTTGCAGGTTCTTTTCATATGTATGCTCAACTTGGTTCTGCATGTTCGATCTGTTTCTGTCACTAATGGTTTTCAATGTTTGGGGCCATTTCAAAATACTCATTAATATTCTGAATGATTTCCCAAGGCCAAGTTCTGATGCTAATTTTATGTTAGAAGATGGCTTCGTTATACGTGTTGAAAAATATTCCAAAGAAGAACTGTTACAGGTTTCTGAAAGATTAAAAGAATGTATTAATTACCATCGGAACATTGTTGAGTGAGTTATTTACTGACCAATAAGAAGACAGAGAACTCCTTTGGTAATATTATTTATATATTCACCTGAAAATATTTCTTCCAGTTTTACAGACAAAATGTCGGATGTATTCGGACCGATGCTGTTCGTGTATTATGTGTTCCATCAGGCAAGCGGCTGCCTACTATTCCTAGAATGTTCTCAAATGGTCAGTATATGCGACAAAGAGGAATGTCTACTCTCCATAGTGTCCTAGACCCAAGATGGACATCAAATAGTACCATAAACATGGAGTGTTTTAAAATCTAAATAGTATTGGATATCTAAAAAATATAGTCAAATTGACGCTACTATTTTAGAAATATTAATAAAAAAAGTTTTGAGGTTAATTTAAATAAAAAAACAGAAGAAGTAAAAAAGCTTCTTGTTTTTTCAATAGAATTACGTTTTTAACGAATTGTTGTAGATTGTATTGGCGCTCATTTGGAAGAAAGTAAATGCATATTTTTTTATGGCAAAAGTATTTTTCCTCTAGTCTATTGTCCACTGAGTTTCTCAAATGGGCATTCGGCTTTATATTGAACAAAAAATGTTATGTTAAATACTTATTTAATTTTATTTTGCAGACCGCGCAAGCTCTGATGCGTTATTTGCCACTCACTATTATACTGACCCAGCAGCTTATACAGTTGTCAGTTATTTTCGAACTGGTTGGAAGTGAGGTAAGACTGTTAATACTTTTGATCGAAGGAATAAATTACAAACTACCACATGCGTATGAAATTGCTCATGAGCCAAATAAAACTATTATTTAGTAGGTATTCTTTATTTATTTCTTTTATTTCTTATTGGGTTCCGTACCTCAAAAGGAAAAACGGAACCCTTATAAGATCACTTCGTTGTCCGTGTGTCTGTCCGACTGTCAAGACCCTTTTTCTCAGGAACGCGTGGAGTTGTCAAGTTGAAATTAATATCAAATACTCAGGGCTGCAACTCCTTGCACAAACAATCAAACTTCTAAGTCGGGCGTTTGTTCCATTTATGCCGCATATTTTGACACTCGCAAGGGAATCAAAACCTATAGGGTACTTCCCGGTGACCTAAAATCATGAAATTTGGCAAGAAGCAATTTCATGCAGCACAAGTAAAGGGAAACATCCGAAAACTGTAAATTTGTAGTTACACACCTAGAAATTCGAAGCAGTGATGGTAACAGTGGTAACAGAATTACGAGTTGTACGTCGCAGGCTCGAACCCAGGCAGGCGCTTTACATTGTGTAAATTATTTTATCGCCACTGCTCTCAAAACGGTAAAGAAAAACATCGTGAGGAAACCGGCATGTCCTAGAATCAAAAATTCGAACAAGCCGCACTTGAACCGCGTGGTGGATTACGGCCCGCTCCCTCTCACTTAGAGGAGGCTTGAGTCCCAGCAGTGGGAACATTATAGGCTGATTATGATGACCTACAAATTTTTACGGAACCCTCGGTGCGGGAGTCCGACTCAAACTTGACCGGTTTTTTTTTTATATTTCACTGCACCGGTTGACGTAATCACGTCAACACTGGTTGTCGCTGGAAACTAGCGCTTGGGCTGTCTCGCTTAGGGTCGTAGCATTATGCTGAGCGAAAGCAGTTTTGTGTGGATGTGACGCATATTTTCCCACAACTTGTTCTTTTTTGTGTTTTTGTTCTTTCTCTGCGTCTGCGTCACATATACCGCAAATAAACGTATTTTCTATTTTTCTTCTTTGGACGACGACGTAGGAAACATGTGTTGACTCTGTATCATGGAGTTTAATTCATCTCATCACTCCCCTTGTTCAGTTTTATTTACTTTTTGCTTCTGAACATTTTGAAGGTTTTTATTTGCTTTATACCCGTAACTGGCATTCAATCAAATGTACTTTCAATTATTACAAGCTTTTTGCTTGTAATAATTGAAAGTACATTTGATTAGCTGTACCGAGGTGCGAGGTGATTTTGGCTAAATAAACATTATCTTTGTAATAATTTCAGAGTGAAAAACTAAAAGACGCAGTATATGGCGTACCATGGGAGTGCATGGATATAAAGAACAGAAAAGTGGTGGCCTTCTTCTTAATGAATGTACAAGAACCTGTACATGTGAAGGCTCTAGGTGTTGCTAATGTAGGGGTTACTTCTATGGCTATGGTAAGTTGAAAAATTAAACCATAATAAATTAAACCGTTCAACAAAAACAAAACAAACCAAGTGAAATTGAAAGAAAGAAAAAAGAAAAAAATTAAAGAAAGTGTTCGCGCGCGAACGCATGGTGCCACGGCAGACGAAAGCGGGGAGGGGAGGCGCGCGGGACGGAGAGGCAACGCGCGCGCGCCACCGCGGCCCGGCCGCCCGCGCCCGGCAGTGACCGTTAGATCTCGCAAGCGAGTGGGCATATATTATTATTCTGTTACCAACTGATGCAGTTAATTATAACATCATTTTATTATTTATACAGTCCACTAGTTTAATTTAATTATCGAAGAGCCAAACACCATCCCAAACAGAAAGAAAAATGAAAGAAAGAAAGAAAGTGAAATCGTATCAATGATAACGATGGTGAAAAAGTCAAAAATGACATAAGCTACCACAACGCAACGCGTATCGGCAAGCGTAGTGTGGGACGCCCCCCAGCTAGATGGACCGACGACCTCAAAAAGGTGGCTGGGACAGACTGGATGCGGAAGGCGAAGGACAGGGTGTTGTGGCAGAGTATGAGAGAGTCCTATGTCCAGCAGTGGACTGAGATAGGCTGAGCTGTTTGAAGCTACCGAAAAGCTTATAACACTCCTGTTGAAAGCTGTCGTAGAAATACGAAACGCCACTTACTTCTACGAAACGTTACTTGACAGTAATTTCCACTTATCTTGGCTCTCTTGTCTGAAGACTGCTAATTTGCAAAGGTAACAGCATGATTCATGATTGTGAGCTCAAAGCTTGCAAATAGCTTTGATTTCATTATTTGTATACTTAAACACGAAATTCAACATTTTTAAATCGACTTAACATGTTTTTCGTTTGATTATTAAGGTTAATTTTATAACTTCAATGTTCTATTACAATTTAACTCCAACCATTATTATGATAGATGAATAGCAAATAGAGGTGAAATATACATTTCAATCCTTATACAACGTGTAGCGTTAAATGCGCAAAACCTGAAAATAGTTTGATCAGGATAACGAGCAGAATTAATTGAACCACTTTTTAACATAGGTCACATTTTTCAAAAAAAAATCATGAAAAACGTTGCCGTGTCTATTTATTAATAGGTCAAGCAACCCAATGTCAGCGCGGCGCAGCGGCCCGGTGACGACTCCTCCCTCGATAAAGCGTCGTCGCAGACGCAAAAAACGATCAGAATGGCCAGTAAAACTAAATCAGCACATAAAACCTTTACAATTTTTTTAATGACTTATTTTCTCTTTGAAATAGGTCAATTTAATTAAAAATCAGTTGGGGTGTCTGAGGTTTTGCGCGTTTAACGTTACACGTTGTATATGTCGCAATCAACTCGTATCCGGTACGCCAGTGCCATCTGGTGGCGCTCGACAGAGTCTAGCCTGAGTTCGTGCGAGTGGACGAGAGCCCTGCAGACCGGTGTCTTGATCATTAGACATCGTACGGGCAACATGTGCTTAGAAACTGTCTCGTGTTCCGTATCTAGTTGTGTCGTGTACCTACAGTTTGCGATTCGCTAGTGTGATTAATTTGCTCCTAAAATTATAATTTGATTTGAACTGCGATTTTTCTATTGCGCAATAACCAACACGACTCATAGTACGCCCACAGCAGTTAAAATGAGGTCGATGAGAACGGGACACATACCTTCTCCGTCATATATTTATAAGGATTCAAATAACTTGGTATTACAAATAATGCGTAGTAAGTAATTGCGTAAAAAGTAACCAGCAGTGCTATTCTGTAAAAATCTCACCGTGAGAATTTAGGTGAAGTGAGCGGGAAGTGAGCTGTCATTAGGGATTAACACTATTGACACTGCTCACTTCAAGCTCACTTCACTTATGATTTCACGCTGAGATTTTTACAGAAGCGATTGTTTACAATTTTATCAGATACTTTTGGAACAGACCATACATTTTAAGAACCAACAGAAAGGGTTCCGTCATTATACTCACACTATGACTGTTGGGTCATCGTCTAAATGTTATTTTTTTTTTGCAGATATTGAAAACTACGATGTCTTACTTCACTTTTCTACGCAGCATGTGAACGAGATGCGGGAATCTTGAGATATTCAAAATTTTAATAGCACAATGTTTTATCCTTTTCTAACTGTTCTTGATTTTCACTTGTATATCTATAATTATGAATATTTCCTCTTATTGCCATTGTATTCCGCTTATAATCAACCTACCAAATAAATTATTGAAGCACTGCATAGTCGTATTTGATTAAATTTCTCTTGTTTTAACTTTAAAAACTTAATAAAGTTTCCTGAGTGAAATCATGACTTTTTATTTCTCGAAAAGTTCCTTTCATATTTTTTTAAAACCTGCCTTGGTAGGGGCAAACCCAGAGGGTTATTGAGCAAGCATATACAGAGCGAATATTTAATAGTTGAGTAAGTGTGGCATGATGAGAGAACACCGAAAATATATTCGAAAAGTTTCAGATAGGAGCCCTGTGGTCAGAGGGTCACTTTCAGATTTCGAAAATGGACCAAAAATAAAGTGATCTTCAGAGCCGTTGATTTTGATATGATCGTGTGTGGCCTAACCCATAATGACTTAAATGAGCAAATCTGATGAAGACATTGTGGGTTTTCTTTAAATCTGCTTTGAAAACTCAGATTTGGACAATTTTAAAAAGGATATTTAGGGCGAATAAAAGTTATTATGTGCTATAGTGTTACATGTCCTGATAGTGATTATATAAATATCTGACGGATTAGAGAGCCTTTTGGCAAATATGACGAAATTTCATTGATTCACAAAAGTACCCAAAAGGAATTTTGCATTTACGAGTAAATCAACGAACCAAGTAGCTTTAATTGCTTAATCAGAAGTTTGAAAATATCAAATAAATACTTAAAAGTATGACGGCGCGTGATGATTTAGTCGTTTTTTAACACTTTTTAAAAGCTGTATTTGATTATTTTTACCCTGTGGTTTAGAATTTATTTCTTTAGTGGTATTTTTAATTTAGAGCGGGTAACACTGAATAGGGTTGTGAGTGTCATGGCGGCGGTGGCGATCACTTTTAATGCGATCGTCACGAATTGAGGGATCCACAAGCAAGACCGTTTAAGCAGTGGATAACCTCATAGGTTGAACTGAGAGATGCCATTGCACACATGCCACATAGCAACACCAAGAGAATTAGTGGTGTGTTGTTGACCTTAACCCTACAGCGCATAGTGTCCCACATATGGCACATACCGAAAAATGTCATATATTTTAAAAATCGATCCAAGTAGCGTGATCTAGTGTTGACAAGATTAGCTATTATGTATTTGTGTTTCGAATTTAGTACCATATATGTATTTTGGATAGATCTGTAGATAAGCATTTATTTATGTTTTCTTCAAATCGGCGGGTACTTTGAATACGATTAACGAGCGGCGTATAATAACCGCAAAAAAATGATAAAATTAAAATGATAGAATTTTCAGGGTCGAAATAATTAGTATAGGTAAGTTCATGTTCATATTTGTCATTTTACGTGTAATCTTGTAATTTTATTGATACTACGTAACACATATTAACATTATAATGCGTGATGTGTCATGCACATAAATATACGTTTCTATTGAGTTATGATTTTTATAAATATTTTTTCGAGAAATGGCATCATATTTGCAGGCTAATGTATTTTTGTTAGCCGATAAGAAAAATCATGCACTGTAGGGTAATCCCTGAACACGAGAACCACGAGCGACGTGTTTTATCTTTTAAAAGAAACCAAGCAGACTTAAAATGCCTGACTACTGTAAAAAGTTTGCCAGGAAACCAGTAGGGTAAGGAAGGGTATTGCCGGTCACTTAAGCAAAAAGAACTACAATTCAGTGAAAAATCAACATTAATTTAAGAAACTCTTATGAAACATAACTTAAGGTATTATTCTACCATAATCACAACCATTGAGATCAATATTAATTCCAAACATGACGTAGCCTTCGGGAGACTCATAACCTGAGCACTCAGCATGAGCCCAAAGCCCACACTGTACGCACTCGTACCAAAGCTCGTTGTTCCGGCCATAATCGTCACATAACATCTGTTCTCCAGATCTTCGACATCAGTGTCATCATCATAATCGCGTACGTCAGTAATTTCGATTTCGGAGTCTGATGAAGTCTGGTCCTTATTCTCATCTTGGAGAACTCTTTCTTTTACCTTTCTGACATTAGTAAATTTAGCTGGTTTTTTTTTTGTTGCTTTTTTATTCCTGCTTTTGTTTTGGCACCAGATATTTTCTTCTTTTCCCTTGTTGCTCTTCTCTCGTCTTTTCGTACCAAAGCTCCCTTGTTCGGAGTGTTTGTTAAAACAGTTGCATGTTGTTTTCGAGAGGCTGGCATGGCATGGCATTGTTTATTACCGGTTGCAGGACTTGGGGAGATGGAAATATTACTATATATTTATTATTATATACTTGCAAATATAACTTGCTGTTAATATCGGTCAGCATGACCGGCGTTACCCACCCGTATACTTTTCTGGTTAATTATAATTTTTACAAAAACCTGTACCAAACTGCTCCGAAAGAGATGTCTGCTGAACGACGTAAATAACGCAATGAATGTTGTTGAACTGTCAAAATTAAACCCATTTCTACCATGTTACGCAATTACCCTGTATGGGATACGAGTTTAAAACATCGTTCTATTTCTGTAAATCATTTGAAAATGACTACGACAGAATGATGTTTTGAGTACGTTTAGCGTTAAATGCATTTAGTAACTTGTGATGAGTCCTGCTTTGAAGCAGGACTCAAAAAAATGGTTAAAATATTAGCCAGTCAGCAAAGTTGAACAACTTTGCTGACTGGCTAATATTTTAACCAGAGATAAGCTAAGGCAGAGCCGGAACAGTGCTGGCGCAGTGGAAACGGTCACGACTTATGAGTTGCATGTCATAGGGAGGAACCCTGACATGCACTTTACTTTGTGTAAATTATTTTATCACCATTGCTCTCAAAACGGCGAAGGAAAACACCGTGAGGAAACCGGCAAGTCCTTGAACCAAAAAATTCAAAGACATGTGACATCTACCAACCCGCACAGGCGCCGCAATCACGGCCCACTCCCTCTTACAGAGAGGAGGCCTGTGGCTTAGCAGTTGGAACATTAGAGGTCGTTACTCACTGGAGGCCTTAGCCCTTCGCGAAACAAACTGGCGAAGGTAGTGTGACGATCTGATAACGTTTGCTGGGCTAACATTGCCAAAGGTCGCACAAGACATCCCTGTCTTATGCGATCTCTGGTCATGTTTGGAAGGAAAAAGTGTCCTAAGCCCAGCTGCAGTGGGATACAACATAGGCTAACAAAAAACAAAAGCTAAGTCGTGTCAAAGACTTGTGAAAGACGATATGGCTAGAAAGGGGGTCACTCCGAGATGACGACGAATAGAGAAATGTGAAAGAAAAAGACATGTTGTGGCGACACCAAATAAATTAGCATAGAGGCAGGAGAGTGATGATGACGCTAAGTCGAGCCTAAACAAGACAAGAAGTCCTTGTTGTTCTCCTGATTAATATTTCAAACACCATCAGAGGATTAAGACGTTAGACGTGATTTGATTCAAGTTTTTCTTTCTTACCATGGATTCGAAAAAAAATTAGAGGTATCATGTTTTATGAGTTCAAAGATTGATTAAGTGCACGTGAAACAGCAAAAAAAAAATGAGAGATTAGGGGAGAATACAGTTTCTGAAAGGACAGTGAGAAATTGGTTCCGAAAATTTCGTTGTGGAGTAGATAATTTTGAAAATGAGCCTTGCGGTCGACCTTCGCGCGTACTGGATCTGCAAGTTTTACAACAATTAGTGGAGACTAATGTGCATAATATAAGCACACGAGAACTTGCACAAGAACTCGCTGTCCATCATACAACTGTTGTACGATTTTGTCACGAATAAATAATTTTTAAATACTTTTTTTGTGTTTTTAATCCTCTGTTTAAATCGGCAGTTTCATATGCACCACTTGCTAGTGCTTTCGTTGGGGACATCCAAGACGAGTTCTCCTGAGGCAACCCAAGGTCACGCTCATTGCGTTGAATAAAGAAGTTGGCAATTTGTTATTTCATTGAAAGTAACGATACATCCTTAGAACACCTCTGTCCAACCTTTCAGGCAACTAAGCGTCATGTTATGTTCTGCTATTATATGAAACATAGATTTCCATGAAATACCATGTCGGTAAGTATTCATGAAATAAGTGAACAATTTTTACTTATAATAAAACTTTTATTTGTTATTTATGGTAATAGTTAATAGTCCATATATTATTAGTATTCCCCGTTCTTTTTTACAATTTGTTCCCAAATAGCTGGTAACTGCTTCACTCCATTAAAAGTACCTTTTTTGTTTAGGGTTTCTAAAACTTCTTTTATCTTCATATACACTTCCTCTTTAGACTTGTGCCGTACTCCTGCTAGTTCTCTCTTTAGATGTCCAAAGCAGTTGTAGTCACAAGGCATCACACAGACGGCACGGTTGGCGCAGTGGTCAAGCGATTGACTGCTGCGCTGCGTGTCGCGGGTTCGATTCCCGCACGGAATAAATATTTGTATGACCTACATGTATTTGTTCCGAGTCTGGGTGTTTTTCTATCTATAATATGTATGTATTTACAACAAAAAAAAAATGTATATAAGTAGTTTATCAGCCATCTTGTTACCATAACACAAGCATTAGGTTGCTTAGCTTGGGACAAATGGTGCTGTGTGAAATGTCCAGGGATTTATTTATATTTATTTATTTATCATGTCAGGTGAGTAAGGTGGATGCGCTAATTCGACCCAACCCATGTTATCGATTAACTCCCGGATAATTTGAGACTTATGCGGTCTTGTGTTATCATGTAACAGTATTGGCGTAGATACTTTATTCTGGATAGCCCATTGCGGTATATACTCTTGAAGAAAATCCTTATACCTTTCCGAAGTCATAGTACAGTTTTCTTCATAGGTCTTCCAAAAAGCAACGCCACGAACATCCATACCAACAATAAGCATAATCTTGCGCTCATGAATGTTTTGCCGTGCAAGAGGTGTAGCTGGCTCACCAGGTTTAACCCAGGATCTCGACTGATGCTTCTGTCGTGGGGTGTAAAATTTGACGTATGATTCATCTAAGCTGATGAGTCTATCCAGCATTCTGTTGTTACGTTTATACCATGCCAAATTAATTTTAGCAACTTCAGCTCTGAATTCTTTTTGAGTTTGGGTTAGTTCCCTGGGTACCCAAGTTGCCAACTTATTCACCAGACCAAGATCTTAATTAAAATGTTATAAACAGTGCTTCTTGGAACATCAAATGTTGTGGAAAGGTCCTGAATAGTTACTCTTTTACATTCGAGTAATGCTTTTTCTATTAGACTTTTGGCAACTTCTCTATTTTAAGAGATTGGATGACTTGATCTTGGTGCGTCTTCAGCTGAAATTCTCCCTTCCTTGAAAGATTTCATCCAGTTGTGCACCGCTGTTTTCTTCAGGGCATTCTTACTAACTGCCTTAGTTAACAAGTCCTGGGAATATCCTTCAGAATAATTTAATAATGTACAAAATTTTAGAAAAACACGTTGTTCTTTGACTGTGATCGTTTTTTTTAGGTTTTCCATTTTAATATATTTAATTAATCTCATGAAATATTATTAAATTAAATCCTTAAACACGGCTCTATTTCAATATGTTATACTTAGCTTATAACTCACAAGAACCTGCAAGTAAACAAAAAATAAAAATGTTCACATACTTTGTGAATGACCAAATATTAAAAATGAAGCATGTTTGCAAATGTTAAAGGGCATACAATATGAGATAATTAAGGCATATATACAAAGATAAAGAGCGCTGCATTATTACAGTTAATGTTTCACTTTGAACATGCAATGAATAGGAAGAAATAAATTATTAGAAATGTGAGGGTATAAGGGTTAGGCTAATGAGTATTGTAAGGGTGAGACAACAAAGCTTAAAGTGAATATTCAGTTTTGAAAAGGAACTGCTTCAAAAATACTTAATTATTGCTGAAAGCTCAGTCATTTATTTGACTGCAGCCGCGTCGTAGATTTTCAAAGATAGGAAGCCTGTGTCCCAGCAAAGGGAATAGGCTGATTATATCACAACTCTACAAAAAAAAAATCTTTGTTCTTAAATTTCTTTAATATTTTTTGTTCATGATGAGACCATAATGAACAAAGAAATCATTAAAGAATTTTTTTCATTAAGGAATATTAGTATATTTCCTTTATTTTAGAAAAAATAAGGAAAACATACTCATATACCATAAAAAGTTTGCTTTTTTAGTAGTTATGATAATAATCTTACCGAGAGCTGGGTTATAACATGTTAGAAGACTTTAAAACTATGGGCTGCACAATGTCTCTAAAATTACATTTTTCACACGAATTTATCTAAATGAGCATGCAGCATGCATGCTCATTTAGATATATTCATTTGGGGTTTAGTGAGAGAAAGTACTTATAAACATGAAAGAAAAAGTAATAGGTTTCACTTTTAAACTTTTTTCTACTATTTTGTAATGTTTTGTAATTTGATATGATAGTAAAAGTTGAGAAAAAATTATATATAAGTATAATTGTTTTGATTTATATTTAAACAAAAATTATGGATTTCCCAAATTATTGATCAACCGCTCTCCTTGATTCAAAAGCAAACTTTGAGGGCGTATATATATGACGGCGCGACGTTAGTGTCACCTACAATTTCTAGACGAGAATGACAGATTGAAGATTGTCATTCTGGCGGAACGTCAAACGGGCAACCATCTTGTGGCGGACTTTTGAATGGGCCGCGACAGAGGTTGCACGTCATCGACGAATCGCCTTTAATCTGCGTTAAATTACGTTTATACAAGTGTTAATCGATTTGTATCGACTGAATAAGTGTGTGAGGATCATATCCCGCCTTTATTTTGATCTTACCTGCCTATATACCCACGCAAGATGCACCCACCTAATGATGACGGTATAGAATTGCTGTTATCAGAAGTGGGATCGCAAGGGCAGTCAAGTGAAGAAAAAAGGCCACCTGATAAGGAAAATGCGAGTAGTATTTTGAGTAATATGAAGATTTCTCGCATAGTGGCAGCGCAGCAATCGAGTTCTACGGGTGTGAATGCGGTGCAGTTAATTCATTTTAATCCTGATGACGCCGATGCTGACGTGGAGGGCTGGTGTTGCGTTGCTAATGGCCTTAACCACCTCTCTAAAAGGAAGAGCCGCTGCCTGTCTTACCAAGCTGCCATTGGATCAACTTTCGTGGGAATTAGTGAAACAAACCTTACTAGCCAAGTTTGCAAAGTCAAAGCTGATACAGGATTATCTCGACGAGATTATGTGTTTTCAAATCGGGATTAAGGAAACTGCCAGTGGGTCAGCTATGCGATTGTGGGATTTAATCGAAAGAATACCGAAGGTGGAAATGTCTGAAGAAGCGGTTACTGGATTCGTCATTTTGGTATTGTGCCAAAAGGATAGATTGATTCGTCGTGAATTAAGTTATCAAGTTATAACGAACAGGGCCCAGCTATTTAGGGCTCTTAGAGGTATTTCTTTAAAGCATCGAGCAGAGAGCTGTGATACACAAGACCAAGAACTGAAGAGACGCCGCTTAGCCGATGGACGATTTCCCGGTAGATGTAACTTTTGTGGTATACCTAGACATAGACAAGCAGACTGTCATAGACGTCGTGAAGGTACCAGTAGTACGAGCAAAGTTGAATCATCTGTGCGAACGTCTGAGGTGAAGTCCAACGTGAGCTGCTACGTCTGCGAAAAACCCGGCCATGTTGCGACGACGTGCCCAGACAGGAAGATTGCAGGCGGGACAACGAAAGAAGTCAATTTATGCGAACGAGACACATCAAGAGGGATTCTGGTGACATCATCGGGTGAGAGAATTCCATTTCTTTTCGATAGTGGGTCGAATTGCTCGTTGATAAAATTAAGTACTTCTTTAAACTTCTTTAAACTTTCCGGGTACTGCATGTTCTGATCTCGTGTATTTGAAGGGGATAGGAAACGGGGAAATACAATGCACTTCTCGGATTTCTAGCACGGTGAAAATAGGAATTTATTCGATTACCTCTTCTTTCATGTCGTTTCGGATGACTGTATATCCGATCCGTTTTTAATAGGCAGAGATATTATAGAAAACGGTGGCCGCGTGATGATTGATGATTGGCCTAACTATAACCAATTCTAAGACGGTAGATATATGTGAAAAACAGGTTTCAATCTATAAACAATATTGGTTTCCAGATATGGCTAAGCATGTTCGTCAGTTTGTAGATTCCTGTATCGTGTGCAAGGCATCAATAGGGCCTTCTGGCGCCCAGCCGATTCGCTTTCACTCTATACCTAAAGTATCAGCACCGTGGCACACTCTCCACATAGATTTCACGGGAAAATTAAGTGGAAAGAGTGATCAGAAGGAATAGTGCTCCGTCATTATTGACGGATTCACAAAATATGTTCTATTGGAGCATACAACGTCACTTAATGCCTCCAGTGCCGTGAATGCCCTTAAGAAGGCAGTTTTCTTATTTGGTGCTCCAAAACGGATTATAGCAGATCAGGGTCGCTGCTATGCCAGCTCTGAATTTAAAAGTTTTTGTGCAGATCATAATATCGAGCTTCACTTTATCGCCACTAGCTCAAGCAGAGCAAATGGTCAAGTGGAGCGCGTAATGAAAACCCTAAAAGCTCCGCTTAGCATTGTCGACAACGACCCAAATAAAACATGGCGTGATGAACTGGGTAATATCCAACTGGTACTGAACAGCACTAGATCCACTGTAACAAAATATACTCCAACTGAGCTCATGTTCGGAATAAGATCACTGTCTTTAGGGCCTGCAAAAATATCTCCAAATACCCATAATGATAATCAGTTAGACCTCGAAACTATTCGGAATGAGGCATCTAAACATATAGAAAAGGCTGCAAGCTCTGATCGGTACGATTCAACAGAGGTCGGGCTACAGTTGAACCTTACACAAAAGATGATTTTGTCTTTATCAACAGTTCAGAGCGTAACCAAACCAAGTTAAGTAGAAAACTCAAATAAATGTTCTTGACAACGACCGTTACGAGTTAAAAAGCCTTGATGGAACAAATCGCGTTTTTAAATATGCTCACGAAAATTGCGTTTAGTGCCCGGGGGTTGTGAGGGTTTTATTGAAATATCAACGAACATTTCGTATGAGGATGAAGCCGTGACGGCGGAAAATGGAGAAAACCACGATGACATCGACATAACACCTTTTCACAATGACATGAATGACTCTGACACTGTATCTATTGGGTCTGAAACTTTAACTGCCGACTCTGAAGATTTTAATAATAGCACGAGATTTGAAGTTGAGGTCGAAGTTCATAGGGAATAAAACATGGTTAATTAAATTTTAGCTTGTATTCCTTAGTATAGTCGTAAGGGTGGTAAATGATAACGTTTTGTGTTGGGTGTCTGGTCGAAGGGACGATGTTGTCCGGTCCATGCCCTCATGGGCTGGTCGAAGGGACGCATTTGTCCGGTCCAGAATAAGATTTTGTGGAGCTGGTCGTAAGGACGATGTTGTCCGGTCCTTGCCCTCATGGGCTGGTCGAAGGGACGCATTTGTCCGGTCCAGAATAAGATTTTGTGGAGCTGGTCGTAAGGACGGTATTGTCCGGTCCATGCCTTCGCGGGCTGGTCGAAGGGACATACTTGTCCGGTCCAGTATAAGAGTTTGTGGAACTGGTCGTAGGGACGGTGTTGTCCGGTCCATGCCCTCGCGGGCTGGTCGTAGGGACGCGTTTGTCCGGTCCAGTATTGGAAGTTGTGAGGTTGTGCAACTAGTCGTAAGGACAGTGCTGTCCGGTCCATGTCCTTGTGACTGGTCGAAGGGACGCATCTGTCTTGTCTTGCAGAATCTTTGCGCAGAGGGAGACGGATGCGGAACATTGAATTGTTCGACTATACATTGGACAGTACTGTAGTTGTGTGTCCGGTCTTAGACTTTTAGTAGTACAGGCTCTTGGTAAAATTTTTAATATTACCCACATGTTCAGTAACATTGAGGAATTGTGGTCAGGTTGGGCGAGCGGTGTAGGCAGAACATTTTTGTGATTACTTGTTACAGAAATGCCCATGCGCCCGAGGACGGGCGATTGTCAGAATGGCCGTGACGGCGCGACGTTAGTGTCACCTTCAATTTCTAGACGAGAATGACAGATTGAAGATTGTCATTCTGGCGGAACGTCAAACGGGCAACCATCTTGTGGCGGACTTTTGAATGGGCCGCGACAGAGGTTGCACGTCATCGACGAATCGCCTTTAATCTGCGTTAAATTACGTTTATACAAGTGTTAATCGATTTGTATCGACTGAATAAGTGTGTGAGGATCATATCCCGCCTTTATTTTGATCTTACCTGCCTATATACCCACGCAAGATGCACCCACCTAATGATGACGGTATAGAATTGCTGTTATATATATATATATATTTTCTAACTATCGATAAATCCATCGAAATTTCATAATATCATATCAAAGTCAAAATTCGTGTTGACCAGTATTATGCTTTGTGCAACCAATTTCCCCGCTTGATGCTTAAAAACTTATTTTGTGTTTGTTTGTATCAATTAGCTTGTTCAGTTTGAATAACCCATCTACAATTGGTTACGTTATTTTCTACAATTTGTCAGATTACAAATAAAGCTACAGCATCTACGCATGTTTAGCAAGTAATTTTGTGTTTATCATTGCATTTGTCATCGTAGACATAATCAATATATAATGTTCTCACAGCTGGGACACTGGCCTCCTCTCGGTGAGACAGAGTGGGCCGTAATCCACCACGCTGGCCCAATGCTGGTTTGTAGATATCACATGAATTCGAATTTTTGGTTCTAGGACATGCCAGTTTCCTTGCGATGTTTTGCTTCACCGCTTTGAGGGCAGTGGTGATGAAATAATTCACACAAAGTAAAACGCCAGTCTGGGATCAAATCTACGACTTGTAAGTCACGGTCGTCACCACTGAGCTACCACTGCCCTCTGGTATCGTGTATTTGGCCACAAAACTAGTTTTATTACTCTTTTAGAACATCGAAAAAAACATTCGTTTTTAAATTTCCGCATTACTAAAAGCTTTTAGGCATTTGTACTATCATTATTACATAGTATAAAACAAAGTCGCTTCCCTGTCTGTCTGTCCCTATATATGCTTAGATCTTTAAAACTCCGCAACGGATTTTGATGCGGTTTTTTTTAATAGATAGAGTGATTCAAGAGGAAGGTTTATATGTATAATACATGCATAATATAGTAGAGAAACACTGATAATTTTAGAGGTTTCTAATGTGATGCCGTAAATAAACACATTTTTTTGCGCTTACATTGTAAACGCTGGCTGAACCATTCAAGATAGATCAAAATAATGTACTACAGTATTATACACCTTAAAAAGTTCTACAAAAAAGTCCGCGATGGTATATGTCTATCTCTTAGGGATAACCCACAATAACCATTTTTTATCCTTAACTTTTTACGAGAAATAATGGCTTATTTAAGAAGCAATTTTAGGCAATACAGCATTAATCCTTATCCAATTAAGTACCTTAAAAACATTGTGCATTTCATATAGATCATTATGGCCCTTTACAGCATGTAATTTAAATGAATATTTTCGAAGATATTACAGATTTAAAATGCGGGCGTTATCGGCCGGGGAGTCGGCCGGTGGCGCTTGAAAGTACCCAACGGATTTTGATGGTTTTTTTTTTTAATAGATATAGTGATTCAAGAGGAAGGTTTATATGTATAATACAAGCATAATATAGTAGAGAAACGCTGATCATTTTAGAGGTTTTGCGTTTACATTGCAAACGCTGGCTGAATCCTACGAGATAGATCAAAATAATGTACAGACGCCAGCACATTAAGCTACTACAGTCTGTCAGATTTCTTTAACGGATTTTCAACTTTAGTGCTAAAGCATAAGGTTCAAAGTTGATTGGGAAAATCTGACAGAGTCGGGTAGCTTGATGTGCTGGCGTCTGTACTACAGTATTGTACACCTTAAAAAGGTCTACAAAAAAATCCACAATGGTAGGTAAATGTCTATCTCTTAGAGATAACCCACAATAACGATTTTTTATCCTATACTTTTAACGAGAAATAATGGCTCCTACATTATCAGTGTTTATCTACTATATTATGCATGTATTATACATATAACTAAACCTTCCTCTTGAATCACTCTTATCTATAAAAAAAAACCGCATCAAAATCCGTAGCGTAGTTTTCAAGATCTAAGAGTACATAGAGACAGACAGACAGCGGGAAGCGACTTTGTTTTATACTATGTAGTGATAGTGATCAGCATTGTACCCGTGCGAAGCCGGGGCGGGTCGCTAGTTATTATTATTTGTAATTTTGACTTGACTTCTTATTATTTTAAATAACTTTTTTTACTGGTGTGGCCTGAGCTTTAGGTTATAAATGTATGTTTATAAGTCCTTGAATTGAACTTAAACATCAACAAAAGGATACATACAGCTAATTCATTACCACAACTACTCTGTCACGAATAAAGAGAGGGTAATTTAGATTGAGAAGCAGATCTCTAATTAATTAGTCAAAATGATTTTACGTAAATTCCTTTTCGAAAACGAAGCTGTACTGTGAGTATTCGTGCCATTTTATTTAAAAAAGTATATATTAATTGTGTAAAAAATATATATGTTAATATAAATATATAAAATTATTTCAATTGAATTCACGTCTTTTTTCATGCCAATACCGAGGATACATTGAAAGCCCCTCGTATAGCGATAAATAGTTGAGATCACATGTCCAAATCCCACTGCAAATACGGTTAAAAAAAAATAAGGAATTTCAGCCTGCTATCTACATACATATTCTACATATTATCAATGTTCCTAGGCTTTTCTCAACTATGGGGGGTTCGGCTTCCAGTTTAACGGGATGCAGCTGAATACCAGTATTTTACACGGAACGACTGCCTATCTGACCTCCACATCCCAGTTACTGGATAATACGATACAACTTGGTGGTCAGACTTTAGGGCTTCTGACTACCCATAACGACTGTTAAAGATGTATAAATAACAGCTGGGACCATCGGCTTAACGTGCTTTCCGAGGCGTGGAGAAGTTTCGACATGTTATGGAGCGCCACCCGTCTATGAGCCGACCGCGGCAAGCGTAGCTTAACTCTCGATCTACCTGCAGTGCGCTTCTGTACCAATCTCACCGTGAAAATTTGGGTAAAGTGAGCGTGGAGTGAGCAGTCAGTGTCATCCCACCTGATACTAGGGATTGACTAAGCAAACATTTACAATCATAATCGAGATTATAATAATATTCTTTTGCTAATTCTACTGACAATTTTATATAATTTTAAAGCTAGTATTTTATTTGTCAAAATATCACTATTTTGTGGGGTTTTCATCTTGAAAAAAAAGACTAGTCCTTATATAAGTGTGAGGGAGTCCTGGTGTCCTGAAATAAAGGCCTTACGTCTAGCTTAGGCACCAGTCTCCCACAATATAATAATTGATAAACTGTAGTTATGTATTGCTTTCTTTACAGTTTATACTATGTAAATGTAACTTATATTGTGGTGAGAAATAAATCTTTATTATTATTATAAGCACTACTATTTTATTTTAAACCCCCAAAAAATAGTAACGCCTTGACAACTAAACTACTAGCTTTGCAATTATTTGAATTGATCAATGGAATTAGCATAAAAAGTATTGTTAAAATCTCGATTATGATTGTAAATGTTTGCTTAGTCAATCCCTAGCATCAGTGGGATGACACTGACAGCTGACTCCGCGCAAGTTTTCACGGTGAGATTTTTACAGAATCGACATAGGTACTGTGCGGCTGTTATTACTTAGCCGCAGCTTCCGGCCTATCCTACCATGCCATCTACTTTATAAAAACTTCAATTATCAGACACGCACAGCCTTGTAACACTGGGTTTAGAAGTAAAAAAATTTGCGAATTTTGTGAACTTTCTGCTGTAGTTCCTTATATAACGAAGGTGAACACTAAGAGACTTTTGAAAATTCACCCCCTCATGGATATTTCTTTTTCAGGATAGACTAAAAATGCTTACAAACTCGAACACACTTTAAGACAAAAACCAACACAGTGCAAACGTTTTTTTCTGTTACAGAGGCATCAATACCCCATCCGATTACCAGTACATTAAAATCTTACGTTTCTTGCTGGTCACTATCGGCTCTTGGCCTCGAAAAGAAATAGGAGAGCCCGAGTCAAAGAGCCAAGCCGTATTCCTTAAGTTCTTTTACTTAAGTCTCATTATTCTTTGTGTGTTTGGAAGCATTTTTTATGTCATCATACACAAGAAAGAATTATCTTTTTTGGAAATTGGGCATATGTATATTATTATACTTATGAATACAGTTTCTACAGTAAGTGAAATTTCTAGTGATTATGACTTAGCTTAGCTGAAGGGACAACCTGATACTGGATATCTGTTGTGCAATGTGAAACCCGATCTAGAAGTCGTTCGTTTGAACCACTGTTACTATGAACTAACTCCTAACACATGCATATTTTTCTTACTTGGAAGGGTCAACAAAACAACGAATGCAACCCAAATAGATAATAAATAGATATAGATTTTTGAGAATTTTCAAGAAACCAACCTCCACTGGGCTCGCGTGGTGGATTATGGCCTACTCCCTCTCACAGAGAGGAGGCCTTTGTCCCAGCAGTGGAAACATTATTATGGCTGATTATGCTTTTATGAGAATTTATACTAAGTGAATATATGCGTCAGATTAGAATTGTTGAAATTAGTTACTAATATATGTATATTAGGTCATCCCACTTCCAGGGTCATATTTTTTATTTCCAATATTTATGTATTGCGCAATGGTATGCAATAGTTAATACATGTGTTGTCTTGTACAATCATGTTAGTTTAAAAGTAAAGTGTGTTGGTCGTAACGCCTTAAATAAAAGAACCGTACAGCGATGGCTTGAAATGTACAAACAAGGAAGAACCACAGCTGAAGATGAGCCGCGAGCACCTCGATCATTATCATCGACTAGATTAGAAGCAAGGGACAAAATCAAGGAAGCACTTCGTCAGTCACGTAGGGTCAGTGTCAGTGATCTCTCCACTCAACTTAACATTCCTCATTCCACTATACATAGAGTACTCACGGAGGATTTATGTCTGGTCAATAAAAGTGCAGTGTGGGTGCCCCACACTCTGAACACGGATCAGAAGGAGTTTCGTTATGAAACTGCGCGTAGCCATTTATCGTGGTATCGCCGTAAGAAAAATATACTTAATAGATTCATATGCCTTGATGAAACTTGGGTCGAATTTTATACTCCTCGTCAAAGACATCAGTCACGATGTTGGGTGGAATCGGGCACTTCAGCTGAACATTTACCACGTGCAGAGCTACATGAACGAAAAATACTACTAATAGTAGCTATGGATGTCAGAGGCATTGCTTTTTGGAGAACTTACCTATGATGAAAATACAACTATGACTGGAGAGCGATATAAGTCATTTTTAGAAGAAAATAGTCCTATTTGGGCAGACGAACATCATATAACGAGTCCTATAATTTTACATGATAACGCCAGACCGCACAAATCAAAAATAGTTCAGTATTTAATTGAAGATAAAGGATGGATTGAAATTATTCAGCCGCCATATTCCCCGGATATGAATCCTTGTGATTTCAATTGTTTTGGCCATGTGAAGAGGAAATTGTTGGGTACTCGATACAATAGCAAAAAGGAGTTAGATATTAAACTAAAGAGCATTATTGATGAATTAAATGAAAGTGGTACTTTAAATGGTGTTCAAGATTTGCCAGCAGTCTGGGAGCGAGTGATTAATAGTGGTGGAGATTATTGATTAGTGTCACAAGGTTATATAGTATAGTAGTCAGTTTTTGTAAAATAATAATATTAAAAAAATATGAAACTTGAAGTGGGATGACCTAATATTATTGTAATAATTCAAATATTTGAAGATTTTGCAAGTAAGGTAAAATGTATCGGGACTATTAACCAAAAATTCTATCTTATCTGTATACCATAAGCAAATAAATTATTTTTATTCAGGATTTTGTATAATTTTGAAATTACTTAAATTGTTACAGTCCCGAGTAATCACGCTGACGTTATCCACTAAGTACCGAGAGGTGGCTACAGAATTTCTTACTAAATTCCATCTGTTCTTCTACAAAGATCGTTCTGAAGATGCGATGAAGGTAAGATGTTTTATATTTTTTATTTGTAGTATTAATTCTACTGTTAAAATTCGGTGTTTAGTCAAATCTAGTCAACGTTCGAAAAAATGTTTGGAAATATCTAGGTCGTGCAAGTAAGTGTCTAAAGTAATTTGCAGGTTTAGAAATATTAAAAAAAAAACTTAACTACAGATTTATTTTATTAATTTATATAACATTACATACACATTACATATACATTTATCCTATTGCCGAAATTGATAAAAATATGATAAGGCCTAAAATACTTCCCTGTTGGACACCTACTAATTTTTTTGACTTAGGATAGTAAAATGGTTGTTTCAATTTCTGTTTCAGACTCACAAAAAGGTGCACTTAGTATCTCATCTCGTCACGTTAGGCCTAGTAGCTCAGATGTTAGTTGGCCTATCTCTCTTCAACCTGATACCTATGTACAGCAACTATGCTGCCGGAAGGTACAAAAGTGGTGGTTTGCAAAACTCAACGTTTGAACATTCTCTGTATTACCCTTATCCGTTTAACACTTCGACTGAAATGAAGGGTTATATTGTTGCTTGTATTATTCATTGGTAAGTTAGCAACATCACTATCATACAATTCATGTATTGTATGTCTTGTCTGAGTTTGCATGCATACACACGAGCAACACGCGTTGAAGACTGAGGCAACTGCAACCGCTGACAACATGCCGCTCGTGTATTTGAGCACCGTACTCAAATTATACGAGCGACACGCTATCGACATTTGCAGTTACCTGTGTCCCTATGATTGAAATAATATTTTTTAAATTATTCACCAGTCATGCTCTTGCATAACGGCGTGATTCCGAACGAAACCCGAGTAATATTAGTGTACACAGGAAGTATTTTCAAACTATCAAATAAATCACAACCTCGAAATAAAATTAAAAAAAAATACACTAATTAAGTGCCGCTCCTATATATTTGAGCACCGTAGTCAAACACACGAGTGGCACGTTGACGACGGCTGCAGTTGCCTTTCGTTGTGCGTTGAGTTGCGTTGTTGCGTGCCGCTCATATGCGTGCACACTAAGATCTGCCACAAAAGACCACAACAGGGTGCAACGTACATTTAAGTTTCGCCTATTGTCGAGGCTGCTTTAATACACAATGATATCTATTATAAAAAATAAAAAAAAATGGAAAATCCAAAAGTGCATGAAGCATAAGTTGTTTTTTATTAATTTTCAATAGGAAAATTTTCAATAGGGTTCCCCCCTATGTGTGAAACGAATCTATTTAAAAAAATAACTCGTTTAATTGTTTTTTCACAAGCTACAATTTGTTCAGGTTTCACACTTGATTCACGGAATTTTTTTTTAGAAATATGATGTTTTTTTTGTTTCTACTGCAATAAATCAATTTTTGAAAACTACGGAGTTAGTTTCCATTCAATTATATAATTAAGTATATACAGTCAATCTGGGTAACTTTGACAGATAAGGGCGATATTTTATACTATATTTAAAAAATTTACGCCTATCACTCGAGTGTTTTTTATTTTATCAGTGCTCTCGTATTACTTTCCATCTATAGAAATTCACAGAAAGTTTATAAAACATACCAATATAGTAGAAAATCTCAATTCTGTGCCCTGTCAAAGTTACCTTCATAAAATGGGTAACTTTGACACACACAGAGCCATGCATAAAAAAGTAGTAATAAGTATTATTTTTATCAATCTGGGTAACATTGCAAACTAACAAATATAACAAGCAAACTTGAATTCGCGCGCTATATTCAGAAAAAAAGTTTTGACGTTTTCTTACTTTGACAGCTTAATTTTTTTTAAGGTGCGTTTACTAAGCTTGTTTAAAATTGCAAATCTAAAATAAACATTTATGAATAGTGTTGGCTTCATGCGAAAAAATAATCAAAACTAGTTCATGGTCCCGCTGTCAAAGTTACCCGAATGAATCAAAGTTACCCAAATTGACTGTAATTAAGTTGTTCCTGGGTACTAGCAGGAGTTTAGCAGTAGAAACAGTGGCAGAAAAGAGCCAAAAAAAAAATCGATCGTAAAACACTTCCTAATGCTTCGCATTATGAGTCGTGCAAAATATAAAGGTGTCAATGATGGTATAAACATGAAGTCATAGTCAGCAGGTTTTATGATGTGAGAGTTAGTCTAAAACTTTTTTATTTTCTTATTTATTAAAAACTCCCTCACTATCATTAAAGGTATCCCTAATGCGATAGCACGGTCTTAATTTTTTTTACTATATAAAACTATAACTGATTGATAATGTGTATTTATTAAATATATTGTATTATTACTCGTATTATTATTATATTATTGTAGAATAATGTATTCTATTGTTTCTTTTTGCAGGTTCTTTTCATATGTATGCTCAAATTGGTTCTGCATGTTCGATCTGTTTCTGTCACTAATGGTTTTCAATGTTTGGGGCCATTTCAAAATACTCATTAATATTCTGAATGATTTCCCAAGGCCAAGTTCTGATGCTAATTTTATGTTAGAAGATGGCTTCGTTATACGTGTTGAAAAATATTCCAAAGAAGAACTGTTACAGGTTTCTGAAAGATTAAAAGAATGTATTAATTACCATCGGAAGATTGTTGAGTGAGTTATTTACTGACCAATAAGAAGACAGAGAACTTCTTTGGTAATATTATTTATATATTCACCTGAAAATATTTCTTCCAGTTTTACAGACAAAATGTCGGATGTATTCGGACCGATGCTGTTCGTGTATTATGTGTTCCATCAGGCAAGCGGCTGCCTACTATTCCTAGAATGTTCTCAAATGGTCAGTATATGCGACAGAGGGGAATGCCTACTCTCCATAGTGTCCAAGGTCCAAGATGGACATCAAATATTAGTATAAACATGGAGTGTTTTAAAATCTAAATAGCATTGGATATCTAAAAAATATATTCAAATTGACGCCACTATTTTAGAAATATTAATAAAAAAGGTTTTGAGGTTAATATAAAGAAAAAAAAAAGAAGAAATAAAAAAGGTTCTTGTTTTTTCAATAGTATTACTTTTTTTAACGGATTGTTGTAGACTGTAGTGGCGCTCATTTGGAAGAAAGTAAATGCATATTTTTTTATGGCAAAAGTATTTTTCCTCTAGTCTATTGTCCACTGAGGGCCTCAAATGGGCATTCGCTTTTATATTGAACAAAAAAATGTTATGTTAAATACTTATTTAATTTTATTTTGCAGACCGCGCAAGCTCTGATGCGTTATTTGCCACTCACTATTATACTGACCCAGCAGCTTATACAGTTGTCAGTTATTTTCGAACTGGTTGGAAGTGAGGTAAGACTGTTAATACTTTTGATCGAAGGAATAAATTACAAACTACCACATACGTATGAAATTGCTCATGAGCCAAATAAAACTATTATTAACTAGGTATTCTTTATTTATTTCTTTTATTTCTTATTGGGTTCCGTACCTCAAAAGGAAAAACGGAACCCTTATAAGATCACTTCGTTGTCCGTGTGTCTGTCCGTCTGTCAAGACCCTTTTTCTCAAGAACGCGTGGAGTTATCAAGTTGAAATTAATACCAAATACTCAGGGCTGCAACTCCTTGAAGCAGTGAAAACAATCAAACTTCTAAGTCGGGCGTTTGTTCCATTTATGCCGCATATTTTGACACTCGCAAGGGAATCAAAACCTATAGGGTATTTCCCGTTGACCTAGAATCATGAAATTTGGTAAGAAGCAATGTCATGCAGCACAAGTAAAAGGAAAAATCCTAAAACCGTAAATTTGTAGTTACATACCTACAAATTTGGAGCAGTGGTCGCCCAGTGGAAACTGACACGACTTACGAGTTGTACGTCGCAGGCTCGAACCCAGGCAGGCGCTTTACATTGTGTAAATTATTTCATCACCACTGCTCTCAAAACGGTGAAGAAAAACATCGTGAGGAAACCGGCATGTCCTAGAATCAAAAATTCGAACAAGCCGCACTAGAACCACGTGGTGGATTATGGCCCACTCCCACTCCCTCTCACTTAGAGGAGGCCTGAGTCCCAGCAGTGGGAACAATATAGGCTGATTATGATGATCTACAAATTCGTACAGAACCCTCGGTGCGGGAGTCCGACTCACACTTGACCGGTTTTCTTATATCTCATCCTACACTGCACCGGTTGACGTGGACGTCAACACAGGCTGTCGCTGGAAACTAGCGCTAGGGCTCTGTCTCACATAGGGTCGTAGCATTATGCTGAGCGAGAGTAGTTTTGCGTGGATGTGAAGCATGTTTTCCCACAACTTGTTATTTTTTGTGTTTTTGTTCTTTTCTGCGTCTCCGTCATATATACCGCAAATAAACGTATTTTCTATTTTTCTTCTTAGGACGACGACGTAGGAGACTTGTGTTGACTCTTTATTATGTAGTTTAATTCATCTCATCACTCCCCTTGTTCAGTTTTATTTACTTTTTGCTTCTGAACATTTTGAAGGTTTTTATTAGCTTTATATCCGTAACTGGCATTAAAAAGCTTGTAATTATTCAAAGTACAGACGCCAGCACATCAAGCTAGTAAAATGTGTTAAATTTCTTTAATTGATTTTAACTTTATCACTAAAGCATAAGGTTCAAAGTTGATTGGGAAAATTTGTCAGTTTCGGGTAGTTTGATGTTCTGGCGTCTGTAAATTCGATTAGCTATACCGAGTTGCTATGATTTTGGCTAAATAAACATTACTTGTGTAATAATTTCAGAGTGAAAAACTAAAAGACGCAGTATATGGCGTACCATGGGAGTGCATGGATATAAAGAACAGAAAAGTGGTGGCCTTCTTCTTAATGAATGTACAAGAACCTGTACATGTGAAGGCTCTAGGTGTTGCTAATGTGGGGGTTACTTCTATGGCAATGGTAAGTTAATATTAAACAGTTTTAACAAAAACAAAACAAACAAAGTGAAATTGAAAGAAAGAAAAAAGGAAAGTAAGAAAAAAGAAAAATTAAATACAGGAAGAAAGTAAGAAAGAAAGTAAAATTGTATCAATGATAATTGATAACGATGGTGAAAAAGTAAAAAATGACATAAGTTACGAGTACCACAACGCAACACGTATCGTCAAGCGAAGTGTGGGACGCCTCCCAGCTAGATGGACCGACGACCTCAAAAAGGTGGCTGGGACAGACAGGATGCGGAAGGCGAAGGACAGGGTGTTGTGGCAGAGTATGAGAGAGTCCTATGTCCAGCAGTGGACTGAGATAGGCTGAGCTGTTTGAAGCTACCGAAAAGGTTATAACACTCCTGTTGAAAGTTGTCGTAGAAGTACGAAACGCTACTTACTTCTACGAAACGTTACTTGACAGTAATTTCCACTTATCTTGGCTCTCTTGTCTGAAGACTGCTAATTTGCAAAGGTAACAGCATGATTCATGATTGTGAGCTCAGAGCTTGCAAATAGCTTTGATTTCATTATTTGTATACTTAAAAACGAAATTCAAAATTTTTAAATCGACTTAACATGTTTTTCGTTTGATTATTAAGGTTAATTTTATAACTTCAATGTTCAATTACAATTTAACTCCAACCATTATTATGATAGATGAATAGCAAATAGAGGTGATATATACATTTGAATCCTTATATATTAGGTCTTTACCTATGAAATTGCCGTTCTGCAGCACGGGCCATTTCAAATCAAAATAATTTTTGTTTGGCTATGAATTCTAATTTCAAATTAAATTTATTTTAAAAACATGAAATTTTGTTTCCAAAAGTTTTTGTTTATTGATTAGTGTTACATTTTCATCGCATTTCAATCTTTTTCGTCATCATGGATACGTTAAAAATTCGAGTAATTATGGAATATGAGTACCGTCGTGGCAGCAACGCGGCACAAGCGGCACGCAACATCAATGACGTTTACGGAGCTAACACTACAAACCAACACACCACCTGTTATTGGTTTGCTCGCTTCCGTTCTGGAAATTTCGACTTGAAAAATGAACCTCGCGGTCGTCCGAAGACTTTGGTCGAAAGTGACGAATTAAAGGCGATTGTGGAAGCTGATGATACACAATCTACGGCTGAATTAGCAGCAGCTTTCGATGTTAGCGTCAAAACAATATTGGTCCATTTGCGTCAGATTGGCAAGGTAAAAAAGCTTGACAAATGGGTGCCCCACGAACTCAATGATCGCCAGCGCGAAGTACGCGTCGAGACGTGCCTTGCACTGCTCAACAGACACACAGACGAAGGAATTTTGAACCGCATTGTTACCTTTGATGCGATTCTGTTTGATAATCGCAAGCGCTCAGCAAGTTGGTTGGATCCTGGTTCAGCATCTAAACAATGCCCTAAACGAAAACTTACCCCTACAAAAGTGATGGTCACTGTTTGGTGGTCTAGCGCCGGTGTGATTCAGCACAGCTTCTTACCAAACGTGGTGAGCATTACTGCAGATGTGTACTGTGAAGAACTGAACACAATGATGGGGAAGCTGGCACATCTCCAACCAGCATTGGTCAATCGCTCGTCTCCGCTGCTCCTGCACGACAACGCGTGACCTCATACTGCACAGCAGACGGTCTCCAAGTTGCAAGAACTGGGGTTGGAAGCTCTCCGTCATCCGCCCTACTCACCAGACCTTGCGCCTACAGACTACTACTTTTTCCAGAATTCGGATAACTTCTTGGCGGGAAAAAATTTAATACCCGATAGGCAGTACAAAATTCCTTTGAAGAATTTGTTGCCTCCCGTCCAGCTGATTTCTTTAAGAAGGGCATCAATAAACTGCCACTTCGTTGGCAAAGATGCATTGATTGCATGGGTGATTACTTCGATTAATACAAATAAAAAATACATGAAAAAAATTCGTTTAAATTTTTTCATACAAAACGGCAATTTCATAGGTAAAGACCTATTATATTATGTCGCAATCAACTGTAACGTTAAATGCGCAAAACCTCAGACACCCCAACTGATTTTTAATTCAATTGACCTATTTCAGAGAGAAAATAAGTCATTAAAAAAATTGTAAAGGTTTCATGTGTTGTTTTAGTTTTACTGGCAATTCTGATCGTTTCTTGCGTCTGCGACGACGCTTTATCGAGAAAGGAGTCATCACCGGGCCGCGAGCGGGAAGTGAGCTGTCATTAGGGATTAACACTATTGACACTGCTCACTTCAAGCTCACTTCACTTATCATTTTCACGCTGAGATTTTTACAGAATCGATTGTTTACAATTTTATCAGATACTTTTGGAACAGACCATACATTTTAAGAACCAACAGAAAGGGTTCCGTCATTATACTCACACTATGACTGTTGGGTCATCGTCTAAATGTTATTTTTTTTTTTGCAGATATTGAAAACTACGATGTCTTACTTTACTTTTCTACGCAGCATGTGAACGAGATGCGGGAATCTTGAGATATTCAAAATTTTAATAGCACAATGTTTTATCCTTTTCTAACCGTTCTTGATTCTCACTTGTATATCTATAATTATGAATATTTCCTCTTATTATCATTTTATTCCACTTATAATCACCCTACCAAATACATTATTGCGGCACTGCATACTCGTATTTGATTACATTTCTCTTGTTTTAACTTTAAATACTTAATAAAGTTTCGTGGGCGAAATCATGGCTTTTTATTTCTCGAAAAGTTCCTTTCTTATTTTTTTTTAAACCTAACTTGATAGGGGCAAACCCAGAGGGTTATTGAGCAAGCATATGCAGAGCGAATAGTTCATAGTTGAGTAAGTGCGGAATGATGAGAGAACACTGAAAATATATTCGAAAAGTTTCAGATAGGAGCGCTGTGGTCAGAGGGCCTCTTTCAGATTTCGAAAATAAAGTGATCTTCAGAGCCGTCGATTTTGGTATAATCGTGTGGCATAACCCATAATGACTTAAATAAGCAAATCTGATGAAGAAATTGTGGGCTTCCCCTAAGTCTGCTTTAAGAAAAGTTGTAATTAGAATTACAACTTTTAAAAAGTGTTAGAATGCCTAGAAGTGTTAGTGTGCCTGTGGTTAGAATTTATTTCTTTAGTGGTATTTTTAATTTAGAGCGGGTAAAACCGAATAGGGTTGTGAGTGTCATGGCGGCAGTGGCGATCACTTTTAACGCGATCCTTACGCGGTGCACACGCTTTCCCTGGCTGGAGGCGTGGTTCAACGGCCACCGTAACATTCGTCATTTTCAATCATCTCAATTATAATGTGGCATCACAGCTGAAGAGGAAAAATTTCAACTGTTTTTGCAGAACAGTATATAAATGATCCACTACAGACTACTTTCAGTGTTGTCTCTCTCTGCCTTAATCCATCCAAAGGTTGTCTTGAAATGATTACTTTTAGCGATAAGACCCCCCATTGTGTCACCCCTTGTAACCTTTCTACATTTATATCCGTAATGTTGATGGTCTTCATAATAAAGAATATTATATCTTCTATCTATCTATGACTATCAGTCTATTTTACAGAAACTGGTACTCCTCCAATACCAGTTTCCGCAAAAAAAAAGGTTGTGAGGTAAAAAATAAAAAAAAACTTAGCAAATAATGCACTTTATTTTTTAATAGAATTTAGTAATCGAAACACATGGTGACCGATTACACGTTTTTGAATAGTCTATGAACTGAAAAATAATAATGTTATACTTGGCCGAGAAGTGTTAAAAATTAAAAAAAACGTTACTTATCGTAATGAGAGGTTTCAAAAACACAGGTTTAAAGGAACACAAAGCTGTACCTACACAAGGCACAAGAAAATAGGTGGCTCGTTCAAATGTCAACGTATGTACACGCTTTTAGATATAGGCAATATTGTATATGAGAGCTACATCTGCCGACAAACTGCTTTACAGTTTGGCAGAAGTAACATTTTTTGTAATGCTTAGATTAAAAGGTCACCACGAATAAACGCTTTTTAAGAATAAACTAGCAGCACTCGCGGTTTCGCCCGCATAAGTTTCGATTCCGTGGGAATATTGGGATAAAAAATATCCCTTGTGTTAATTCTGGTTAAAAACTATCTGTGTGCCAAATTTCATCCAAATCCATTCATTAGTTTTTTCGTGAAAGAGTAATAATCATCCATCCATCCTTACAAACTTTCGCGTTTATAATATTATAGTAGGGCTTCCAATCCACATTTAAGATAAATTCAAATCATTCATTAAACGTAACTTGTACCAGAAAGCCTTTTAAAAGGCTTGGGACTGAGTTGCTTCATTTTTTACATTCTGAATATTGTTTATTTTAAAATAAAATAAAACACATATTTCATTCATTTGGAGGCTTCCAAAAATTACAATTTATTAAAGACAAAGAATAGTGCACATATTTTATAGTATAGATAAATTTATCGTCAACATTGATAATTAAAAGACAAAAGAGTTGCATTTATCAAATGATGAAATATAAAGTGCCGCACAGCATTCATATGCTATTAAGAAAGGTGAAGTACGATATAGAAGTTTTCAAGATCTGAAAAAAACAGAAATGCAATTACTCCTACAAGATTGGTATAGTATTTGCAGGCGATGCAATCCCTAATCGGGCAATTTTATGTCTATGAGGATTTTTTTTTTATTAAAGCATTCTTAATACTAGCTCATAGTCTGGATTTCTGCCCAGTTGATCGCAAAAGGTTGGCGGTTACCTATTATATGTGACAAACATGACTTGCCATATGTGGGTATACATAACCCCTTCCGGGCATAAATTATTTGTTAAATCAGGCAAGGTTTAAATGCATTTAGCCGTACATTACATCCAATCCAGGTGACTAATAAGTCAATTTTTGTTATTAAAAACGTCCAAAATCTAGTTGCAATCTCATCTCGGCAACAATCAACGTCAAAAACTTGTCAAAAATTCGAGGTTTTTTGACAGATTGAAATTGAGATCGTTCTTAAAATTACGGGAATTGCCCTTCTGGTGAAGGTCGCAAATCAGCGTGAGGCGAGAAGCTTTCAATAAAATGCACTAGTGTCGTACGTGGTGAAACTGCTCCGAGGCATAGAGCACAACCCGAGAGTGCTGCAGCGGTTGCACTTGAGCGTACCCGACCGTTATGTGTGGAGACGACGGCCCCCGCCACTGCTGGTCGTACCATCAGCCAGGACCAACTTGCTGGCCAAAACCCCTCTGGCTCGAGCAATTCGCATCATCAATTATATTCAGGTCGAAATTGATATATTTACATGTCACTGGGGTGAATTCGCAAAAGTACTATTGTTCACAATATGTTACAAACAGTGATATTTATTTTTAATTATGTGTGCGTGACTTGGCTATCGCATTAGGTTTAGCCCTGTAATGATAGTTTTAAGGCATTTAAATAAATAAATAAATAAATAAAAATTGAACAATACTGTTACCGCAGTCATAGAAGTAACACCAACATCAGCAAGTCCCAATGCCTTTACGTGTACAGGTTCCTTTACATTCATAAGGAAGAAGGCCACTATTCGCCTATTCTTCGTGTCCATGCTCTCCCACGGTACACCGTAGACTGCGTTCTTTAACCTGTCACTCTGCAAATAATATCAGAAACTACGGTATTTCACTTGGTAGACAACTTAGTTATACAGCGTGTAACGGAAGGGGGGTATCAACCCTGAAGGAGGTGAATGTGCTCATGAAACTCAACAACTTTCCCCAAAGAACATAGGTCGAAATATGAAAAAAAAATTTGGGCCTCCCATAGTAAATCAATCAGCTGGTAGTCAGTTTTGTAAGGGAGGGCCAAATTTTTTTTTCATATTTCGACCTATGTTCTTTGGGGAAAGTTGTTGAGTTTCATGAGCACATTCACCTCCTTCAGGGTTGATACCCCCCTTCCGTTACACGCTGTATAATTATTGAATCACTCTTTATCTCTAACATCCTAGCCATATGTTTCAACTATGATACCTTTCTGACTGACTTAGTCTAGTCGAGATAGCGGGCCTAGACAAGTAGTTGGCAATCTCTATCAACACGTTTCGAATTTCTGCTACGAATTTCGAAAGGATTGACATACACTGCTCGTTAGCTTATGTCAATCCGAAACGTTTATGACTTTTTCATCAGCGTTACCGCTGATAGATTGTCCCTTTGTCAAAGTCCTCTGGATCCGGGTTGGACAAAGTGGTTTTAAGTTTTATATTAAGAAATTCTTAGACTAGCAGGCCGGAGTCTGAATTTGTGACCGTTTGACGAATACGAGTACCGATGTGACGTTTGGAAACGATGATACTTGAATACGTTGTAATAATAAATAAATAGGTTTATAATAAACATTTTCCTTACAATAGTGCCAATAAGTTCGAAGATGATCGATAGCTGTATAAGTTGTTGAAAGAGGATAACTGTAAGGGGTAGGTAGCGTGTCAGAGCTGCAGTCGTCTGAAACCAAAAAAAAGTTATGTATGAATTAGTTTCAAGTGCCAAATAAACTTAAAAAAAAAAAAAAAAAATTCATAAACTTTTAACTTTTACTTTTCCCTTAACCAGGCCTAGCCATTTTTTTTCTTTTGAATACTGATTTTGGTAGATTACAGGGTTATAACGAATATAATTTCTTGTTTTTTTTTTTTCTGTTCCTGAAAAAAAAACCCCTGTGGTCTCTATATGACCACTACCTGCTGCCATGCAGACATGTGGTCTGTATGTGGCCACTGTCCTACATGTTATAATTACATTTTGACAATAATTTACATTTTGTGGTTCCTATACGACATCGGATCGTCACAAAAAAATAAAAATCCATGTGGTCGCTATGTGGTTAAAATTAAAAAAAAATATTGCCATATTTGAAAAGTCAACGTACATAGTACAGTTAGCCTCAGACAGATACACGTCTGTATCGATACATTTATACGAAAGATATTTTGTGCAAATTCGACCTTTGCCAGCATTAACGACTATTTCATCAGTTATACTTCGATAAATAGCTGAAGTAATGAAGATGACTTCCCCGTAATTTATACGCTTAATGCCAGGAATACATTTTGAGATAACTGCTGTTAAAGTTCTTGTACGTAGGTGATTTTTGACAATGGCTAATAAACTTCTTTAACATTAAAGCGTTTCATGTTTTAAACCCTTTGGCTATATCAAAAATGGTTCGTTAAAGTATTAGCTACCCAATGGAATAGCAATAAAAGTCATTCGATATGAGAATTTAGAGAAAAGTGATATTTAGTGACAATTCTGAGAAATTTTCAAAAATACATAACTTATTGGGTTTTCTCGAATCCTAAACGTTCACTTAGCCTTAATGAGGTACTTAATTGTTACAAATTTCAAGTCAACCTGTATATATCATACATCTTTTTGAGGCTGACTGTACAAAGTAATTAGAGGTTCTTTGAAATCAAAAGTTGTATGAATTATGTTGTCTGATAAGAAAGTATTTTTGATACCTGTTATTAATATCATTGTCTAAGTCGTGGCCGGCCTTAAATAAAACCTCGACTAAATGATGTAAAATCTAAAATGACTGTACAAAAACATTATCTTAATTTTAAAGTTCGCCGAAATCGAGTATAAAGTTACAAGATACTAGATACTGACCATTTGTGAGCACTCCAGGAGTAGTAAGCATCCGCTTGTTTGATGGAATCCGTAATAAGCAAACAACATTGGCCCAAACACATCGGACATTTTGTCTGTAAAACTACATACAAACATGTTATATTATTTTGAGGAAACAGAACTAGGAATTACAAGGAAATAAAAAAAAAAAACATCTGGTTTGACTGCCTCATTCCTCTAGTAGTCGCAAGCGCTATTGTTGAGCATGATATCCTGGGTTCAATTCCTAGGTCGGGCAAGGTGTTTTTGGGTTTTTTCCAGGAGTTTCTCAATAGCAGTCCGGAATCTGGTTTTGTGCACGGTTGATGGCAATTAAATCGGCCCCTATTACGTGGGGCTTATAGGTACATAACTGGTGAAACATGGTTGTATTATATGTTTATGTCTGCCTAATCCTAGGGGGAGTATAGGCGCGACGATATGTATGTATTTTAAAAAAAAAAACCTTAACTTACTTAACAATGCTTCGATGATAATCAATCAATTCATTTAGTTGAATATTAACACTTTTCAACTCGTTGGGAGAAAACATTTCACAAGTTACAGTTGCATTGCTGCCTTCTAATTTGAAACTTGTCTTAGATGAGGGTCTCGGGAAGTTGTCGAGGTTGTAAAGCAAAATCTTGAAATGACCCCAGATGTGGAATACCATGAGAGACAAAAAGCAATCGTGCATGCAGAACCAAGTCGCACACAAGTAGGATATGAACCTGCAATAAAAACAAATGGCGATATTTCAATCTGGCTAGCCTTATTGGGCTGTCATTCGAAGATCTTTGAATTTTTCTTTCTTTTGTGGATGGAGACCCCACGAACCGACCGCCGCTAGTGTAGCTTACCCTTCAATCGACCCATGCAGCGATTATTATTTAGCCACGAGCGTCTTCTAACTTAAAACATCTAGCATATTTTATGTATGGAAAATTGTAGCCAGCTAGACGGAGCATTTGAACGGAACGGGTTGGGCTTTGTCGTGTAGTATATTTCAATTAACTTACCAATTGTAAAGGTTAGAAGCAATATACCATTTGAAATCGGTCGACGTAGGGAAAGGGTTAGAGAAATATAGAGCGTGATCATATGTGGCATTTTCCTTCAATCCACCTCTAGCGTAGTTCCCGGCTGAATAATTATTGAACATGGGAGTAGCGTTGAATAGAAAGAGGCCAGCCAGCATTTGACAAACGAGGCATAATGTGAATATGTGGGAGATCCGATGAACTTGCTTGTGAATCTGAAACAAAAAGATGGACAGTAATGACAATGACTACTATGTCGGCTGTTTTTTTTACTGTGAGATTGTAGGTAAGAAATAATGTAAAATATTAGGTTGTAGTGTGGGACGCCCCCCAGCTAGATGGACGGACGACCTGAAGAAGGTGGCTGGAGTAGACTGGATGCGGAAGGCGGAAGACAGGGTGTTGTGGTGCAGTCTGGGAGAGGCCTATGTCTAGCAGTGGACTGCGATAGGCTGAGTTGATTGATTGATTGATTAGGTTGTCTCATAAATTATTGCCAGTTAAAAAACAAATTATTATTAATATTTTTTTATTAATAAATATACATTTAATCAATTATATAGTCTCCCTCGTTATCAACAACAGTCAGCCGTCTACTGGGCAAAGTTTGAATACCCTTCTCCCAAAATGAGGCAGGCTGGGAATCGAAAACATTTTCAAGTTCAATTTTAATACTTCCAGATTTTTCGATCTTTTTTCCTAGTACATGAAATTTAAGAGCTCGATATAAATTAAAGTCTGAAGGCGCAAGATCCGGGCTATAAGGTGGATGTGGAACAGTCAGCCATCCTAGCTCCTCCAGCTGTTTATGTGTTAACTTGGCGCAATGAGGTCGTGCGTTGTCATGCAAAAGTTGGACTCCAAGTCGTATTGACCGCTTAATTTTTAACATCTCCGCTAGTTTGCGAAGCTGCTGCGTATACAGATTGGCGTTAATAGTCTGATGAGATTCGAGGAGTTCCCAGAAAATCATTCCTTGCCAATCCCAGAAAACAGACAACATAATCTTACGACCGTGTTCATTAGGTTTAGGCTGGGCTGGTGGGTTTTGCCCGTGAGGAATCCAATAGGCATGTCGTGTGTTAGTTTCATAATGTATCCAGCTCTCGTCACATGTAATAATGTCCTTGAGAAAATCTCGTCTGTGCATGAACTGCCCGGTCATGGTCCTTTAACGCATGAGGTGTCATCACTTAACGTGACATCACTTTGCGATATCCCATCGATTTGAGATAACGATCTATAGTCGTGTGGGATTGTCCAAGCGCCTTCTCTAAATCGCGCGTACTATAGTCTGGATGTAGCTCAAGTTCGCGCCGCAAAGCATCTTCATCGAAGCTGTTTGGTCGGCCTGGGCGAGGTTGATCTTCGCAGCTCATATCACCGGTGTCAAAACGCTTGTGCCAGAAACGAACAGTCCGATCGCTAGTAGTACCCGGTCCAAATGCAGTGTTAATCTTTTTATCCTTTTCTGTTGAAGAGACTTTAAGTCGATGCTCATATAGCATAATAGCTCGCAGTTGACGCTGATCCATTTTCACTAAAGACTAATTATTGCGTTGCGGCCGCACCTATTTATACCCTCAGCATAAAAGATACTCATCCTTACTAGAAAGATCTAGAACTTTCTTGAATTCGTTTTAGTTTAAATACGAGAAAATTCGGGTAAAATAAAATATGGCAAGAACTTATGAGACAACCTAATAGAAACTAAAGAAGAGTGTTGTGGTAGGATCTGCTTCGAAGGTAGAACTGAACTGACCATCTATGGGCACTGTAAATGTACCTTCAGCGCACCCTGTGGGCCTTACATGAACACATAAACTAATCTTGAATAACGTAAATTCGTACGATACTAAAATTTAATGTAATTGTTTCGCAAATAATATAAATTACTTAATTGTATCGTTTTAGCGTTCGTTTCTTTAAATAAATAAGAAGTTACATATTATAATAACGATTTTTACGTTAAATTATGCTGCTTAAACGCATTATATTTATAAACTTTTATAAAACAAAATTGCAAACGTCTTTATACAACGGAATGCGCGTGACCTTGGGGTTGCCGCAGGAGAACTCATCTTGGTCTGTGTAAGTAGGAAAAAAAAAAAAATCTCGTTTGGTTAGTGATCCGCTTTTCCCTCTCTCCTGTCACAGCCTCCGGTAGACCTAGCAGGCCCGGCTGTCGATCTAGCGTGCCGGTTCGCCACACCGTCATTGCTAGCTTCGGGGGCACATGTTCTTATCGCCTTTTCTCAGCGGTGCGACTTTCATACGTGTGCCCTCCGGAACAACGAGGGTGGTCGCCGTTTAAGCCCGTGTTCAGTAAGCGTTGAACAACGTCGCTCTTATATTTTATGTACCTACCAGTACCTAACTTTTATTTATTTTTTTGCTCTCGGGTTGGAGAATCCTCATGGATGTCCGCCACCCTAGGGCGGGTGGCGAAAAAAAAAAAGCATGTACATATGCAATATTTCTTCATTTCTACTTTTTGTTATAAGCTTATTATGCCTCATGCATGATTATTTGTCTTATAACATATTTGCCTTTATTTATGTGCATTTTGATTATACGTAATATGTATTTCTATTTCACTCAAACTCTGCAAGTCATGCCGTGCTTCTCACTCCATATTGTAATCCCCGTACTAATTGTGACAGCCACACACCACCTTCATTAGCGCACTGTACATTTCACTTTGCTTATGCTTTGGTGTATTGGCCGTCTTGTGAAACGCTGGACGTTATATTTCCATGGTCCCGGCTCAACCATTTCCAAAGTTCCGGCTAGCATACCATCTTCAAGTTCCGGCTTACTATCTCCGAAGTTCAATTCGGAAATCTCGGAACACTGAGTTCCGGGCCACCACTTTTCGGCAAATCCGGATATCATTGAGCTCCACGCCGGGTAAATGTTTTACCCGCGTGGCCGCGTCGAGATCACTTCGGCTGTAGCGAAACCATCCCCCAACCATCACTATTCCTAGTGTCTGCACCGTGGCACGCCTGCTGCGGTCAACGTCACACCAAGCTGTGCCAAGAGAGTACTGCGCTACTCCCAAGGGAATCGAAGGATTTTTGTGGCCATAGTCCTTTATTTATTTTTATTTAATATAGTTTTTTTATGTTGACACTTTAAGTGATTTTACTTCATCTCCACCATGTAAATCTTATCCGTCACATAGTTTTAAGACTTTATTCGTATTCTATGGGTAACACTTATTATGGTTGTTGCAAAAACCAAAACTAAAATGCTACACGATAGTTGTATTTTCGATTAAAAAATTGTTCTAATTTATTTATTTATTTAAATTTTCGTACAGACAAAGGCGGACTTCCACAACTTTTACGTTGCGTTGCTTACCACGACATGTACAAATATACAGCGTGTAACGTTAAATGCGCAAAACCTGAAATTAGTTTGATCAGAATAACGAGCAGAATTAATTGAACCACTTTTTAATATAGGTCACATTTTTCAAAAAATCTTCGTTAAAAACGTTGCCGTGTCTATTTATTAATAGCTCAAGCAAGCCAATGTCAGCGCGGCGCAGCGGACCGGTGACGACCCTTCCCTCGATAAAACGTCGTCGCAGACGCAAGAAACGATCTGAATGGCCAGTAAAACTAAAACAGCACATAAAACCTTTACAATTTTTTTCATTACTTTTTTTCTCTCTGAAATAGGTCAATTGAATTAAAAATCAGTTGGGGTGTCTGAGGTTTTGTGCATTTAACGTTACACGTTGTATATATACAGGGTTATTTGTAAAACACCAACAACCCCTTAAGAGGTCATTATACTCATCATTATGAACAACTTTTAGTATGGGACCAAACATGAAATCGCGAAAAAAAAATCAGCTGTTCCCTACATTTTGACAACTTGTACGAACATAAATTTAGGGAACAGCTGATTTTTTTTTCGCGATTTCATGTTTGGTCCCATAGTAAAAGTTGTTCATAATGATGAGTACAATGACCTCTTAAGAGGTTGTTGGTGTTTTACAAACAACCCTGTATACAGCTTATGTAACAGAAAATAATTTGTGTGATATGTATGAATGTGTAATTAGTGGGGTATAAACAGATTGATTTTAAATAATTGTCTTACCTTCATAGAATATTCAGAACGGTCTTTGTAGAAGAAAAGATGCATTTTTTCCAAAAATTCTCTGGCTACGACCACGTACTCATCAGAATAACATAGTGTAGTGATTCTAGACTGCGAAACAAAATAACAAACATTGGCCATATACAAAAAAAAAAAACAATATCGACTTTTGAGGTCTAGTGGGGTCCAAGTATCCTTCTATATCAAACAGCCTATAGACACAACTTTAAACCTATTTGAACAGTCCTTTATTAGGATTTGAAGTACTTATGTTTTCTTCTTTCATAACTCTTTTGGCATTCATCTCAGTATTTTCAAGCCATTATAAATTTACACACTTTCCATCCATCATTCTTCTTCTATTCTAAGGGTAAATAATATAAAGGAATCATATTTTAATGTAAGGAACAAGGGAAATGTATCGTAAAACAGTTTTGAGTCACACACAGTTACACACACAGACACACCCAATTATATCCATGTGATTAATTTGAAATGCCATGAGGGTAATTTACATACCGAAGATGCCTCATTGCTTCGATGTCACATCGCTTCCTCGATGTGACATCGAAGTAGCGAGCTAAACCGCATTGAAATCCATTGCGTAGTTTATAAGAACAGCGCGGTCACGCAGACAGACACGAGAAGAAACTTTAAATTATAATTTATGTCTTTGAAGCACAATATATCGAATATTTTTTTGCCAATTTAGATGATGAATGTGTAGAAGTAGCAGTATAAGTCGACTTTGGTCGCTGACCGACGGTACTTATAATTTACTAGCGACCCGCCCCGGCTTCGCACGGGTGCAATGCTTATCACTATCACTACATAGTATTAAACAAAGTCGCTTCCCGCTGTCTGTCTGTCTCTATGTATGCTTAGAACTTTAAAAATAAGCAACGGATTTTGATGCGGTTTTGTTTTAATAGATAGTGATTCAAGAGGAAGGTTTATATGCATATAATACATGCATAATATAGTAGAGAAACACTGATAATTTTAGAGCCATTATTTCTCTTAAAAAGTATAGGATAAAAAATGGTTATTGTAGGTTATCCCTAAGAGATAGACATATGCCATCGGGACTTTTTTGTAGACCTTTTTAAGGTGTACAATACTGTAGTACATTATTTTGATCTATCTCGTAGGGTTAAGCCAGCGTTTGCAATGTAAGCTCAAAAAAATGTGTTTATTTACGACATCATATTAGAAACTTCTAAAATGATCAGTGTTTCTCTACTATATTATGCATGTATTATACATATAAACCTTCCTCTGGAATCATTCTATCTATTAAAAAAAAACCTCATCAAAATCCGTTGAGTAGTTTTAAAGATCTAAGCATATATAGGGACAGACAGACAGGGAAGCGACTTTGTTTTATACTATGTAGTGATTATACTTACAAAAATAACAGCGTTCATAAGAAGAGAAATATACAAATGTCCAAGTTCGAAGAAAGTCATCGATTTCTTGTGCAACAGCACATATGTGACCCCGCCAAAAATGCAAATCACACATATAAACATGTGAAAAAACCTCTGGATATATACCCAGATCTTTCTTCTTTGTATAGCTACAGTATCAAGCGGGTCGAGTATCTTGAGGGGCCAACAGCTTATCACAGATAGCAAATGACGTAGGATTATAAGGTAGGGATAGTCGGTTGCGGAGGAGATATCACTGAAAAGTAAATTATGGATAATATACACTTATTTTGCGACAAGTTTAAATAAGTTTCTTCACATCATCTGCCTAGCCTTTTCCCAACTATGTTGGGGCCGGCTTCCAGTCTAACCGGATGCAGCTGAATACCAGTATTTTACATGGAGCGACTGCCTATCTGACCTCCACAACCCAGTTACTGGGTAATACGATACCCCTAGGTAAGACTGGTTGTCAGATTTTCGGGCTTCTGACACCCGTAACGACTGTCAAAGATCTACGATTGACAGCCGGGACCAACGGCTTAACGTGCTTTCTGAGGCACGGAGGGGTCTCGGTATGTAAAGATGGTCACCCATCCACAGACCAACCGCGGCAAGCGTAGCTTAACCTGATCGATCGACCTGTGCGGCTGTTATTATTTAGCCACGGGCCCCTCTAAATAAGTTTCTTCACAATTAATTAAGCACATACAAACAGTCAAATCTTTTATGTCTTTAATATTATAGTTAAATAAGTTTCTTCACAATTAACTATAATATTAAAGACATAAAAGATTTCACTGTTTGTATGTGCTTTTATGTTAAAACGGCTGAACGGATTTAACCCGGCGTCATTGAGGTTGGGTCAAAATTACCCGGCTGGTTTAAAATTTCTGATATTTTAAAAAGTTCGCACGCGACGTTGCCAGTCTGTGCAGTAGCTGGAGCCAATATTGTACAGACGCCAGCACATCAAGCTACTACAATGTGTCAGATTTCTTTAATAGATTTTCAACTTTATCGCTAAAGCATAAGGTTCAAAGTTGATTGGGAAAATATGACATTTTTAGCGTTATTTTAAAAATTGATTAAACTCAATAAACGTTTCTGAATTACTACTTTTCTGTTTTATTATCAAAACCAGCCAGTCGACTCTGTGAAAATCTCACCGTGAAGTCATAACTGAAGTGAGCGCTTAATAGTGTTTATTTTATTTTATTTTATTTATTAGGGACAACAAACAGCAGTATATTAAATATGACACATGATTGGAGTACTAAACTAATAGAATTAACAAATACACTACTCACGACGTTATCCACAGATTACCATATAAAATAATTAGCATAGGTACTGTTAATAATAACAATAAGGGCAAACTTAAAGATAATGATTAGAAAGTTAAAATTATTACTCGGTTTGTTATTAAAATGTATCTCGGAGACAATAAAATAAAGTGAAAAAATCTAATAATATCTGCGTCTTAACACTAGGGACAAATTAAAGGAGTATTAATCAGATAAAATCGGCATGCAAGAACAAGAGAAAAAAGAGAGAGACAAAAAAAAACAAAAAAAATAATAATAATAATAAAAAAACACATGAAGTATAGGAATCAAAATCAAGTAAGTCAACACTTATGGCCGTTCCTTTAAAGTAGAAATAACTTGATTTTTAAACCTATCCTTGTTCAGAAATATAATATCAATTGATCCAAACTTTTTATTATAAGTGTCGACCAATCGGTGCAGCGGTGAGCGTGCGCCTGAGTTGGTATGACAGAAATTTGTGGCAAACAAACACCGTGAACGTACTTCTCTACTCTGTACTGTGCGAGGGACCAGGTACCACAAATTTCTCACAAGTTCAGAACAATCAAACTTGTTGCGGCATATACTGAACAGGGTCATCATTTCTAGGAGTGTGCGTCTAGATTGTAGGGTCAGGATATTATATTTTTTGAGCAATGATTGGTAGGAAATCCTTTTACGAAAGCATAATTAATCCCTAACGAATGACAGCTCACTCCACGCTCACTTCACCCAAGCTTTCACGGTGAGATGGTAACAGAATCGCACGGCAGAATACCTTTATACTGAAATAATGACACAGTTTACGAATTTATTTAACAATACCTACTACCCAAGGCCCATATACGTGTGCGACTGTGTTCGTGCAAGATTTGTAATGTGACCACAATTTTCTCCCACAGTAAATAAACAATGTTTTCACTTCCCATGTTCTAAAAGTTCGTCTTTATGTTGTGCGTAAGCGACATAAATTCGCTTTTTATGCTCTAGTGCATAAAGTATCTTTTTTTTTCTAAGACAGTAATCAGGCCCAAAATCCACACGCACAATAAAACGTCCTGTCAAATTAATCAGCACCAGACACTACTCGATACAAGGTTAGACGTGATAAAAAACTTGCCTACAAAAATTACTTCAATTTACGTCAGGCGCTGATTAATTTGACAGGCCTAAACTAAAATGTATCTTTCCTTTTCACAATGAAACAGAAAGAAAAAGATGCACTGAACTTGAATTTAGGTTAGTTTGTGAACGACAGAATCGACACCAATATCTAATTCGTCACTATAGCCAGTATTTACTAATTTTTTATTTTTTTTTTTACTATCTATATTGGCAATACCCATAGTCGGCCAATCCCTACCATTTTTATTGACAACTCGTTGTTTAAAAATACTCAAATAGTACATATTATTGCTAGTGTTTTCATTTTTATTGTTGACCCTATACAGTGTGAGTCTTTATAAAGTGCACATATTAAAAAGGGTGAAAATATAAACAGTTTTATCGACGGTTAAATGTCAAAAAAAATCTAAAAAAATTAAAATTTTTATTTTTTTTTACTCTCGTCTGGGTACCCCATGCAAACAAACTGTTACTACTTTTAAACTGAATGTCATATTAAAACAAAACAAAATTAATAATGATCTCTAATAATAGGCCAAGCTAATAAAGCTATAATTTTTTGAAAAAGAAACCTCATAAATTAATTATTCATGATTTTTTAAAGAAAATTTACCATTTTTACCATTTTTTACCATTTAAAAAAAAAATTTTTTTTACATTTTTTCCGTCGATAAAATTCTTTATATTTTCACCCTTTTTAATATGTGCACTTTATAAAGACTCACACTGTATGAAATGGAAGGCTGATTAGTTCACATAAAACATTAAGCAAAATTAAAGACTGCAATTAAACTTACTCTTGGGGCTCATAGTCAAAGAAAAAATTACGCAAACTTGTAAACATTTTCGCTTCGAAAAGTTTTTTTTTTTTGCTTACGGGCCTTCTTTTGACCTCGAACTCGCCAGATTTAAGGCAATGGATGAGGTCTACGATGGAACGAGCATGCTAACCCGCTCGCTTTATGAAAACGAATTGTGGAAACTTGCAGCTTATATACTTAGAATGGAATCCAATAATCCATACTTCCATAGTAATATTAAAAATGCGAAAGTTGAGTTGTCTTCGCATTTTTAATATTAACTAGCGACCCGACCCGGCTTCGCACGGGTGCAATGGAGAAACACTGATAATTTGTTTTCGTAAAAAGTATAGGATAAAAATGGTTATTGTGGGTTATCCCTAAGAGATAGACATATACCATTGCGGACTTTTTTGTAGACCTTTTTAAGGTGTACAATACTGTAGTACATTATTTTGATCTATCTCGACGGGTTCAGCCAGCGTTTACAATGTAAGCTCAAAAAAATGTGTTTATTTACGACATCACATTAGAAACCTCTAAAATTATCAGTGTTTCTCTACTATATTATGCATGTATTATACATATAAACCTTCCTCTGGAATCATTCTACCTATTAAAAAAAAACCTCATCAAAATCCGTTGCGCAGTTTTAAAGATCTAAGCATATATAGGGACAGACAGACAGGGAAGCGACTTTGTTTTATACTATGTAGTGATATGGAAATATGAAAATCTTTCAAGTTTTCACGCCTTAGCTGCTGAACGGATTTGGTTGATATTTGACACAGTAATATATATGACCTGTGACATAGGATACTTTTTATCAAGGTAGTTCTGGAAATAATATCAGACCTCTGCACGGGCGAAGCCGCTAAATAAGCTAGTTAAGTTATAAGGCTTTAGCCAGACACGATAAAGATTTACAAGTAGGTCTTGCAATAAAGCAGCACTATGCTTGGTAGATTGGTGCTTGCATCTTTTTTTAGGGTTTCGTATACCTCAAAAGGAAAAATGGAACCCTTCTAAGACCACTTTGTTGTCCGTGTGTCTGTCGGTCTGTCTAGACCCTTTTCTCAGGAACGCGTGGAGTTATCAAGTTGTAATTAATATCAAATACTCAAGGCTGCAACCCCTTGAAGCAGTTAAAAAATTGAAATTCGAAGTCAACACAATCCTTTTGATTGCGTACGAACGTTTATGTTCCGTTTATGCCGCATATTTTGACACTCGCAAGGGAATCAAAACCTATAGGGTACTTCCCGTTGACCTAGAATCATGAAATTTGGCAAGAAGCAATATCATGTAGCACAAGTAAAGGAAACAATTTGAAAACCATTAATTTGTAGTTATATACCTACAAATTGGTACGAAACCCTCGGTGCGCGAGTTCGAAAATCATCGGTTGGTGCCACATTTCATTAAAAACGTCTAATGGGCCTCTGCGAGTTGGCTTCGGCCCCTCGTAAGCCTTCGAAAGGTCCGAGACCCCAGGGTCCAGAGAAATGTCAAAAGACATAATAATAATTTAATTTTATATTAGAATAGAACAGAATAGAATAGAATACTCTTTATTATGTATACCATATAAATAACAGACATAAATATAGAAATTTTACAAAGGGGTTACACAATGGGCGGTCTTATCGCTAAGAGCGATCTTTTAAAAACAACCTTTGGGTGGATTGAAAAGGGAAGGAGAGACGAATACTGTAGGTAGTCTGTGGTGTACCATTTACACGATGCAATGAATAATATATAAAGTATATTATACTAAGCTAAATAAATATATAACTATAATAATAGACATGAAACAGGAGTAAAGAAAATATAATGATGCTGTTTAAGGAGAGAGGAAGTGCTTGCCAAATTTATTAGTTTAACGATTTTTTTACAGCTAGTTTGCAACGTTGCTAACATTCAGAATAACCCTTATTGGACTTTGGAAACACTAAAGATACTTCAATCTACGGTTACCCTGTTTTCTGGTTTTCAGTAGATGATAATTTTTACAACCTCGGGTTTCAGAAAGATTGAAGGTTCTGGTTGCTGTTATAATATAAAACCTTTATCTAGGAAAGCTGTGAAGTCTGATTTGGGTATTTTTGAGCAAAATAACATCAAGAGTTTTGCTAATACATTTTATTAGGAGAACTGACAATAAAACCCTAAATAACATCAATTTGACTCTACCCTAACCGTATTCATAGGTATTCATTATAAAAACACACTTTATGTAGTTCTCATGATTGAACTTTCTTGATCATGTGATCATTCATTAAATTAATAATACTGCATTTGTCAAGATTTTTGACAGCCATCTATTATCATATTAGCTAAGGATACATTCGTTTCTGTTTTGCTTAAGGCTGTTGCTTCGTTGTACGGAAAATGGTACGTATGGAGTTTTTATTAATACAATACTATAAAGGTGTGAGAAAAAGGGTGTAAATTTCACTCATCCTCCACAGAAACGGGAGGACTCTCCGACCATATGGGTGCGGTGGCTGGTGAGCTACTACCCGGCGATTGATTAAGCTAGTTTCGTGGTTATCTTTGCTTGCGCGATGCAGGATTTTGCGTGACGTCAGTTTGCGGTGTGGTGATGTAGATGCCGCCACCTTACCTACATAACTTAGTTTAAACCATAAGATCGTTGAACAACAACCCCTTGACACGAAGTAGTTACTGTTGTACTATTTAATTGTTTGAAATGCTCCTAACATTCCTGTCATTATTTCTAGGAATCCAAAGATTGCAATAAAGATCTAGTAATCGTGAAATATCTCACTTTATAAGAAAACATTCGACTCACATTTCTTCACAGAAAAGTCCTTGGCTCTTACCTAGGAAATGTGTCTACAGCACTTCCAGTGCACAATGGCGTGGTTTGAACTGTCAAAATACATGTCGTCCGTACGGTTGACATTTCGATTCCTTGCCGTTAACAAGATACGATTTTAGCGTGATTTGCACGTGGTTAGATTTCGCGGGTAATAATACAGAATTGGGGCCCTGATATAAGTATCATATTTGGCAGTAAATGGCGGTTAATCTTTAATGAATTTTATTTTTCCTATTACTAAGATTATCAAAGCAAAATAAATGCTTGTGTCTCCATTGGGTTTACAGACATTGTAGTAATACTCACATATAGAAGTATACTCTCATCTCATGGCTAATACAACAGGACCACTTCACAACGGAAAATCTTCTAGCATAAATCTCGTGAAAAACCACGCACATATGCACACACATGCCTGCACAGACACACACATACACAGGCACCCACAGCTACACGCACTTACACGAACTCTCACTCACGTACACAACACACTAAAATAACCTACCTACACTTATTACATAGAATAACTTTAGCTTAGTCACAAGTGAAAAAACTGTAAAAAGACTGTACAGCAGTACGATTCTGTAACCATCTCACCATGAAAACTTAGGTGAAGTGAGCGTGGAGTGAGGTCTCAGTGTCATCCCACCTGATACTAGGGATTGACCAAGCATACATTTACAATCATAATCAAGATTTTAATCATAATTTTATACTAATTCTATTGATCATTTTTTATAATTTCAAAGCTACTATTTGAATTGTCAAAACATTATTATTTTGTGGGGTTTTAATCTTTTGCTATTTTATTTTCAAACTCCACAAAATAGTAATGTTTTTACAACTAAAATACTAGTTTTTAAAGGAATATTATTTTCCAGGCGACTAACAACTTAAAAGGGCGACTATCTATTTGCTACTAAAAATAATGACATGGCGACTAATATTAACAGTGGTATAACAAACTGTATTATAGGCAACTATAGGCATCTCTGTAGACTCATTCCCAGAAAAACACAAGATTGAACTTGAGAACTTAGGATGCAAGAGCGAGCGAAGCGAGCTCGTGACTTGGGGCACCCCGATACGGACAGGTTAGGTTCGAAGGGTTCCGCTTCGTGTTAGGTTCCTTTAAACCCTGCAGACAGAAATAGGGGCCCCGCGAAGCGGGGCTCCGTCGACTACGCCTTATTATTATTAAAGATAATAATTAGTGTACTTGATATACAACCTCGTTGTTTAATTTAAGAATGCCCATTTTCTACTTTTCATCCGCCGTCAGTAGCTGCCAACCTACTATTTTTGCTACCTTCTTTAATTATTTTTTAATCCCAAATTCAGATTAATTTGTCGCCGCGTTAAATACATGCCGTTTTTAAATTATATAAAAATAAATGATCAATAGAATTTGCATAAAAAAATAATATTAAAATCTCTATTATGATTGTAGATGTTTGCTTAGTCAATCCCTAGTATCAGTGGGATGATACTGACAACAGTGACAGCTCAATCCACGCAAGTTTTCACGGTGAGAATTTTACAGAATCCACATACTGGCATATTTTTTGTGAAATTCTCCTTAACGAAAATCAATGTACCTACTAATCAAATAACAATTCAAAGAGAATTCAATACGTGATAATTGCAGGACTTTGATGATCTTTGATCACTGATAATATTCTGTTATTAGCTTAATAATCTTTGATAAGGAAAAAATAAAAAGACCATTAAATCATGGGAAATGTGGTGTGCTTATAAACTGCTCATTCCTACGAGTATAAGGCTAGGACTGTATGAATTCAAAAATATAAATGGCTGTGTTTTTGGTAACCTTTTTTGCATTTCTAAGTGACTTCGCCTTTCTTGGACTGTGGATTTTTACATTTCAGTTTACCTCGGCTTCAATAACAATACCTATAACTCACATCTCGGACAACTCTGATTTTGCATGGTTTCCAACGGAGATTCAACGTTCTATAAACTGGGGCATAATAAATCATTTCTGATGTATTCGTTAGATTTTAATGAAATTCAACCTGTTGGACGACAATGGGTTACTCCGTGATTGACAGGTTTGAATTGACCTCTGAGTTTGTTTCGGCCTTTCTTCTCAGAGTAGTCAGATAGGAAACGCCGACCTCATCTAGTTTAAAAAAATATGATTGACATGTAAAAGTGTTTGTACAAACCTACTTACAGAAAATAAATCATTTATCATTTAATTTTTTTTGACAGGTTTGTAGTCATCAGATTTGGGAAGGGTTGTGTGGCCCTTCACCAAGTTTTACGACGAATAAAAATATACAGGGTTTTGTAACACTATTATTGCTTCATAATATGATGTGATATATATTGATGTCACCAGGCTGCTGAAGGATATTACACTCCTGAAGCAAAGCCAGGCCGAGATGCAGCATCAGTTGGAGGTGTCCAATAACACCATCAGTGATCTACGAGCAGAAGTAGTGTTATTGCGTAATGCAATTTCTGCAAGTAGGTCACCTACCGACGCCGCCGCAAACGTGGACACGCGTCGCGGCGCGCAAAACGCCTCCATCTGCAGTTTCGAGTCGGCGAGCTCGGATGCGTCACCAGTTGCCGAGAATGCATGCGTTGCAAAGCGTGCCGTGGCCGTCCCCGCCTCAACACAGGTGGAGACAACGATTTGTGTAGAATCGTCGGCCCCCAAACGAGCCTACGCAGCAATAGCCGCCGCTTATAAGCCTGCTGAGTCGCAATCGCAAGACTCGCAGGTAAAACAAGCGGAAAAACCAAAAGGGGGTAAACGAAGCCGGTCTAAAACCCAGAAGGTTTTGGTAAGGCAGGGTCCAGGGAAGGACACGAGCGACGAGGATGGTTTCATCAAGGTGGAAAAGAAGAAGAAGAAGAAGCCTCCTTGTCGGAACCAGTGCGGCACCGCGCCGGCAGGACCCAACATGCTGCTGCGTCCAGCAATCCCGACGACGCTGCTGTACGTGTCCAGGCTGCACCACTCCACGAAGGTTGAGGAGATCGTGGAGTACCTGCGCGTGAAGACCAACTGGACTTTGAGGGTCGAGAAGTTGGAGCCGCGTCACAACACGAACTTCAAGTCGTTCGTGGTGCGTGTTCCGACACATCATCTCGAGAAGTTCCTCAAAGAAGAGTTCTGGCCGAAGGGTGTTGTGTATCGCCGGTTTCGTGGCCGGCTACATGACACCAGTCAGCGAAACACGACGCCGACACTTCGTGTGCAGTAGTTATTAGTTTGTTATGTAATATGTATTTATACTATTTTTAATGTTATATTATTATAGAATTGTATTTGTATTTGTGATACTTTTGTATGTGTTAGTTTATAAGTATATTTGTAGTAGTATGTATTGTTATTTCTATGGGCCTTAGTTGCCTGAAATAAAGGAATAAATAAAAATAAAATAATACATTTTGTTTTATTTGTGTCCATTTCTGGGCCAAGCGTGTATGGGACAAACATCCATCTCCTTTCATCGTTCTGTTTCTATCAATCGTTTGAAAATGACAGCGACAGATCACTCTGTCTTTCTGACAGATCATTGTGTGTTGCTTCGTTTAGCACTAATTGGGTTTTGTTATGTGTAGGCCTCACTGTGAAGAATTTACTCTGTTTCAGCTGTTAATAATAGCAAAGCTCAATTTCTTTCTAAATAAAACGTAAATATTTTATGCTGTTAGCCTGTTTTCCCTAATTAAATTAACTACTCATTCTGAAGGGAGACATCTGATTGACGCTTTATTTTGTGTAAATTATTTAATCACCACTGCTTTTAAAACGGCAAAGTAAAACATTGTGAGGAAACCGGCATGTCCTAGAACCAAAAATTTGAAGACATATGACATCTACCAACCCGCACTGAGCCCGCGTGGTGAATTACGGCCCACTCTTTCTCAAAGAGTGGAGGTTTGTGTCCTAGCAGTGGGAACATTACAGTCTGATTATGTAAGAAAGACATCTGAAATTAGTCAATATTATTTATTTTCCTGTGGGACTCTGTTAAACTATTCGTAAACGTTCGTAAACATTAACGGTAGCAATAGCTTTCATTTTGACAGTTCAACCACATTCATTGCGTTATTTACGTTTTTGATCAGACACATTTTTCGAATATACAGGGTGTAACGGAAGGGGGGTATCAACCCTGAAGGAGGTGAATGTGCTCATGAAACTCAACAACTTTCCCCAAAGAACATAGGTCGAAATATGAAAAAAAAATTTGGCCCTCCCTTACAAAACTGACTACCAGCTGATTGATTTACTATGGGAGGGCCAAATTTTTTTTTCATATTTCGACCTATGTTCTTTGGGGAAAGTTGTTGAGTTTCATGAGCACATTCACCTCCTTCAGTGTTGATACCCCCTTTCCGTTACACGTTGTATAGGATGATTTTTTTTACCATCTCCAAATTTCTACAGGATGTTCTACCCATGAATATGAACAACTTTCACTATGGGACCAACTCTTTTCGTGATTTCAGAGTTTGTCCCATAGTGAATGTTGTTCATATTCATGGGTAGAACACCCCGTAAAAATTTGGAGACTGTAAAAAAAATCACCCAGTATAAAAAAAAAGTCAAAGGATTAGCAATTTCCTTCAAAATTATTCAGATTTTGATAAAATTGTGTTACGTGATTAGGGTGCTTTTCATGGTTAGATCTAAACATACAACAGGGCTTTATAAAGTTATAGAAGCTTGGCTCTAACGGGTGCCGTTCAAGATAAAGGCAGTGAAACAACAAATATAAACATGCAAAAGTTTATTCCCAAAACATTGAGAATCTTAAATCACCTTGACTTACTTAAAAACTACATTATCCACATTTAAAAAATAAATACAATTTAAAATTTCATGCTTCATTTGTTAAAATGACGTTATTACATACAAAATGTTATGCTACACTAGAATTAATAAAAATATCTATAAACATTTGTATAAAAAGAATAAAATATTGCAGCTAATGTATGGCATATTATTATATCTGTACCTAAAATTATATTTCCTGAATATTTTTTTCAGGTAGAGCTTATGTACTATTTCTTCACGCTTTGTTGCATTGAGAGTAAGTAAGACTTGTGACTGCAGCTTCACTTTCTCATAAAAATCTAAATTTTTAGTACATAATATTCAGTTTAGCGAAACGTTCACGACATAAACTTTTAATTATATAAATGAAAAAACGAAAAAAATATATCGCTTTCATTGCATTTTTTTTTTAATCAATTATTTTAATTTATCTTAATAAGCTTTGCAACAGTATCTTGTTGATGTAACTGCACTGGCGGACAAAAAGCAAACATAATTTTTAAAAAAAATCTTCATTTCAAAATTACATCTCAAATTCTTTTAGAGAAAACGTTTCTATTCAACTAGTTCCTTTCAACCATTTTTCATTGGAATTCATAGAAATATTACGCAATAGAAATATTATGCAAATTTTACAAAGGTACATACAATTCATTGAATCGAGATACTCTACATATGAATTCTCGATGTATCTTTTATGCAAGTTACGTCCAAATTGATTTTTATTCAGGTATTTATTATAAGTTATTTCTGGTGTCCAGTAGTGTTATAATATAATAATGGCCCGATATTTTTATATAAAATATATTTATATAAAGACATTGCGTAGTAAAGCTGCTATCTTAAACGTAGGTATAAAAATATTCAGCCAAACATTGAATTAATACGCCCTAAATTACTCTCGCAGGATTAAATCGTGAAGATATATTTATGAATACAACTATTCTACTAACAAAGGTTGACTTATTTCGCTATATACAAAAATAAATGAAGTAAAAACTGGTCAACAATTTACAATGTTAGCAAACATTATTTTTCTAGATTATAAGCTAAATTTAAGAATAAAAAGAAATGCCCGTTGGAGAATCGAGCAAGATCTAATGGATAAAAAAATGTCAGAAATCACTTTTGTTTGCTCGTCTCCCATATAATGCCTTATTATATGCTATTATTTTGTATAATAAAAAGCAGTGTACTAATATTAAATTATTAATATGATAAGAATAATCTCTGACAACAACGCCAGATGGCGTTGATGTAAATAATAATTTTCTTACTTTCCTGATTATTGTGATTTATTTATTAAGCTTAAATTTAATTTTAAAAGCGATATCGATTAATGATAGTTTTGCTCTCTAACGCCATAATTTTGTATAGTAATAATATTAAGTATGAACAGTTTCACAATTGTTTAGAGTTTAGACAGCCCTTGTACCTAAGGTGAATTTTATTGACAAAGGTAGACAAGTTCATATCAAAAATTTAAAATACCACAATCTATTTTCCGTACGTACTACTCCATAAAATACGAAATAATATGTTTTATTCTAATTAATTTATTTTCTAAATTCTCTTTACATCAATAATGATGTCCTCATTTGTAACACTTGTATCCAAAAAAATCCATTTGCCGTATTCTGTTCATACTATTTTTTGTCCATACTCTTTTTTGTCCATGTCAACCCTTAGCAGCATGCTTCGCACCTCACGAGGCCCACTTCATCACAATTCATGCACTTGAGGGCCACAAATTCTGCTGTGAAGTGGTTCCTGTGAAGGCTCTTCTTGGATCCCTTGCAGATTCTGCACGGAAGGAGGCGGAACCCACCGCACATTTGACAGGTGTTGCAGGCGTCTGCGCTCTGGAATTGAGAGAATTTAGGAGTTAATAATCATCATTGACATGTAAAAGTGTTTGTACAAACCTACTTACAGAAAATAAATAATTTATCATTTATCATTTATTTATCATTTATCATCATCATCATCATCATCATCATCTGCCTGCCTTTTCCCAACTATGTCGGGGTCGGCTTCCTGTCTAACTGGATGCAGCTGAGTACCAGTATTTTACATGGGGCTGACCTCCACAACCCGTAGTTACTGGGTAAGACAGGAATCCCTTGGTAAGACTGGCTGTCAGACTTTCGGGTTTCTGACGACCCGCAACGACTATCAAAGATCCATAAATGAAAGCCGGGACCAGAGGCTTAACGTGCTTTCCGAGGCACGAAGCGGTTTTGTTATATAAAGATTCCTCCCGAACGGATTCTTTCCAACAATTCGGAAAACGGAGAACCACGGCAAATGCAGCAAAACCTGATGGATTAACCTGTGAGGCTGTTATTACTTAGCCACAAACCCCACTCTTGTTGATTAAGGCATTTCCATATTTGTCCACATCTCTTAGAAAATGTAATATTTGACAGAAACTGTTTTGCAAATTCAGAAACGTTATTAAAACCTAACATCCCTAAATGCCTCAAAATAGTCTTTCCTTTCAATAAAACCCGTATTTTACATCCTATCTTAACAATTATTAGAAACGTGAAAGTTTGTGAGGATGGACGGATGTTTTTTTTTTTTTTTTTCTCTTTATTTATTATTAGGGACTTTTACACGGACGTGTATGCCAGGATGGATGGATGGATGTTTGTTACTCTTTCGCGCAAAAACTACAAAACGGGTTTTGATGAAACATTACAGTTATTTGGCGTGTGCATCAGAATAACACATAGGATACTTTTTATTCCAATATTCCCACAGGATTGACACTTATGCGGGTGAAACCCCGGGGCGCTGCTAATCTAACATAAATGACAATCATTTCCTGTTACCCTTTCATCCCAGATAGAACTGTTTGCCCAGACGAAGTGATTTCTGAGTACACAAATCATTTCTTGTTTCATACAGTAATTTGATTATTGACTGAGAGCTCGAAAAGAGTTTCTTTAAGTACTTCGATAGGTTATTCCTCGTCTAGACGGGCTATTTATACGACTAATTTACTTAGTTACAAAAAATAGCTAGAAAATCCTACACAACGAATGTAACTACAGAACTATTCATCAATTGATTAGTACGAGTAAGGCAAAAAGAGTCTTTTCCAACGTCCGCCGCCCCCCTATCTAGCAGGACATGAGGCGGCGCAACGCGTAGTGGTCCACGCGCGCCCCTCTTTGACGTCGCGGGGGAAGTCAAACACCTCACTCCCCCCCGACCTGAGGAGGCCCACAGTGGCGGGCCGGCACCAGCGTGGAAGGCGCACAAGGTCCCATGATCCCGGTCTAAGTGTGGGACGGGAACACCGGTGTGGTTTTTAGTCAGTAAGAGTCTGACAGACCCCTCTGCCCTCCTCAGGGTGGAGGACCTCCATGAGGATTTTCCACCCCGGAAACAAAAAAAAATGAGTTTCTCCCAATGTATGAAAACTGTGAGTTTAATTAAGTATGGGAGACTTAAAAGGTAGAGACGACATTACGACAGTATATTAAACTGGGGATATTTAATGCCGTCTCCAGTACGAAAATTCAATCAAATGTATTCAATAGACGGTACGGTTGGCGTAGTGGTTAAGCGATTGACTGCTGCGCTACGTGTCGCGGGTTCGATTCCCGCACGGAACAAATATTTGTATGACCTACAAGTAGTTGTTCCGGGTCTGGCTGTTTGTGTATGTGAGTTTAAATGTTTGTAAACGCACCCACAATACAGGAGAAATTCCTAGTGTGGGGCAACGTTTTATTTCAAAGGAAAAAGAAAAAATAGATTAGTCACTATAGCTATTCAAAGATTGGCAAAACTCAAAAACAAACAAACTAAATAATATACTTATTTAATTTGTTTGTTTTTAATTTCGATGCTAAGTTTTATTTGATAGTTCCAACGTACTATTATGTATTAAGCTTGTAATTACCAAATTCTCCTGCCTACGAATGATTTTTATTGTGTTATTAGTCTGTAAGCTTTCTGTAAAAATATATAATATAATATATTAGTATTGCCAGCGTTTTCATTTTTTGTCGTATTATCTCCACATTGTGCAACCTCAGCCAGGATTTGTCATAGCAGGCCAAATATCTCTTTTCATTCAAAGAAGGTACGTCTAGGTATAGTTATCCCGTTTCACTATTTATAAGTGAAGATATATAGATAGTACTATTTATACTCTTTATTATGGACACCATAAATATTACAGATATAAGTGTCGAAAATTTACAAGGGGTGACACAATGCCATGGTTTGGAAGATAAACTTACAAAACTAAGGCCTTCATCATGCTGGAACCTACGACAACACTCGAAATCTTAGGATATATTGCTTTTTTTTTTTGTAGTCAAGCCGAAAAAATCATAATCCGCTATACCCTCCTCGCTTACACCATCTGCCAATACAGGTAAACTGTCTGTAACGTCAACATGTGTAGGTACAGGAAGGTGCACGTCCGGGACATGTCTAGCGACTTTGTCATCTATGGAACTAACTACAGTGCTCCTGAATTGAAGCGCCGTTTTATACTCGGTAGTACATTGTCTTGCTTTGAAATAGGGTGCAGTTTCGTGTGCTTTATTTTATTTGGGACTCGTTCTAATTCGCGCACGCAGGGTTCCGTACCAATATCTATAAAAACGGCAAAAGAAGTCATGTCTGTTGTATGCGAGCCCCCTTAAATATTTATTTTATTCTGTTTTTTAGTATTTGCTGTTATAGCGGCAACAGAAATACATCATCTGTGAAAATTTCAACTGTCTAACTATCACGGTTCATGAGATACAGCCTGGTGACAGACTTTCGGACGGATGGACGGACAGCGGACCGGGAGTAATAAGGTTCCGTTTTTCCCTTTGGGTACGGAACCCTAAAAACGAGCACTGGTTGTTTGCTTTCTGCTCAATGTTGAAACTTTTTTAATTTGCGTCGAGAAACAGTTAGTACCTATGTTACAGAAATTGCAGATTGGACAGCAACAGATATTTTTTTATGGAAACTTCTATCTTTTAGCCTTTATTTTTAATCTAAATGAAATAACTAGGAAAAGTCAAAGAACATTGAGGAGTACAAAAGTATCGAGCAAACGAACTTCACCTCAAAAATGATCAACTTTAAAATATACCTTATTTAGCCGGGATATATCTATCCTAATACTAATATTAATAAAGCTGAAGGGTTTGTTTATTTTGTGTTTGTGTGGATTTGAAAAATTATTTTTGAATTTGATAGCCCAAATATTTTTATTACAAGTATACAGGAAAAACTAAAAAATAACCCTAAGTGAAAACGAGGTAAAAGCGCGGGCAGACGATGCGATGCGACAGGGAGGGTCCGAGGAACAAGAAATTTCACGCGGATGGAGCCGCGGGCAGAAGCTAGTCGTTCATAAAATCATCGATTTTAGTAAAAATAAATATTATACAACATGAATGGGCATTGGAAACTTTTTACATAAATAAGAATTTTAAAATAATATGAAAGTTAAATCGAACCAGTTTCTTGGTAAATAAGATGTCATAACTGCTGTTAAGGAAATCTAACTTATGCAATATATTACGCAAATGTTTTTCTTTTGAAATAACTATAATACTGGATGTTTTTTTTTACAGGCTCTAAATTTTTACAGGGTGTTCTACTCATGAATATGAACAACTTTCACTATGGGACCAACTCTGAAATCACGAAAACAAAATCAGCTGTTTAGTACAAAAGTTCAATACCTTCTTGACCAAAATTTATGAAACAACTGATTTTGTTTTCGTGATCTCAGAGTTGGTCCCATAGTGAAAGTCATTCATATTCATGAGTAGAACACCCTGTAAAAATTTGGATCCTGTAAAATAAAAGCGTCCAGTATATGATTTTAATAACTTTCAAATTGGTTGTAGACATATTGTGACATAAGTGAATAGTGAAGTATGGTCTATCACTCCTCATCCGTCCATGGTCATCATCATCATCATAATTTCAGCCGAAGGACGTCCACTGCTGGTCGTAGGCCTCCCACAAGCACCACCACTTCGAACGGTTCTGTGCATCCCGCATCCAGCGGATTGCTGCGACCTTCACAAGGTATCGGTCCACCTTGTGGGAGATCTTCCAACGCTACGTCTTCCGCCCCTCCAGTACCTTTCGGCACCATCGGCTATCTGTTCTACGAGCAATGTACCCTGCCCACTGCCACTTACGATAGGTAATTTAACCGTGGTTATAAAGACAGAATAATGGTTTATTTCAGAATAAGAGAAGCAGGAGCCTTTGATGAGTTTTTAGAAGTAAATGAGCTCTTAGGTACTGGATGGACGAGGGAACTACTTCATATAGTATGTTATAAGTGTTACAGACAAACAAGACATTAGTATTAAATTTGTCTGTAAGATCAGCTTCAGAAATCCCGTTTGTGGCCCATGGCGTATGATGATGAAAATCAGCGCAAAAAAGTCGCTTGAGAAAAAGGACTTGATGAAAAGAGGTTGCAACATTTTCCATCAAGTCTATCGTCAACCTGATAAAAATCTACAGGTAGTGGAGATACAAGCAACGACCATGTTTTAATTGAGTCTTGTATTATAAAGACGAAAGGCCATAACAACAATGTCCCGAGAACGAAGAGATCTACAAAGGTCGTATTTACACAAGACATTTCAACATTTTTTTACAACTTCGATCTGCGTATCCGGCCGTCAATTGAACCTGTTTCCTTCATTGGAAACAACCTTCGATTCACCTTTAACAAATTAAACGCCTCACGCAATGTTTATTACGATCACGGTGTAAAAACAAATATTATTATGTTCGAAATGTTTCGAAACTTGTTCGCCGGTATGTGAATGTTCTTGCATAAGTGCGGTGTCCGTTTTGTAACCTTTTTTTTTGTTGATCGAATTTTATGTTTTTGTCAACTCTTATGTCGGGAAGTTTAATGGCTGAAATATGACAATGATTAATTAACCGATCGATTTGCCGGTATTTTTCCTTATATTCATTAGCGCTTTAATGTTTTCAAGTGGTCTTTGGCTGTTAGCAGTTATATTGAATATATTATCAAATTCCGCATCTTAGATTTCTCTCACAAATGAGGTAACTTATCGATTTGGACCATATCTGGCCTACCAATTTTTTTTTTTTATATTGCAAACCACAGTGCTATGAAGTAAAAGTCCGTTCAAATGAGTAAAGTTGTTATTTTTTGTTGATTGTCATTCCAGTAACTGAGTGATACAGACCGATTTAAACTAAGGTGACTCGAAACATGAGTCGAGTAACTAATTCACCTGTCAGCGGGTGTGAGGGGTCAGGTACCGAGCCAAGAGTAGCGCACTTCAGAGCCGCCATACAGTTTGAATTGGGCTGTAGCAGGACTGGTTGGTCACTTCTTCACCTGACACCCTTGTCAAAATGTAAAAAGTCTCGCGTATTCATTTCTATTCCTCTTATTTTTAAATAACCAATTGCGTTGAACTCTTCAATTCCCAGTGTCACCTGTAGGTGACAGAAGTTTAACATTTTTTTCTACCACACAGATATTTTATTTTTTAAATCTGCGACTATTATAGCTAAGCCAATTAGTAGGACTTTTCATTATTTTCTTCTGGTAATACCCACCATACGTCATTTGTGAAATTCATTCAGTGTTTCGCGCGTAATTGTAGCATTCTGAGCTTGTGTCATTTCTTGCTATATAAAGTGAGATAAAAAAATCCCAAACCGTAAGTATTGTTTTTTTTTTTCTTATTACATATAATAAATGAATAAATAAGCTATAATACAAACGTATTTTGCGATAGTAATAACTTATAGTATCATCGCTACAACGCTGAAAATATGCCGTGTCACCTGTAGGTGACACTTTCATAAAAAATAAGCGTGAGAGTTATTTTTTATTTAATTTTTGTTTATTTATTTATTTTACCATTTATGTACACACATATAAATAAATAAATAAATAAAATAAATAAATCCCTGGACATTTCACACAGCACCATTTGTCCCAAGCTAAGCAACCTAATGCTTGTGTTATGGTAACAAGATGGCTGATAAACTACTTATATACAATTTTTTTTTTTTTTTTTGTAAATACATACATATTATAGATAGAAAAACACCCAGACTCGGAACAAATAACATACACACATATATATGTATTTTTTTATGCTAAACAAATGTTTTTAAGCTAATTTAGTGAACAAGAAAAGCAAAAATGTTATTAAGTTGGACATGAGAGTTGAAGGGTTAACAATGTTGCTCATTTCGAAATGAGCGGCTTATGGCTTAGTTGGGGGGTAAACGATCAAACTAAAAATATTTGCTGTACAAACTAAATTGTGTTTATGTCTTTTATCAACTTGTATTTTTGCAGATAAAACTTTTCGTATTTGTATTTCTTTTTTTTCAGTTAACAGATTTTCTAGGTCACGCAACGTACTTACTTATATTTGTCACTTACTTCCTATTACACAATGAGTATACGACACGCAATATTGTCACAAGTAATGACGCTAACTAAAATAATTGACAGCGAGGAAGGAATCGATTTCACTTGCTTTTGCAATTTTTTTTACGTGCTCGCTACAACACACAGTTTCAGAGTTGGGTAAAGCGTTTGGTGGCTCCTTTTAAATGGTCAAAATAGTGAGATGCCATCAAGAACTGGCCCAAGAATACGTGGTGGAAATGTAAAAAGGAGACATTTGTACGGCAGTTGGAATTTTGACACATTCTGTCCACGCTAATATTATAAATGCGAAAGAAACTCTGTCTGTTACCACACCTGAACTTTGGATGTTTGGCACACGGATAGACCACGACCTGGATTAGGATATAGGATTCGTTTTTATCCCGGTAGTACGAGTACGTTACTGTATGATAATTATCATCTAGCTATCTATCCCGTATGTTACACCTGTCATGTTTTGTCTCTGCATCACCCTAAGGTTGACTGGTAGAAAATGCCTCAGGCATCAAGTCCGCCTTTGTACAGTATTTTTTTTTACTTGTGCATAAAGTTTTAATAAATAAATAAATTCAACAACATTTTTCAAAGAGAAAGAAAGACCCTCTTTTATTTTGTAAATATTTTAGCGTTCATAACATCACTAGGCTAAAACATTATTTGGCTGTAAATTCATCAAACTTAAAATATGAAATACAAACGACACTGATTAATGCTATCGTTCATAGTTTGTATAATTTACACGCTTCATGGGACAGCACAGAGACGGTTCAATGTAACATGAAATGCGAATCTGAAATCAAAATATATGTAAATTGCTGTTTTACATGTTGCATAACGTTGTATAACGAGTGTTCAGCGTTAGATATTACCTCCTTTGGCTGTGGTTATATATCCTATACTCGAACCGTACAAAGCTTCGCCGCTTGATCCCAGTAACTTCGCAAACTTGATAGATACAGAAGGCTGGCACTATACAACGAGCGACAACAGGCGCACGCAGTGATAGACGCGTACGTGCGGCGATCTCAAACGAATGGCTGGCTCCACACTAGACGATCCGGTGCGCTCCGATCGGCGCACCATGATCGTGGATCGTGTCGCGCTGATCCAAATTTGAATTGTCCGGTGTGGACCCAGCTATTGCTAGTCACGAACGCAATTTCCATCGCTGTATGCGCAGCGTGTCTGTGTGCGTGCGTTTTCGCTTGTTATATTAAGTCTTCTGTACATATCTATTCTGTGGTAACGTTATACGCTGAATTACGTTCAGTGTAAACTTTGTCTTGCGACCTCATGTGTGCTCAACCTTGTGTAAACGCGTTACAGTTGCTATGTGGCTACATTGGCGGATTGGATGGACGAAGGTTACCTTTATGTATCAATATGATACATTGCTGTTTTTTTATAAGCTTGTTCTTGACATTTTTTTACTACAAAAATTATTGAACATGACAAAGGAGCAGAAAACAGCAAATATTACAAAAAAATGTTGAAAAATATTTTCTAGCTATATTCATGCATTAGGGTAAATATCTACTTTAAACGATTTCTATAATTCTGTTGATTTAGATTAGGTAGGTAAATATTATAGCGGCGGGTTAAAGTAAATATTATTTATATTATTACTGTACTCGTTACTTAATGGACAGAAAAAAATTATCTCGTTCATTACAAGATTTAATTGTTACATCGGACTTATGATTGAACTCGAAAGAATCTAATATAGTAAATCCATTTCCATGGAGGCTCTATAATGGTTTGGGGAGGAATAAGTTTCGATGGTTGTACGGAGTTGAATATCGTCGATATCCGGCTAACTGCAGCCCAATACGTCGAGGGCGTCCTCCAGGGACATGATTTGGTATATTGGGGATTCATTGGACTCGACCAATTCCTCCTATTGTACGATGGTGCACGCTCACACGTTGCACATTGCGTTGAAGAATACCTTCAAGAAGTTGGTATTCAAAAATTGCAGTGGCCAGCTCGTAGTCCGGACTTAAACTCAATTGAGCATATCTGGGACATACTCAAAAGAAAGATAAAGTCTACCTCCGACCCGCCAGAAACTCTTAATCAACTTCGAAATGCAGCACTGACAGCTTGGGAAAGCATACCGTAAGTTGCATGTCAGATCGAATGCAGACCGTTATTAGGGCTAGAGGAAGAAACACCCGATACTAAAACGTAGAGACAATAAACAAATTTAGTTTTTTTTATTTTTATTATATAGTGTTTTAGAAATTTATATTTTAAAATTCTTTGTTTCTGCAAAAAGTGCCCAATTTAATAAATAAACTTATTAGTGTAGTGACGTTTTCAATTTCAAGTTCTAAAAGCATAAAAACACTTACTGAGTGCATCTGCCCTTATTTCAAAGATATTCATTTCATTCTTTCTTATTAGTCTAGTAAATAAAACGTGTGGGGTCGGGGGACTTCCGGCAGGAACGAATTTCAAAATGAAAATCTAAGATGGCGGCTGCAAACGTTATAAAATGACGAAAGATTTTCATTTTAACCTCACTATCGGCTTCAGCACCCTCGAAAATCATGAAAACGACACCCATGATGAAAAATTCGAAAAAATTTCGAAGCCGCCATCTTGGATCTTGGATCTTCATTATGAAATCACAATTGCCTTCTGTATCCTCGAAAACCATGTAAACTATCACTCTCCCTGCCTTTTTCTATTACTTATATACAACGTGTAACGTTAAATGCGCAAAACCTGAAAATAGTTTGATCAGAATAACGAGCAGAATTAATTGAATCGCTTTTTAATATAGGTCACATTTTTCAAATAATCTTCATTAAAAACGTTGCCGTGTCTACTTATTAATAGGTCAAGCAAGCCAATGTCAGCGCGACGCAGCGGGCCGGTGACGACTCCTCCCTCGATAAAGCGTCGCCGCAGACGCAAGAAACGATCAGAATGGCCAGTAAAACTAAAACAGCACTTAAAAGCTTCACAATTTTTTTAATGACTTATTTTCTCTCTGAAATAGCCCAATTTAATTAAAAATCAGTTGTGGTGTCTGAGGTTTTGCGCATTTAACGTTACACGTTGTATAATAAAAAGTCGCATGGAGGGAACATAAAGCTTTTTCGTTACGTGACGATTTGTACCAGTTTACTCCTACCGCATGCTGCCTTGAAGAACTTCGTTCAAAAAACTACAAAATAATACTCGTATTTACCTTATAAGGTTTCAACATCTTCCTCAGCTCTCCACTCTCGTTGAGTTTCTCCACCGTGTCTGCATCCTGAAACCAAATAAAATCGGATTTAATTAAAAATGTTTCTAATTAAGCCACCTCGGTGATATTCGCTGGGAAGTCTAGTGATATTGTTGCGATGGAAATTAAAAATGTAGCGAGTTTCTGAGATGTAGTTTTTTTTTTGTATGATTTTTTTGTGGTTTTATTTGTTTTTTTCTTTGACGTTTTCGTTTTAGTTATAATGCGTTATGTTATGCTCGTTTTAGCATTTTACTATTGCAACATTTAAGGATTAGAAAAGTCGTGCGATTCTGTAACCAGCTCACCGTGAAAGCTTGGGAGAAGTGAGCGTGGAGTGAGATGTCATTCGCTAGGGATTAACACTTATTAAGTGCTCACTTCACTTATGACTTCACGGTGAGATTTTTACAGAATCGACCGGCTACTCTAGTTTGTGCTGAGAATATCACAGCACAATAAGCCTATAATGTTCCCACTGCTGGGATACAGTTGTCTTCGAGGGCCCAGTGCAGGTTGGTACAGACGCCAGCACATCAAGCTACTACAATCTGTCAAATTTCTTTAATCGATTTTCAACTTTATCGCTGAAGTATAAGGTTCAAAATTGATTGGGAGAATTTGACAGTTTCAGATAGCTTGATGTGCTGGCGTCTGTACATGTCACACGCATTCAAATGTTTGTTTCTGGAAAATTCCGGTTTCCTCACGATGCTTTCCTTTACCGTTTTCAAAGCAGTGGTGATCAAATTATTTACAACTAAAGCGCCGGCGTGGGTTTGAACCCACGACCGTAATGCGGGGCCGTTACCACTGGGCCACCACAGCTCTACAGAAAACAGTATGTTTAAATGGAATGTTATATTTTAAGGCACAATAACTAAATACGTTTAGCGCGAAACAAGTTAACCCTTAAATGCATAATGTTGCCATATGGCAACAAAGCACGTCATTTAATTTTTTTAAGAATGTGATAGCTGTGAGTTTCTGAGCGTACCTCTTATTGTCAAAACAATATATATACTCTATGAATATTAATATTATTGTATAATTATTATATATTTATTATCTAAATTCTATAGATAAATACCTATACAATAGCATTTTTTGCAATACGATAAAATAAATCATGCATTTAAGGGTTAACCCTACAGCGTAGTGTCCCACATACGGGACATACCGAAAAATGTCTTATATTTTAAAAATCGATCCAAGTAGCGTGATCTAGTGTTGACAAGATTAACTATTATGTATTTGAGTTTCGAATATAGTACCATATATTTTGGATAGATCTGAATAAACATTTATTTATGTTTTCTTCAAATCGGTAGGTACTTTGAATACCATTAACGAGCGGCGTATAATAATCGCAAAAAAAAATGATAAAATTAAAATGATAGAATTTTCAGGGTCGAAATAATTACTAGAGGTAAGTTCATGTTCATATTTGTCATTTTACGTGTAATCTTGTAATTTCATTGATACTACGTAACACAAATTCAAAATATTTTTTCGAGAAATGGCATCATTTTTGCAGGCTAATGTATTTTTTTAAGCCGATAAGAAAAATCATGCACTGTAGGGTTAAAATCATCATTCCGTCTCTGTAATCTTTTGAAAAGAACGATATTATAATTCACTTATCGCTAAACGTATTTAGTGATTTGTGGTTCAAGCGCGCCTAAGACTCTTGGTCACTATATTCTGACAATCCAACCTTCTTTTTTAGGGTTCAATACCAAAATGGTAAAAAGGAACCCTTATGGTGCCACTCAGTCTGTATGTCTGTCCGTCTGTCACAACTGGTTTTCTCAAGAACTACTAATGCTATCAACTAGAAAGGAATAGTGTTAGATGACGTTTGCCCAATTATTTTGTAAATAAGAAAGAAATAAAAATATATTAATTTTTTGCTTCAGGGACTGAAAGGGGGGTCTAAAAATTCTAAGTGGGGCTACTAGGGCATCTGGGGTATCATAATATGAAAGAGTGCTGTTTGCACGTTGTCAAACATTTTTTCTTTTTTGGCCGCAGTTTTCGACTTTTGATGAAAGATGTAAAAAAAAAATACCTTATCTCCGAAGTTTGCGTAGAGAAAATTTTGAAATTATTCTATGTGATAGAAGTTTATGTAAACATTACAGGAAAAATAAAAAGATGTCTCTATATAGCACACTTAATAAAAAAAATTAAAAAAAAAAATGTAAATTTAATATAGGTATAGGTAATGGTACGAAACCCTCGGTGCGTGACCCCGACTCGCTCTTGACCGTTTTTTTTTACCCTCTTGTCGGGAACAAACCTCTCAAAATTCTTTAGTTTTGCCAATAATTTGAACTAATATTATAAAGAGAAAATATTAGATTTTTTTGTGTTTGTTTGTTACAATATTACGCTAAAACGGCTAAACGGATTTGAATGAAATTTGGCACATGGTTAGACCATAACCTGTTTTAAGACACATGATACGTTTTATCCCGTTATTTCTATGGAATCAATACTTATGCGGGTGAAACCACGGGGCAAAGCTATAATTAATAAAATGCTTTATCCATTTCCCAAACACATTTACATCAAGGGACACGACACAACCGTCTATAATATTTTAAAGCAACATTTTTCAGTCTCGGTCTCATTTTAAAAGAAAGACTTCTCATAAATATCGCTTAGCTTTCCGTAGCTACGACGATGTCCATGGAAATACAACGACAGGTAAAAGCTGGTAACGGATGGCGGTGAAAACACACGACAGTAGGAAACTCGGAAATAATCGCACGTTCCATTTGCCTAGATCTAAAGAAAAAAAAAATCTCTCCTTCACAGGCGCTTTATTATCACTCGATAATATCGGATGCATTATTGCGATAATGCGTCCCGATTCCTTGCCACACGGCTGCGTTTTTATCGTCCGATAATTCTAACGTGTGCGTGTAACCTGCACTAATCCGCCGCCCGCACTACAAGTTACTACGTTAATAACACAGGTAGTGTTATTAACGTAGTAACTTGTGTAACAATATACTGGGTGTCCGAAAAGTCATGGATTACCTTTTAACTGCTGATGGGCCACATTGGGATCTACCGATAAAAAAAAATGAAAATACTAAAAGTCTTATGGTTTACGAGTTTTTTTATGTTTAGTGAAATTTCTGAAAATCTCTACCTTTGGTCAGTTTTTTCCATGCCATTTCTACGAATGAAAACTTTTTCGAGTACAGGTTTTTTTTATTTTCATCTTGAATCATCCTACTATCGATTGAATACAAGAAAGTTACAGATATCATCTTTTAAATACCTAAAATTTAGGTTCAACCTTAAAATTTTCACAAAAAAAAATACCTTATTTTTGATCGGCCCTGGTGAAAAAAAAAATTTATTGGTAGGTCATTTTTTTTTTACCGGTAGATCGCAATGTGGCCCATCAGCAGGTAAAAGGTAATCCATGACTTTTCGGACACCCAGTATACGTCCTAATACAAAATGTTCTATGAACTCTTATCGGAATATCGCAGGACAGAGGAACGCAAGGGTCCTGCTTTTATTGCGTCGTTATTATCGCAGCAGTGTCTAACTTCGTGGCCGTCCTAATACAAAATGTATTGAAAACAGATATCGCAATAACGCATCTGATATTATCGACCGATAATAATGCGCCTGTGGGGAAGAGTATTTATTGTCAGAAGTTTCCAAGTCAACAGTCAAGGGAATATTGATCGAGTCAAAAACAGGAATCGAGATGTTATGTTCAGTTTCGTAATGGATTTGTTTCAATCTGCAAGTACATCTCGTTAAGTATTGAGCATTGAATTAGAGGTAAATAGAATCAAAATTCATGCAGGGTGACCAGTTACCATGGATTTAGTACATGATTCAGCAGGGTAATTGCGTAACACACTATCAGTAGCAATGGGTTTAATTTTGACAGTTCAACAACATTCATTCCGTTATTTACGTTGTTGAGCAGACACATTTTTCGAACATATGGAGCAATGGATTAGCAATATGCTTCAAAATTATTCAAATTGAGAGTAATATTGTGTTACGCAATTAGAGAGCTGGACACCCTGGGTTGAAATATTTCGTGACTGATAAAAAAAAAACTGCCACCTCCTACAAAAGTGCAAGAACTGTGCGCTCAAAATGTATGGAACAGTTAACTTGTTTTTTTTTCCTGTGAACCTGCTTAACGTATTACCTGGTCAATATTTTTTTTTTCTGTAACGAAAAAAGGCACTACGTAAATTCAAGAACAAAAATAAACACGATACGCCAGGAAGACCCAGGAAATGTCGGTAAGCCGTGCATTATCGTACGCGTACCAGAGTACGTCGGTAATGCAGTTTCCGATCGGCGGCCTTTGTGCGATCTAGGTTTTATTAGCTTCATCCCACTTTGACTTGGAAGTATGGAGGTATTGTGATTGGATGTGGTAATTCTGCTGTTAAAAGTTATATGGTTTCCAACGATTATTTAATTCTAATTAGATAGTTCACATTTTAAATAATTCCGTATCTCGGAAAGCACGTTAAGCAGTTGGTCCCGGCTGTCATTCATAGATCTTTGGCAGTCGTTACGGGTCGTCAGAAGCCCGAAAGTCGGACAACCAATCTTACCAAGTATTAGACACAGATGACTTGTCTCTGCCCGCAGTAGTGAGGGCTATGCTGACAGAGACAGAAAACTGGAGGGAAGTTGCCTTCTTCTGTGAGACCGTGATGGTCTAGAAGGAGGCTACCGAGCGGGATCGTGAGAGAGTTAACTCCGCTCGAAGAAGAAGGCGTCGAGGAGGCAACCGCCTCGATGCCTAACACGCCGAAACCCCACCTGCATCATTTAATGCAGGCGGGACTTTGGAACCGCGGGCGATCAGAGTGGGGACTCTGATTGCCCGCCGAGTGATTTCAGGGAATACGGTGGCACTGTAATCACGTGCTGCCGTGCAAAGCGAGGTTCAGGGGAGACCGCTTTATAGTCTACCCAGGGACGTGCCCTAACAGACGTTGCGCTGAGGGGGTTCCGCAATAGTCTATTAAAAGGTACCGGGACCCCCTCCATGTGCTGATTGTGATCACCGGGGTGGTTTTAGTGAGTCCTACACTACCTGGTCTTTTGCGCCAAAGTTCAGGTGCCTTTTGATGGTTTACCCACGAAAACAAAAAAAAAGAAGTGGTGGAGCATGGTTTGTGACATAGCTCCACAATCACACCTTACTCCGCCGTTCCGTCAAGGTAGAGGTTCAGGGAGCGCTCAGTAATTTTTCAAAGCTCATCAATTTTCTTCTGAACTCCATCTTGTTAGCTCTAGTTTGTATGTTAATCTGGACTGTTATGCGCTCCGCTATCGGCTTTTAGTACTCACGGTATAAAGATAAAAAAACGATTATAGTACGGCCTATAATGAGTATTAGTTTCAGGTTGAAAGGTTTTTGATCTGAAATAAATAGGTCAAACTACCTATTGGTTTGGTTTTCCGCCGCTGAGCCTGTGAATCGAATGGACTCCTAAACATTTATAGCTTATTTGTTAAAGTGAAAATTGGTAATTGTGATCTTAAAGTGAACTGTTCAGATTCATTTATTTTCTGGAGGCCTTTTTAATCCGGGTTCAACATTATATATTATTGTCCCCTAGGACACCTTGGGCTAAAAACAAAAATCCTGCTAAGGAGATCCTGAATTGGCCATTTAAATTTTCAAAGGGTTTTTGCACCGGCCACAAAAATGTTACTTCTATTGGGTAAATTATTTAATTACAACTGCTCTCAAAACGGTCAAGAAAAAACATCGTGAAGATTTCAGCATGTCCTAGAACCAAAAATTTGAAGACATGTGACATCTACATCCGCACTGGGCCTGCGAGGTGAATTACGGCTCACTCCCTCTCACTGAGAGTAGGCCTGTCATAGGCGGTTTATGCATTGAAAAAGAGAGGTCTTTGCACAGTATGACATCAAACAAAGACACGATTCACAATCACTTAAATTATGCAAATAGTAAAAACGATTAGCCATAACTTTTCTATAATTCCTAGTATTTATGGTTATTGACATTGTAATAGCGGTGGATAATAATGATCGGTTCTGTAAAAAACGTCGTTTTCTCACATTATACACCAACCTCTATTGTTAGTTATCGTATTATTAGGTATAAGGCTAAGGTTACACGACTTGAACAGATTATACGTTTATTTTGTAAATAATGGTAATATATAATAGGTGTTCACCATTGCTGCAAACATTTATATTGGAACTAGTGTTCGCTCACAAATTTATTAATCCAGTGCAATTCAGCCAATTCTTTTCTCTGATAAAAACTCAGTCACACTAGTATGTAGTTTTATCCATAAAAAAATTAAGTACTTAGACGAAAATTATAATTTATTTTTGGGAAAAAATATCGTCCGGCAGAAAATCATAACTTTTTAATTTATTCAGCAGGGTAATTGCGTAACACACTATCATTAGCAATGGGTTTCATTTTCACAGTTCAACAACATTAATTGCGTTATTTACGTTGTTGAGCAGACACACCTTTCGAATTCGAACATATGGAGCAATGGATTAGCAATATGCTTCAAAATGATTCAAATTGAGAGTAATAGTGAGTTACGCAATTAGGGTGCAGCATGTCGATTCTGAAAAATCTCACCGTGAAAACTTGCGTCGAGTGAGCTGTCAGTGTCATCCCACTAAAAAAAATAGTACTGTTTTGACAGTTAAAATACTAGCTTTGAAATTATATAAAATGATCAATAGAATTAGCATAAAAAATATTATCAAAATCTCGATTATGATTGTGAATATATTCTTGGTCAATCTCTAGCATAATGCTTCAAAATTATTCAAATTGAGAGTACTCGTAATAGTGTGTTACGCAATTAGGGTGCAGTTTTCGGGATATTAGTAGCTTTAACCCATAATCACAGAGAGCTGTCACAGAGAGGAAGGCTGTGTCCCAGCAGTGGGAACATTATAGACTGAGTATGGATGTTTGTGTATTGTATGTGTATTGTGTATGTTTGTGTATTGTATGTATATGTAACTCATACTAAGCCCAAGAAGAAAATTAATGATTGATTGATTTTGCACTAGAAATCGAGAAGGTAAACACTACCTACAGTATAGTGTATAGATAACTTATTTTCTCCCTTACGTACAGACGCCAGCACATCAAGCTACTACAATCTGTGAAATTTCTTTAATAGATATCCAACTTTATCGCTAAAGCATAAGATTCAAAGTTGATTGCGAAAATTTTACAGTTTCGGGTAGCTTGATGTGCTGGCATCTGTACATCTATATAGCCGTTTCCCAACTATGTTGGGGTTGGCTTCCAGTACAACCGGGTGCAGCTAAATACCAGTATTTTACATGGAGTGAATCTGACCTCCACAACCCAGTTACTGGGTAATACGATACCCCTTGGTAAGACTAGTTGTCAGACTTTCGGGCTTCTGCCGATCCGTAACCACTGTCAAAGATCCACGAACGACATCCGGGACTAACGGCTTAATGTGCTTTCCGAGACACGGAAGGATCTTGGTATATAAAGATGGTCACCCATCCACAGACCAACCGCGCAAGCGTAGCTTAACCTGATGGATTGACCGTGCGGCTGTTATTACTTAGCCACAAGCCCCTCATTTTCTCCCTTACGTATCATAATAATTCTTTTCCACGTTTGTTTTATTATTGTTGTACTAAGGGCTGAATTTTCAATCGACAGACATTTTTTATTCGTGGAATAAAATTGACGTCTGACAGTTTTTGTCTGGAAGAACTGTCAAAATTCAAAATTATTCCTCCGATAAAATTATCTGACCTTAGAAAAATCAGCCCTAAAACTATTAATTAAAATTAAAAACCTATTATTTCTCGAATTCCTTTCATTTTACCAAAACAAAACATGAATTTATTATTCACAGACGGACAACAATACTCCGTGATAATTGTTTCAAGTAGTTTCTAGTAGCTTGATCAATAGACAACGTAAACAAAACTCGATCAAAGTATTGTTCAAATAAATACGAGAAGACTCGTTTCATTTCAAGCACGATTTATTCTTCTAGTCTTCTTTGAAAATACGAACGATCTAATATGGAGCTGTTGCAACCATGGCAGCACTTGTCTTTATAGTGTTACCTACCATGTTTATAAAAGTATGGATTAACAACTCTATGCTATTTCAAAAAACTTCTCAAGACTTTTGAGTGACATAATCATGACGATCTGCAACCGGAGTGGGTAACCTGACAGTCCACTACTAGAAAGCGCTGCAGGACAAAAACTAGAAGCTTTGCTTATGTGAGGGGTTGTTACTATGTGGCGCGACGTTCGTGCTAATTCGGAAACACGAAGATTACAGAAGCGCATACCGTCTCTGGTGTAACTGTAGATAGAGATGTAATGTTTCTACGTGTACGTCTTCTGTGCAGTTGTCTCATGAATGCATTATTATCCTGTGTGATTTTACTAAGTTTTTGGAATTATGAGAACGAAAATAGTAGATTGCGCCTTAATACATTATTTTGGTTCACAATCGTGAACCAAAATAATGTATTAAGGGTGAGAGCGATTGTTTGAATCCAAAGCGTAGCGAGGGATTCAAAGTACGTCGCTCGTGGTTAAATAATTATGGTTCCGTGCGGTGTACTTTTTGCATTTCATCCCCCTGTATGAGAAAATACATAAGAGATGCTTTTAGTAGTGACGAATATTTATATTTGTGTGAATCAAATTAAAATTGTCTGTAATATTTTGATAAAAAGTTATAGAAAACAAATAAGAAGTTCCCACGTATTTTTTTATTTGGATAACCAATACCGCGTCGGGAGGTGCGCTTTTTTTATTACCGGCCAAGATTTTATCTAAGCGAATTGCGTTCAAACTTTTTAATAAAAGAATGTTCCGTCACTATTATTAAGTGTGTCGGAATGACCCATTATGTTCGCACTTATCGAAAAACCCTTCGGTTCTTTTCGAATAGGTGGGATGAAGAAGTATTAATAGCTTTATTCAATTTAGCAATGGATTAAAATAACTAGTAAGGATATTCATATTTTTTGTGTGTATCACGCTCAAACTGTTATCGGTGTCCAAGTTTTGTATCTTTTAGTACAGCCACTTTTAGTGTAGGGCGGGCCTTGCCATCAAGCCGGTCACAAATCTGGGCTGTGTCTAAAAAAATCAAGACGGAAAACCCAATAACTTCTCCCGCTCTGGGCGGAGTGGGAGGGCGTGTCAGACTTTTACTGACTAAAACCCACCAGTTTTCCTTCAGTTGCCTGTGCCAAGGGCCACGGTAACTCTTTCGAACAACCCGCGACCCTGGCAAGATAAAACTTTGCCTGTCTTGGGAATCAAACCCGGGACCTTATGCTCTGTACACATCTCATCAGTAGCGCTTGAAAAAAGATTAAGAGGCATTCCTTCAAATGCTGTCTAAATATAACAATCTATCTCCTTTCAAAAATATATATTGTATTTTTCATACAAACAAAATAAATCACAATCCATTAATCATCTACGGTATGCATCAACCTTTACAACAACAAGACACTATTGTTAGATCCCTCGGGAAAATTTCCAGTAAAAACTTTGCACGTTTTCTTAGAACAGTGATAAACGTTCAACTCAGTATCACATACGTTTTTATTGGCTGCGGCTATGGAATAATCTGGAAGCATTACTGTCAAGGTAATGAGACAACGACTTGATGTGATCGGTGGGACGGCCACCGTTGAATAATGCATAACACCATGTCGGTTTTAGTAGTTGTCTATAATTGTAGTTATCTTTGAAGGTGAAGGCGAAATTAAAGGGCAGTGGAACTAAAACCAATAAGCAAAAATTTCGCCTTATTTTGCTAAAAAAGTCGCGTCCGAGTCCGAGTTTTTTCAAACATAACTTAGGTATCTTCCAAGCCATACTTTTGTGATTCTTTGCAAAGTATTTGGCTAGATTTCTAATATTCCATGGCAGACCGTTTTGATCGAAAAACTGGCGTAACGTTCGCCTCATTTTAACTTAAGTCGCGTCCATTGTATAATGAAAGTATTGAGTTTCCTCGATTCTTAATCTTCTTCATTTTCTATTAAAAGTAAGCTCTTACCTTAACAATATCAAAAAAGATTACACAAGTACAGTAATCTATAACTGAACTCGATAAAAAACTCGTTTAAACCGACTCAAGATATTAATCTATTTGACGGTAAGTACAAACTTTTACCTACTTTCTTTACATTGCACATAATGAGAGCATTCAAGAAAATCTTCTGGGGAAATTATTATTTAAACACATTGTAATTTACACCTTAACACTGAGAACTAAGGTGTGTTTTCTAAGTTGCGGAGTTAATGGCTTCGTTGCCATAAGTTTCATTTCTAGTAGGTCAGTATATTATGTTGGTTTTATTATAAAATGTTCCGTTCGTCTTCCGTAGGCCTGTTTCCGGAAAAGTTATTACAATTCCTTATAGCTATGTATTTTAAAAGGATAAAGCTTTTCAAATTAGCCTTTTCATATCGCCTTGGGAAAGTAATTAAAGCATCAGCTGTTATTCTTCCTCTGAACAATATCCAATACTTTGGAGTTTCCAACAGGAGGACCGGATTTGAGCATTAAAATCGGATTTGAGTATTTTTATTCATAGCGTGTGGATGGCAATCCATACATGATAAAATTTAATAGGTGTGCCAAATTAAAATGTCTTTTTCAACGAAGTAAAATAAATTTAGAGTATACAACATTATTTTTAGTATATGGAAAACCCGAAACACGTGTCTAGTATTTTTATGCAAAGAATCTATGTGCAGTATTTCAAAACTGTATCATGAAAAATCACTAATTTATAAGCTTGTTATTTTACCTGATTGTCCGTACAAAAAGTTGGTTACCACTTAACACGCGCCGCCGGCCGACCGGCTGTGACCTGTGTTGTGCGCATATGATGGCGGATATGTACTTACAATTAGTGTCCAACTTGTGAGATTTTTTAAATATATTTGGGACAAATCATAACATGGTGTAAAAATTATTGGAATCGATTCAGTTACTTTTTCTGAACGAACTAAAACGAATGGATTGCTTATCGGGCGCGCGCTAAAATGGATACTTTAATTTTCTCATTTGTTTTGATAATTTTGAAAACAAATAGGTATATTTAGATTTAAGATTATGTAGCAGTTACTGCACCTAATATTTCGATTTGGCGTAAGTTTTCAATTTTATTATTTATACAGTCAGCCTAGAATTTGGCTACGAGTTTGGCACCTTCAGAAGAATCTATCAACTCCTGTAGCGTGCAGACAACAGGACACGCTAGACACTATATTAAGTGCCCCATCGTTTGTCGGACAGCACCACATCTACACTCCAGGGCGGAATCATCTGTGAATCTCCCCTTGAACAGTTTTTCTTTGCTTCGGCTTACCTTAGTCCGGAGTCTATTTAAAGATGTCCAAGTAAGCCAAGGCAACTTATGAGTATTAAGGAATTGAGTTTCACAACTTCAAATTTAGATATATTTCTATGAAATGTGGTACTTTGTATGTTGCAACCATTGTTATTAGAAACTGCCCGATTTTTATCACACAAGTGACAATTTGATCTCAATTTTTTTGAGGTCAAATTCCATTCTTGTCATACTCGTACTTGTCTCGTTTTCCCTCAATATAACAAGCTTTACACAACTTTACTTTGTTTGTTTACTCGTACAAAAACCTCTAACCCACTCATGGTTGTGGCTGCGAAGAACCTCAAGCGACGAAAGTATATAGTATTATATTATAATAACCTTATCGGTAATTATATTTTCGAGCCGTTTGGGGTTGAAACTCCGAGGTGGGGTCCGAGTACTCATGGCTTGTTCAATGAAATCTCCAAACGGCTAGTTGACACTTCCCGTGACCCAAGGTCTGGTTTTTACCCTGGTCAGAGACTAAGTATTACCATAAAGTGTGGAAATACCGCCAGTCTCTTGGGTACATTACCAGTCGACAGCGATGCGGAGAAATTTTTCGACGCCATATTTTAGTTTTTAGTTAGGTTAGGGTATTTTTATTTTATTTTAATAGTTTTTTATTTTATTTAGTATTAGAAGTTTATGCAGTGTATGTATTTTATACTACTAAATAAATTTGTACTAGGTCGAACTTCTAAAAACCTATTTATACCTATAAAGAACACAATATTTTCCAAATTGTAGGACCTAACGAACCCTGCTGTCTGCTGTCCGACAACCCGTTCTGGTATACCTAACACATAAATGCCAAAACGAGCGAAAAAGACTAGACATTTCCTCAACCCAACATAAATAAAGAACCATGCTAAGTGCTACCACACTTCAAGCTCCACTTACCCTACCAAGTTATCAGGGAAACAAAACAAACACGACACGAGAGGGGTCAAGGGCAAAGCATGCACGTGGACACAGGGTGGATACGCGTGCTGGACGGTGTGAGCTCAGAGAGAACCAAGAAGTATAATTGTTTAATTTAAGGTGAGAAAGGTACATTATTTTGAAAGACATCTAAAATCGCTGCTAAAGTACTAACTGATGTATAAGCTAGTTCCTATTCCGCTGAAGATAGAACCTTGAAGTAGTATGAACTAGGTGTAGAAAAATTCTAGCTCGACAAAAAAAGGATCCTTAGCCTATTTAAGATTATAATAATAGGATTGTTCTGAAAGCAGTGGAATACCTCTCCACTCTTCAAGCACCTCAGGACATGTTGGCCTCTGGTCGCTACGTCACTATGGGCTAGCGACCGTTTTCGGGGGTCCATTTTCGTCTCATATTGCACGCCATTTAACTCCATTTTCGGCAACTCTCATCCAGCTGCTACCAGCCATTCTGCAAAGATCTAGCCAGAGAGTGTCCTACCTTACGTTTGCCGATTCGCAGTCTCCACTCATGAAAACGACTACCCCAACGGTCATCGGTTCTACGGCTAATATGGCCACTGAAGCTTGCTTATACGGTGAGCTATGTCGACAACTTTGGTTCTCTGCTGGATCACCTCGTCGCGGATTCGATCTCTCAGAGGGACTCCAAGCACAGCCCAGACTAAACTAAACCTTTCTTAAACTAGGAGGCCTTTGTCTTAAGAAACAGTTAATAATTAGTACTAAAGTACAACTGACAAATAAACTAGTCTCTATACTACTGAAGTTAGAACCACAAGTAAGTACGATGCGGTGGAGAGAAGAAAGTGTAAGAAAATTCAAAATCCACGCGGAAATGTCTACTTATATTGAGGACAACTTGAATAAATACAAACTTTGTAAAAGCTTTAGAAGGTTCAGTCTTGAAGGTTGCTTAGAAAGTTTAAGTATCCTTTATAAAGAATCAAATCAAAACTCCAGCAAAAAGAGAACTTTTCTCTTTTTGATTTTAGAAAACCAAGAAATTGAAGGTTTTACTAAGGATTGGTACTTGCTTAAAGAAGTATGTCAGGATCATTACAGGCGTACTGTAGTTTCTGCCTACCTTCATGGAAGAAGGCATGAGTTCATGAATGTATGGTATTTTTCATTTCACTCAAAAAGCAATCCCAGCAATTCATTTTGCCATTGTTGGAATAATTGTTATTCCTTTTAAAACATGACATTTATGAATAAACATGATTAATATTGGAGGCCGTAACATGTTTGTAACAGTGGCCTCACAATCACGGAGTGCGCATAAAAATGAGCTGATTTCCGCCATGTTTGTATAATTTTGACATGGTCATTTAGTTCCTTTTGGTCAATTGTTCACTGCGATAAGGAGAATGAAGGATCTCTGATTTTTCAAAATGAAGTAGATAGTTCCATATTAATCTCTCATCCTAACTTTAATATTATAAATACGAAAGTATGTTTGTTTGTTACGCTTTCACGCTAAAACGGCTGAACGGATTTAGATGAAATTTGGCATATGTATAGATCATGACCTGGAGAAGGACATACGCTACTTATCCTCCTGGATCGCAGACAAAGTCGCAGGCAACAGCTAGTACTTGAATAAATCCGATCGATGAGGAAAAAATATCAAGAAAGCCAGACGTGCTGATAGAAATTAATTTGTCCCCAAAATGACAAATATTATTACTATTGGAAGTCCATTCCATTCCAAACCTTAATTAGCCTTGCTTATAGCATAAAACGTATTACCCACTATGCACTACGCAGCGTGGTTCGTACAATAAGAAAAAGACAAAAAGTAAAAATTAAACTGTCTCCCTCTCACAAAATTCTCTCCTAGTGATCCAGCTAAGAAACACAAGTCTCACACATACGTCTAAGGTAGTGTTTAATACAATTAGCTGTATTTATCTTTACGCCTGAAAGGAGATTGGATCAGCTTTCCATTGCTTAGTAAAAAATAGTATAAAATTACTAGTTACGTATAACATTCTAGTTGTTAGTACTATCATAATTATGATTATTATTATTTTGATAGTCTAGCGCTGCCCGCGCGTCTGCATTGACGAAGTGTTGTGAATTTTATTTTTTGATTCTTAACGACCGTCGTATCAAAATGTTGTATAAAAAGATGTTAGCGTCGCTGTTTAGACATTTCGTTCGCGAACAAAGACACTAATTTCTCATAACACAACACTACGCCGCTCTAGCGCCTCGCAATCTGCCTGCTGGCTTCGAGACCTGCAGGGTAATTGCATAACACACTATCAGTAGCAATGGGTTTCATTTTGACAGGTCAACAACATTCATTGCGTTATTTGCGTTGCTAAGCAGACACATTTTTGGAACATATGGAGCAATGGATTAGAAATATACTTCAAAATGATTCACATTGAGAGAAATAGTACGCAATTAGGGTGCGGGTCTGTGTTGCCGCGCCGCTCCTCGCGCCGCCGCCACCGCCGCCCCGCGCCCGCTGAGTTCGTGTCCGCAGCCTAAGAGTTGGTTCAGATAGTTCGTAGAACCCTTTATCTTCTCCGAATGTTCGGCCTTGTTAAAAAAGTGCAGAAAAACTTTCGACAGACGAAAAAATAATAATTAAAATACTGGCTGCTTCTTTTCAGTTTTACATTGTAAAACATACGGGGGTAGCAACCGTTTACTACATAGTGTTGCGTTGCAGCGTTTAACGATACACTGAACCAATTAAAAGGTGCGCTTCGTTAGTTGGAAGCTAGTAAAATTTGAAAGGGCCATAAAAAGAAAGTTAGTTGGTTTTAAGGTAAATCTTTAGTAGTGGAATTTTGTCCTGATTTCTATATAAAAAATGTTCATTACTAGCCTTTTAGACCTTTGTATCTTGCTTATGCGTACGAAGTTTCATTAAAATCGGTTCATTAATTTCGAAAAACAAGGGCTTGAAAGTTTGTATGAAATGCCTTAGGGTGCGTTTCCATAGAAGCGGAGCTGCGCGGAGCGGAGCGGAGACGTGTAGGAAACGTCCAATCACAGACGAGACGAGAGACGCGATGAGGATTTCAACCATTGTGATTAGTCGATTCCTGCACGTCTCTGCTCCGCTTCGCCCAGCTCCGCTTCTGTGGAAACGCACCCTAAAGGCGTAAACGCTGTTAACCCGGCGAGCGTAAGGATGGGTATAATACACCCAGACCCTCATAAATCGCTCGATATTTTGTGACGTATAGGTTTCAGTTTCCTATCTATTATAATGACAATAAATTAAGAAAATAATTTAAAATCAACATTAAACCGTAAAAATGTCTTATTTATCATATGGGTTTATCATACCCATCTTATGCTCCGTGTTACAAAACCTGAAGCACGCCGGGTTAACGCCGAAATAACTAGATCCCACGACACAGGGTATCCTAGTGTGGGGTCTAGCGCTGTTTTACTGCACTATATCTTTAATTTTTTATTTTTTACTATCTTTTTTTGTTGTGCTTAACATGACATCAAAATGTATCTAAATAAATTTATTATTATTATTATTGATGTACGTTCCGGATTGGCGCAAAAACGGCTGAACGGATTTTGATGAAATTTGGCACGCAGATAGTTTATATCCTGGACTAAGACATAGGGTACTTTCAATCCCGGTAGTACGTTCCCATGGGAAATTTTCGATGCTGCAGACAAAAACTCCATACATATAACTTTTTTCAATTTAATATATTGGAGGATATTGTTACATACAACCATAAACTTACGCCTTTTTCCCCATGGGAGTAAGCAGAAACTACAGAATGCCAAGGTGGATGACAAAAAAAACTATTTGAAAATCTGTTTTCATTGTACTGATTCACAAATTGTACACGTGCCGCAATGCCCAATTAATTTGAGTATGCATGAATAAATGTGATTCATTTCTACAAAATAGTTCGTATTGAATTTAATGTTTTAAAAGAAGTGCCTATAAGGTTTTAAGTATTGTGTCTTTTCTAGGTATTTAGCCTTGTAGACACGTAGACAAGGCTGTGAAAAAACCTCATTTACACGATGCAAATTAGTTGCTTCAATTAACTCAGCCTATCGCAGTCCAGTGCTGGACATAGGCCTGTCCCAGGCTGCACAACACCCTGTCCTCCGCCTTTCGCACCCAGTCTGTCCCAGCCACCTTCTCAAGGTCATTGGTCGTATAAGTTAGTTGCCCGTGGCATACAATTTTATTGAAGCAACCAATGACTTGAATCGTCTAAACACTGTTTACACTTATCGAATACCTCAGATAATTAAATCGCATCGTAGAAATTAGACTTAAGCTAAGATTTTAATTTTTCTTCTTGTTTGTTCTAGTAGCCTCTCTTTTATACAACCTGTAACGTTAAATGCGCAAAACCTCAGAAACCCCAACTGATTTTTCATTCAATTGACCTATTTAAGAGAGAAAAGAAGTCATTAAAAAAATTGTAAAGGTTTTATGTGCTGTTTTATTTTTACTGGCCATTCTGATCGTTTCTTGCGTCTGCGACGACGCTTTATCGAGGGAGGAGTCGTCACCGGGCCGCTGCGCCGCGCTGACATTGGCTTGCTTGACCTATTAATTAATAGACACGGCAACGTTTTTAATGAAGATTTTTTGAAAAATGTGACCTATTAAAAAGTGGTTCAATTAATTCTGCTTGTTATTCTGGTCAAACTATTTTCAGGTTTTGCGCATTTAACGTTACACGTTGTAGAATATCTTTATTTTTTTGTAATTCATAACTTATGATTCGTTGGTCAAGTGATCGGAAGCGCAACTGGGTACTGGGGTTCGATTCCCGGGCCGGGAAAAGTGTTATGGGGTTTTCCATCTGGAAATTTATCAGCAGCAATTTGGATTTCTGCCCGGTTGATTGTTTTTTATTCCTGAATGGGCCCGCTCTTGACCACGATCACGCCTGATGGAAAGCGGTGGATGAGGTCTATGATGGAACGATCATGTCCAGCCAGAAGATGCATAAGGCACTGGAACTCCCACGCATCGACGAAACACAGCAGGCTGCTTGACGCTGGACTCCGGTCGGTGGGTGGTCGCAAACCAGGCGGGCGTTAGGCTTTACAAGGGAAGAATTGTCCAGTCAAATAAGTTGTTGGGTGTGACTGTCCAGGAGCGCCGAGCGCTCGGTTCAGTTGAGTAACTGGCGGAATAAACTGCGCTTCACGAGGAGGCTTCTTCATGCATCCCAAAAGTGATGACAATAGACTTGCCCCCTAATACATGGGACTTAAACATTAGAGACGAAATGTAGGGTGTACTTATAGATGCACCACCGCATAACCCTTCAGGACATACAAACGTGATATTATGTTATGTTATAACTTGTTCATTATTGCATTACTCGAGCCCTTAAAAGAAACAACTTTAACTTAAAATAAGCATATTTTATACACATAATAATGCAGTTTTTGTTTTGTTTGTTCTAGCTTGAATGTGTGCATGTTGTTCTACAAAGTAACACGGACAAAGCCCTGTCGTTTTGTCTGTGTGAGTGCGCGTGGCTGTTCAACAGGTTGAAACTTAGCTATTTTATCTGTTCTTTCATATAAAGCTACTATGAAGACCTGTTCATTGTAGGTTTAAAAAGAGAATCTTAAAAATCATTGTGTATTATGTAATTAATATTTATTTATTTAATACTACTCTGCTCCACACTAACTCCTCGTCATCAACTTATGTTTTCCCAGCTATGTTGGAATCAACTTTCAGACTCACCGAATACTGGATAGGTACTAGTATTGTACATGGAGCGGCTGCCTAACTAACCTCCACAAGATAATTACTGTGAGGTTGAGGTGTGAGGTCTGACCAAGGGGTTCCTTGGTCAGACTGGTTGCCAGACTTGCAGCTTGATTTTGTGGTCGCAGAAGCTACTGCTGAACATGATGTTTGATTCCCAGGTCGGGAAAAGGATCATTTGCTTTTTTGTTTTGAATTTCTTAGTAACAGTCTGGATTAGTGACATGTTGATGGCAATAGGGTTGCCCCTTATTACGTGGGACTAAAACATAACTGAGTGTACTAAAGGTACACTTCTGCCCAACCCTTCAGGGAACTTCAGGGAAATAAGGCGTGTTCTTTATATTATGTATGTTATTAAAGAATACCTTTTTCAAGTTCCTGTAACATAAATGATATTGCGATCATCAACTGAGGGGCATGTGGCTAAGTAATAACAGCCGCTCGATCCGTCGATCGATCAGGTTAAGCTACACTTGTCGCGGATGGTCCGTAAATGGGTGAGCAACTTTTTATACCAAGACCCCTCCGTGCCTCGGAAAGCACGTTAAGCCGTTGGTCCCGGCTGTCATTCATGGATCTTTAACAGTCGTTACGGGTCGTCAGAAGCCCGAAAGTCTGACAACCAGTCTTACCACGGGGTTCCGTATTACACATTAACTGGATTGTGGAGGTAAGATAGGCAATCGCTCCATATAAAATACTGGTACTCAGCTGCATCCGGTAAGACTGAAAGCCGACCCGAACATAGTTGGGAAAAGGCTAGGCAGTTGATGATTGCGATCATCAACTCTTGCGATTATGGCAATGGATCATTCAACGATCACAAGCAAACAATTGCGACGCTTATGATTAGCAGCAATCGTTTTTATGCTACAATCGTTTGCCTCATATACAACATTATTTTTAGTATATTGCAAACCTGTCAGAATAAGTCATTGAATCGATTCCAATAATGTTTACACCATGTTATATTTTGTCCCAAAAATATTTTAAAAAAGTTATTAGTTGGATACCGAGCGACAGTTAGTACATATCCGCAATCATATGCGCACAATACAGGTCACGGCCGGTCGGCCGGCGGCGCGTGGTAAGTGGCAATCATCTTTTTGTACGGACAAGCAGGTAACATAACAAGCTTATAAATTTGTGATTATTCATGATACAGTTTTGAAATTTTGTACATAGATTCTTTACATAAAAATACTAGACACGTGTTTCGGGTTTCGCATATACTGAAACTAATGTGGTATATTAGCAAGCCAGTATATATACTACAAGAATATGTACATATAAAGTTAAGTGCGCATGTCTGGCGGCGCAGACAGTTGCAATAAAGTTGGTAGCTGCGCGCAATGGAAGCCTGACTATCCTACCTGTGGTTATGACTTTAGCAAACTTAGGGTTGAACCATACATTTCAACGATTTCATTTTACGTGAGTATTTTGTGTTTTGCCTGTCAAAAGAAGATACTGTACTCTCACATCCAGCTGCGGGTGTCTTTAACTGAATGCAGAATAACTTAGAAATTAGCGTCTCTGGAAGAAAATTAATGAAAATAAAGAGTTTAATAGGATACAATGGATAACAACAGTGAATATTTATTACATTTTTCATGGAATATTTAAATATAAAAATCTGTTCAACGATAATGTATCAGTTTCTAAACTAATTAATTGGCAAAAAGTCGGCCGGAGCAAAGAGGGACGGCTCAGATCTCAAGTGCATATGCGGCACGTCGCACTCCCAACAGACAATGGCCCACCATCTTGCGCCGCAACACCTGTGCATTTGATGATCTTATGACTGCGACAGTCAGCGGAGTTCTCGTAGTTGAATTTAGGGCCAAAGATGTTTTAACTTTTTGCCATCGATACGCTAAGGAGAAGCTAATAAAAAAGTTCAAATGGTCTACTGGCGCCTCATGTAAACCAGCAACTCAAACTCAAATCAAAGCATATTTCAATTAAACCATTTACAGGAACTTTTGATTTATGAAATTACTGTCAGTCAGTTAGTCAGGAAGTTGGAAGCTAGATGCCCATTTCAAAACGTAGATCTCTATGGAGAAGAACGGGCAAGAAACTTCAAGGACACTGTTTTAAATCAAGATATTACAAAATCCAAGGAGCATTATTCAACTGACTGGCTCACAACTGTAATTCTAGCCGCAATTTAGTCTATATTACCTACGTTTATCTACGTGCCAGCCCTACCCCAATGCGATAGCCTGGCTTTACGAGCGGTCTCATTGTGGCAGAGTCTATTTTTTATATGTATTATAACGTTAATTGTGAGGTAGGGCGTAACATGTTCATCACTGTTACGACTACTCGTACATGCGACAATTTAAGTGCAATACTGCAGTGCAATAGTTTGTTTTGTTTCGAGGTTGTGTGACCTTGAAATGTTGTTTTTGCTTATAATTGTGGGTCTACACGATACAGACTTGTTCGTACATATATCTGTAAAGATCTTTTTATCTATAGATCGTTTTAATACTAGCGTGTCTAAATTTAAGAAGACTCTTTGCAATCACTTTTTCGATAGTATAACATAGCTCTTGCACTGTACACTAATAAAGGAAACGCGAATGTAGCACTGTCTACTACCGATTTAATTCATTCTAATTGGTTTAAATGCTATCTGTGAAAACTTGTAATTGGCCATCATTATGTTATCAACTCTAAATATTGTGTTTGCCTAGCTGTAAGTTTTCAGAAAATTATAAAATAAAATAAATAAAGTAAAGACTATGAAGTCCGAGTAAAAAAAAAACAAATGTCGGTGTGTAACGCACCGACATTTGTCTGCATTGCTTTGTTGCACAGACAAAATTCTATAGAAGTCTGTATGAAGTCTGCATCATGTGAACCCGCCATAAAGTTGACGTAGTGGCTTTATCGGTGTGTTGGGTTTTTCCCCATGGGCTATGGATTTTAGTTCTGAGTTTAGATGTATGTTTTACGCGCCAAAATAATAAACTAAACTAAAAACCACGGATTAATATTATAAATCTGAGGTTTTAGTAAATTATTTAGTTTATATGAATCGGTGATTCTTAATACGAAGTATGAATTTAATTTTGATAAGCTCGCCGTCCTTTTTTACAGTGAAATGAAAGTCAAAGTAGGTACAACCATTTATTTCAAACAGGCTACAAAAGACACTTTTCAACGTCATAATTTACAAGAAAATAGGCAGGGGACTGTGGTGAAATGTGGGTATACTCATATATTTTTTGGCAAACCCTTCGGGGACTTCAGACATGACGGTTTTTTTATTTAATTTGTTGTTCATCGTTTGGTAAAAACTGACATAAATAACGAATCCTAATGAAATGAAATGTCTATTTCTGCAAGTAGGTCTTTTAAGACACTTTTACACGTCAGTATTTTGAAACTAGATGGCGTCGGCATTTCCTAGCTGACGCCTGAGAAGAAATGCTGAAATAAACTCAATCGGTCATGGTCTCTTTTATAGTCCAAGCATTATATTATGTGAGTCTAACAATCTAGGGCCATATCCAGAAGGGCCTTTTGAAGAAAGAGCTATTGCAGCTTTGAGTTGACCTGTCCCAACAGACGGCATGCATGCATCAGTCATCGTGTAGCTCAACCCTATTTTAGGGAGCTCAACGACCCGTCATACAACGCTACCAGACTGCAGGACATTCTCGTAAGCCATTTACAAAATGCTCAAAACTACAACAACAAACAAATATTTTGACAGGTCATTAAATTTATTATTTTTGCCGATAGTAACTGAGCAACCTGAACTCATATTTTTAATGGTAAAAGTGACATAGGTATTTGCGAAGGGCGTCTATGGACATTTCGACACAATGTGACATACATTGGGTTGGGTCATGGTATAAAAAAATGAAATATATCGTGAGTGGTGTGTACTAGCGTGGCTGACAAACTCCATAGAATTTTAAGTAGGTAGGAAATATTTTGTCACACCATATTATACAGACGCGCTATCTATTTTATTTGAAGGTCAACATGGTAGGTAAGCAGGCTGGGACAGACTGAATGCGGAAGGCGAAGGGCAGGGTGTTGTGGTGCAACCTGGGAGAGTCCTATGTCCAGCAGTATGTTATTCGCTACACTACTAAGATATCTCAAATTACCTTGATCAAACATTGGCGCTGATTACCTTGTTCACAAACTAAATTTAAGTTCAGTGCATCTTTTTCTTTCTATTTCATTAAGAAAAGGACAGAAGATAAATATTAGTTTAGTCCTGTCAAATTAAGATACTCCATAGACAAGTTTAGACGTGATTAAAAAATTGACTACTAAAAATACGTCAATTTACGTCAGGCGCTGACTAATTTGACAGGACTAAACTAATATACTGGGTGTCCAAAGTCATGGATTACCTTTTACCTGCTGACGGCCCACATTGGGATCTACCAATAAAAAAGAAATGACCATGGTAAAAGTCTTATGGTTTCCGAGTTTTTTCATGTTTAATGAAATTTTGGAAAATCTCTACTTTTGATCATTTTTTTCCATGCCATTTCTACGAATGAAAATTTTTACGAGTACAGGTTTTTTTTTATTTTCGTCTTGAATCATCTTACTATCGATTGAATACAAGAAAGTTACAGATATCATCTTTTAAATACCTAAAATTTAGGTTCAAACTTAAAATTTTCACCAAAAAAAAATATTAGGTACCTTATTTTTGATCGGTACTGGTGAAAAAAAACTTATTGGTAGGTCATTTTTTTTATTGGTAGATCCCAATGTGGCCCATCAGCAGGCAAACGGTAATCCATGGCTTTTCGGACAACCAGTATATGTTCGTCCTTTTCTTAATGAAATAGAAAGGAAAAGATAAACTGAATTTTAAATTCAGTTTAGTTTGTGAATCGGCGCCATTATCATAATATTATTTTGGTTTAGGAAAGATTAAGGCTTAGATTCAGGAGAAGTGACCTCGAAATGTCTCCTCTATTTTAATTGGCTCTGTTATTGTAAATCCGGTGAAGGACGACCATAATCTGTAATTGTATTGTAAATGTTGAGAGGCCTTGAAATCTATCTACAACAACGTGTAACGTTAAATGCGCAAAACCTCAGATACCCCAACTGATTTTTAATTCATTTGAACTATTTCAGAGAGAAAATAAGTCATTAAAAAATTGCAAAGGTTTTATGTGTTGTTTTAGTTTTACTGGCCATTCTGATAGTTTCTTGCGTCTGCGACGACGCTTTACCGAGGGAGGAGTCGTCACCAAGCCGCTGCGCCGCACTGACATTGACTTGCTTGACCTATTAATAAATAGACACGGCAACGTTTTTAATGAAGATTTTTTTGAAAAATTTTACCTATATTAAAAAGTGGTTCAATTAATTTTGCTCGTTATTCTGATCAAACTATTTTCAGGTTTTGCGCATTTAACGTTATACGTTGTATAATAATCCTTGAAAGCGGTTGTTTTAGTATTAGTATTGAAAACCTGTCAGGCTACAATTAAGCGAAAATTAGTAGTTTCAAACTTATTGGACTACTCTTGTTTGTCAGTTTGACATTGTTGTTATTTGGAGCCATGATTATTGATACCGAACCAGTTTCCAAGAATGAGGATTTTATGTAGGAAACAAGCTGTGTGCCCGACGGGATTTCGTATTTGGCGGGCATTACGAACTTCCATACGAACTTTATGAATTTACAAAAAGCCTTCCTTAATGCTCACTTCCGTTTTAAAAGGAGCTACATAATCTAACATCTCGCCTCTATTCCCCGACGTCAGGCACAGGTGTACCTATAGTACCTACCTACATATAGATTTTCAACTTTATCTCCAAAGCATAAGGTTCAAAGTTGATTGGGTTTGACAGTTTCGGGTAGCTTGATGTGCTAGCGTCTGTACATCCACATTTCGCCAGTCATGTTTAAACCCCATGTAATAGGGGGCAAGGGGGAAAAAGAGGGGCGGGAGGTCGAAAAGGACCTTTTGTGAAAAACATGCTTCTAGATCATTCGGGTCAGTGAATGAATTTAACATTTTTATTAAGAAGACGAAGATGAAGAAAATTCCCTTATTACCCATTGTATATTTTGTAGTGTTTTTTGTGTTTTTTATGTTAAGTTTGTATTTTTATTTGGTGTACAATAAAGTACCAATAAATAAATAAATGATTAATTATGACATTTTAAATTGAATGCGAGAAGCATTCAATTTACTCACACTTGTTTAAAGATTTTATTAAATTTGCTAGAGTGCCGTTTAAATTCGAATCCGTATTTCATAAAAAAAAATTACGTTACCAAGTAACTGGGTTGTGGAGGTCAGATAGGCAGTCACACTATGTAGAAGATTGGTATTCAGCTGCATCCGGTTAGACTAGAAACCGAGCCCAATATAGTTAGGCAACAGCTAGGCAGAATTCATTTAAGTAATTGTGGTAAAACCAAATTCAAAATACGAATGTTTATCTTTGACAGCAAAACATTCCGTTCAAACTCTTGTCGATGTTCTTAAACGGAGAGAAAAATCTTAGAAAAAGAAAATTACTATGCTGTCTCATAATCTGAGTGCATTTGAGTAATAATGTAAAAATTACCATGCTAGCAAGGTAAAAATTCCTATGCTGCATAATAAAATTTATTGGACTAATAGTGAATTTTTCCCAATCTCATTCAGAAAATTTTCTTTAGATGTCACTTACACTCAGTTAACAGTGATGAGCACATTAATTTTTTCTAAGAATTCAATTTCAATTTAAAAATTCAATGCAGAAAATCCCCCTAAATAACAGGAACCCATTCTAATATGTACTAATAACTGAAAAAGACACTAAAAACCTCTAGGTAACGTTTTTTTAGGGCAGGAACCTACCTTCTTTATTTTTATACGCATACATAATGAATACTTTCAGTAAAATCAGAGTGTATTACTTATTTATTTCGTAGACTGCTTTCGTAGTGGGAAACATAGTGGGGAAACCTGCATATCGTAGAACCAAATATTAGGCAGGCCTGGTGGTCTAGTGGTCAGTGACCCTGACTACTATACGCAAGGTCGTGGGTTCGATTCCCACCCAGAACAAATGTTTGTGTGACGAGCACGAACATTTGTTCTTTGTTAATTTATCTATAGTATGTATGTATTTAGAAATATATATGTATGTTTATCAGTTGTCTAGTACTCATAGCACAAGCTCTGCTTAGTTTGGGACTAGATGGCGTTGTGTGAAAGTTGTGGAATATTATTATTATGTCGTTCATTCATTTTTTTATCTTATTTTATTATATTTTTAAATATTTCTAGTAATATTTTTATTTATATTTTTATTATTATTTCCTTTATTTCATTTTTATACACTTAAATAATATCTATATTTTTAAATAAACATAAAATAAAAAAAATAAAAACATTTAAAAATATAAAAAATAGTAGCCCACCGGTATCGGGAACAGGGTCCAAGCTACCGGCGGTCAGGGCTGCTGAGAGAGGAACCTCCTAACGATACGCGCCGTGTCCAAAAGTACCGCTTTCTGGATCAAGCCCTTGATCCAGCCGCCTAACGAGAGCCTCTTCAGGTGTTGATCGAGGCTCTTGGCTATTATGCCATTGGCCGTCACGACTATCGGCACAATGATTGCTGTATCCACTTCCACTTATTATTATTATTATTATTTATTTAGACTCATGAAACATGATGATGGAGAGATGTGACATCTACCAACCCGCACAGGGCCCGCGTGGTAGATTACAGCCCACTCCTTGTCGAAGGGAGGACGCCTGTGTCTCAGTAGTGGAAAGATTATAGGCTGATTATAGACTGCAGACGCGTCATAGGTGTATCCTCACAGCAGGGAGAAAATGGCGTACTTCTTCATTAGTATAAATGGAAATATGAATTCTAACAACCACATACCTAATAATATTTAATATTGATTCACTCACCCCAATATGCTGCCCATCAAGAAACAGTTGCGGGATCAAGATCTGGTCGCTGTTCATCCTGTCCCGGATCTCGTCTTGATACTCGATGCTCATGAAGACATCCCGTTCCTCGTACTTCACCAGTAAGTTCCTCAGGATTTTCTTCACGAGGACGCATCGTTGGTACGTGCCCCGGACGATGCCCATCGTCGTCGTATACACTACCACTTTGCCAGCGTCTTTTTCTTTGTAACTCTGCAAAAAAAAACAAATAATAAACATTTGGCAAAAGAAAAAGTACAAAAAAGGTGGGAATCAAGTACACGATAAAATTAGTAAAGATGCGCTTTAATATAATTTGGATTAACGCCATCTGTTAGAGAGTAGAAGAATTCTTATGTTCACCACTTTCGTTGTGCTCCTAACATTCAAGTTAAATAAGTAATGCAGCACTTTCTCGATAGATAGCGCTTTTCCTAATTTCTAACAATATTACTATGATACACATTGGCTCCATTATGCTAGCTAGCATGACATCTAATAACAGAATCAAAGATTTACAAATAGTGCTTTTTTTTTTGAGCTGATGGTATTTTTCTTTTGCTGATGAATTTGCAGACTAAACGATGAACTGTGATAATCATGTCGTGTTTGATTGATTCATTGAATAATCTAGACTTTAGGAGGAACTTCACTTCTATATTTTAGCAGCAGTTAAAGCTCAAACGCTCTAAAAACCTATTAACATCACAGTGTAATATATCACCGCTTATGCAACCTGCCCATCACAAACATGAACACAGGTGCCAGTATAATATCGTCGGAGTGTCAAGAGTCGACCACAAATTCACATGTTTTACGATACAAACGGTCAAACGCTTTGCGTAACTTCCTATTGGCTATTAAGTACAGACACACACACACACAGACACATGGTGTCAAAAGTTTAACGATTGATGCGGGAACATGCCGCCGTTAGTTTTGGTAGTTAAAAGTTTTGAACGAATAGTGCATAGAACGATGGAGCATGGTATGAAGACGAAGATAATACTTTTACTAATAATAATAGCATGGAGAATAAAAATATTTCTAAAATTTACCGATTTTGAGTGAAAAGCTTTTGCTTACATTTTTTCGCGATTTCCTTTACTGTCAGTGATTAGAAAAAAAAAAATCGAAGATATTTGACATCTACCAAGCCGCACTGGGCCCGTGGCCCACTCCCTCTCACTGAGATGATCAGCCTATATTGTGAAAAACCCTATATTATAGCCTATATTGGATAAAATCAGGAATGAAATTATCCGGAAAAGAACCGGAGTAACCGACATAGCTTGCAGAGTAAGCAAACTGAAGTGGCAGTGGGCTGGCCATGTCTGTCGAAGGGCCGATGGCCGGTGGAGCAGACGAGTCCTGGAGTGGAGACCGCGTATCGGCAAGCGTAGTGTGGGACGCCCCCCAGCTAGATGGACGAACGACCTAAAGAAGGTAGCTGGGGTAGACTGGATGCGGAAGGCGGAGGACAGGGTGTTGTGGCGTAGTCTGGGAGAGGCTTATGTCCAGCAGTGGACTGCGATAGGCTGAGTTGATTGATTGTTCCCACCGCTGGGACTCATACCTCTAACCGCCGCCCACCACGCTACCGCCGGTTCTAATAGCTCTTATCATTAACAGTTAGCATAATCATACTAATTGTTAACGATAAGAAAGCTATAAAAACAAAACAAATGTGTATTTAGTCTTTAATCACACTAATATTATAAAGGCGAAAGTTCGTGAGTGTGTGTGTGTATGTGTGTGTGTGTTTGTTACTTCTTTACGCTCAAACGGCTGGACGAATTTTGATGAAATTTGGCACACAGATAGTTTATAACCAGGATTAACACATAGAATACTTTCTATCCCGATATTCTTACGGGATCGAGACTTAAGCGGGTGAAACCGCCGGGCGCAGCTAGTAAAAGATAAAGAGTTAGAAACCTATCTCCGCGGAAATGCAGGTAGGTAGGTATAGTTTTAATTGTCTGACAAGAATACTGTAGAAAACAATTAACTGACCATCAGTACTTTTAGTGCAACAATGACGCAACCATTTACGAGAGATGTTCCGTACTACTATCTGTTTGTGACGTAACAAGGTACCCGACAAATGTCCAATAGATTTGATGACACGCTCTGTAACGTGTCATTTACGAGTATTGATGACGGGAACCAATCGATTTGATGCTTCAAAAAGGTGTCTTGCGATTTTAAAATCGATTTGATGGTTTAGTTATGCTTTTTGCGACTTTAATTCGCGTGTTCACACTTTTCTAAATTGTGAATTTCTGGTGGAATACAGATATATATCTAGAACGGCAGTATTGGAATTAAAAAAAAATCCTAAGTGAGATGAACTGCCCTTTTCAATTTTAAGGGCGCAAACTACTCAGTGATAAAATCCGTTAAAAAATAAGGTGCATAAAAACTCCCAGAATGTCGTTTCCTACAAAGTTATTGTGATCGGAATTTGAGATATACGGGGTGTCCGAAAAGTCATGGATTACCTTTTACCTGCTGATGGGCCACATTGGGATCAACCAATAAAAAAAATGACCATGATAAAAGTCTTATGGTTTCCGAGTTTTTTGATGTTTAATGAAATTTTGGAAAATCTCTACCTTTGATCAGTTTTTTCCATGCCATTTCTACGAATTAAAACTTTTTCGAGTACAGGTTTTTTTTTTATTTTCATCTTGAATTATCCTACTATCGATTGAATACAAGAAAGTTACAGATATCATCTTTTAAATAACTAACATTTAGGTTGAAACTTAAAATTTTCACCAAAAAAATATTACCTTATTTTTGATCGGCCCTGGTAAAAAAAAATTATTGGTAGGTCATTTTTTTTTATTGGTAGGTCCTAATGTGGCCCATCAGCAGGTAAAAGGTAATCCATGACAAAATAAGCACTTTCCACCAAATGCACGTAACAGGACCCAACCAGAAAATAACTAGCAGCAAGAGCAGTCGTTAAACCAATGTCTTGTAACGTAACCAGTGCGTGAATTTGCAACATCAGGACAAAATAATATTCATAAGCCTAATCTTGCTGGCGTTATAAGCACTATTAAGACCTGTTATGTCCACTTGCCCTTTCTGTAACAAATCGGCTTACTAACACTAACGTAATGGACATAAGCCTACTTATTCCATAGTAATCTTCACTATAATTCTAAACGGTACGGCAGGACGCACGTCAGACGTAAAAGAACCAGTATAACCTGGTCTCTTTTTCTATTGAAACTCCTTACATCGCTAGGCCAGCTCAAGCTTAGTTACAGTTTTGTACATATGTACTCTTTTGAGGGCAAGTTTTTGAACTGATTCTTTTCTTCACCTGCAATTAATATAAATAGATGTTTGTTGTCAAGTTGCGTCACACCTGTAGCTCATCCTTATAGATGCATATTTATCAACTGGCGTTGGGTTTTAATGTATCGATTTGGTTTTTGTGTACGTTGAATTTCATATTAATAATATACATTTTGTTTTAGAGATTGATAAATCAGATTTTATTGAAATGAAGCAAACTTTTCCTATAGATTTTGCAGAAACTATTTTTGTGTAGATAGGTATCTATGTCTACATTTGCTTTCTTGCTGATCGTCTTTCTGACGACAAAATGCTCTTTGAATGACCATGGATGCCAGATGAGGCTTTTCATTCTAGAACCAAGTATCTTTTTGGGTAATCATAATCCTTAGAAACATTACAAAGGTTTTTGCCCCAAAGCATGCAGACAAAGTGACCTCTGCGCTGCCTCCAATAACGCCGTGAAGTGGCGAAGTTTTGAGAAAACAATATTTAAATAACTGTAGTGCCAGCGATACGAAGAAGAAGATTACAAAGGTTGCCCTATGGAACCTCTACAACAAATAAATAATAAAGTCCTCCAGACCATATTTCGGCCACGGCGGCCAATCTCAACGGAGACTAGCCTTCGGCGCGGGAGATATTATAGTGCACAAGTGTGCGCGCAGACACAGGTGCACTCCCTCTTCCCTCACTCTCATAGTCCGATGGGACGGCAATCCGACACGACCGGAGAGAGATCAGGCGCAGGACCACCGGCTTAACGTGCTTTCCGAGGCACGGGGTATCACACCGCCGACTTCCAAACTCCGGGCTGTTACTAAGAAATTCCGAATGGGAAAACTCAATAACACTTTGCCCGACCCGGGAATCGAACCCAGGACTCCACGCTCAGCTGTCGCGCTTACGACCACGAGACCAACGGGGCAGTTTGGCGGCGGGCCACAACAAAAGTAAGACAACATCAAACCAATCACTTAAACACGAACGTCACAAAAATACAAGATGTAACTTAAATAACGCACAACCTCTTAAGGGGTCATTGTACTCATCATTATGAACAACTTTTACTATGGGACCAAACCGGAAATCGCGAAAAAAAAATCAGCTGTTCCCTACATTTATGTTCGCATAACTCGTCAAAATGTAGGGAACAGCTAATTTTTTTTTCGCGATTTCAGGTTTGGTCCCATAGTAAAAGTTGTTCATAATGATGAGTACAATGACCCCTTAAGAGGTTGTGCGTTATTTAAGTTACACCTTGTATAACAAGTATTACCGAAAACTGCAGACTCAGTTATGTCACAGCCTCGAGACTGGCTGACACACAGTCTACACTGAGTCTTACGTCAGCAGTCACACATATGCAACCTCACCACAGCACGGCCTTCCCCGTTCGTGTTCCACTTTATTTAAACTAAATAAGGAGGTTTATGACCATTTTTGGTGTAGAGAAAATTGGTACGAAATTAATTTCCGGTATGACAATAATTATTATGCTTAATAACCCAATTGCAACTTCTTGCTGTGTCATTAGCTTACTTTAATCGGAATTCACGATCTCTCATTACAAGTGATAGATCATATTAAAAAAAAGTATACAGGTTTACTTGTAATTCGACGTATATCCGTCAGGAGCTGATAGGGGGGCCAAAATTCAACAATTGGAACCCCCATATGTGAGACCGAAATTCAATAGTTTTCGAGATATTTGAAATTTAAGGATTTTCGATATAATTCCAAAACAAAATAAAAAAAAAACTGTAACCCTGTATATGAATTTTATTTCACCTAACATGAGCACCTATGAAACGTCAGAAACATGTTCACGGTTCCAATTGGCCGTTTTCTATGGAGACGAGCCGACAAGAAACCTCACGGTTGCTCTTTTAAAAATAATTGACTTTTGCAACGTTTTAAATTACAGTTTTAATAGGTATGGGAGGACAGTGTGAGCCTGACAACAAGTACCAGCAGTGCGATTCTGTAACCATCTCACCGTGAAAACTTAGGTAAAGTGAGCGTGGAGTGAGCTGTCAGTGTCATCCCACCTGATACTAGGGATTGACCAAGAATAAATTTACAATAATAATCGAGATTTTAATAATATCTGTTATGCTAATTGTATTGATAATTTTTTTATAAATTCAAAGCTAGTATTTTAATTGTCAAAACATTACTATTTTGTGTGGTTTTAATCTAGGAAAAAAAAACAAAATTGATACTTATTCTCACTAAGTTTCTGTTTTGCTGTTTTATTTTAAAACCCCTACAAAATAGTAATGTTTCGTTGTTATGTTCGTGTTCGTAATACACTTATGGTGGTAAGCGTTGCTGATCATGAAGCCCTGGGATTGATTTCTAGGTTGGACAGATTAGGTTTTTCTATTAGGAAATTCTCAGTGGAAGCCTGGAGTCCAGATTTAAACTCTTGATAGCAATAAGCTCGCTCCTATTATATACAGGGGATTTAGACATACTTGACAAACTGTGGGTGTACAGCACATCGAGCTACTACGATTTGTCATTTTTTTAAATAGATTTTCAACTTTATCGCTAAAGTACAGACGCCAGCACATCAAGCTACTACAATCTGTCAGATTTCTTTAATAGATTTTTAACTTTGTCGCTAAAGCATAAGGTTCAAAGTTGATTGGGAAAATCTGACAGTTTCGGGTAGCTTGATGTGCTGGCGTCTGTACAAGGTTCAAAGTTGATTGGAAAAATTTGACAGTTTCGCCTAGCTTGGTGTGCTGGCGTCTGTACTATAAGTACTCTGCCTAAGCCCTTGGGGGAAACAGGTTTGATGACGTCATGTTATGATAAGTCTTAGCAGTCTAATATAAAGCTCCAGTATTTCTGTATCAGCTGATTTTTGTTATCACTTATAAAGGAAAACAAGAGTTACACCGTCACTATAAACACTAAGGTTTATCACCCAAAGTTGACTCAACTCATTGAACTATCGCCATAGAAGGTGACAGTTTTTCCACTGATTACCTCACCTTTTCTCCAATCGTACATATTACGTCACCTGCCCTAAAACCCCACAGTTTAGTGGTTTTCCAAGCTTGCAACATTTCTTAGGTTACCACATTTATAATTTGCTGGTTAACGTGAAGAAAATTACTAGAAAGGTTTCCATATTATCCTGAATAAGTATTGCAGGAATTATGCAAGTTATGCAGTTGGTATTTTGTAACTGTGCCAATGCTCTTTGTTGCATGAATTCACAGAAAAGTAAGTTACTTAAACACATGTGAATGTAACTACTACTCTCTGTTATAATGATTTATATGAGAACGGACCTTTTAAAGTAGTTAATCAGTTTGTTTGAACTGGTACCAGGGATGACTTGAAAGGGTCCGTGGAACTTATAAAGGTATCATCACTGTGAACGTCCGTTATATGGACCACTAGCTGCGTCCCGCGGTTTCACTCGCATAAGTCCCGATCACGTAAGAATATCGGGATAAAAAGTATTCTTTGCCCTAATCCAGGTCATGGTCTACTCTTGTGTCAAATTTCATCTAATTCCGTTCAGCTGTTTTAGCGTCGAATCGTAACAAAAGAAACATATATAAAATCAAATCTATTCTCTTTATAATATTAGTTTAGATGGACCCAAAGCTATAAAGATACATTAAAAACGTTGGGTAAAATGTGTATCCTTTGATGATCCCGGTATTAAAATAGGCAATATCATGGGGCAATTTATAAGCTAATGCAGTGTATGCCGTTTTATTTAGATTAAACCAGAAATTATTTGGCAAGGGCGCGAGAACAGAGTTGACGACTAATTGAGAAGTGTGGAAGAACAACCTGATCCCAAAATAAATAATTGGAATAAAGGCAGGAGAAAGATGACGATAACGGTATTGATATTTATATGATTAATGACCGATTTGTTATATAGCATAGTATCACATAACTAATTTATTTATTAAAACTTTATGCACAAGTAAAAAAAAATACTGTACAAAGGCGGACTTAATGCCTGAGGCATTTTATACCAGTCAACCTTAGGGTGATGCAAAACATGGCAGGTGTAACATACGGGATAAATAGCTAGAAAATGACTATAAAATACAGGAATTAATAACATTATATAGATCTATCTATATAATTTTATTAATTCCTGTATTTTTTAAATATAAACAGAATTAACTGTCAGGAGAGAAAATGACCGGTAGAGGAGAAAACGAATCCCGCAAATCAGCGCTGGGATGTTACGGCCAACTTTCTGACTTATGTTCACGTGGCATCACTTTAAAAGATAACCGACTAGTCGCCATCCCGATGTCCAGAGAGAGCGCATTCTAAAGAAAGACCGCCTGGAGAAAGAAAGAAGTATGAATGAAGCCAGAACGGTGAGAAGGATGGAAGGAATAAGCCTATAATGTTCCCACTAGTGTGACACAGGCTTCCACTCAGCCGTAATCCACCACGCGGGTCCAGTGGTTCCTCATGATGTTTTTCTTCACCATTTGAAAGCTGTGGTGATCAAACAATTTGCACAAAGTAAAGCGCCTGTCTGGTTTCGTCCCTACGAGCTACAACTCGTAAGTTGCGTCCGTTACCACTGGGCCACCGCTGCTCACATTTGTTATAATAAGAGAGAGAAAATAGAGGTATACTCTAATATCTTCATTAGTTCTATAATACTACCGATAAGTGCCACCACCTTCAGTATTTTTCCTTCACTCTGCGCCAACTTAATTATTATTGGCGTTCAACAGTTATTGCCTCAAGCTCCACTAAATGCGGTTAACGTTAACCGTGGACATTCACACATAACGTAGAACCGCAACCAATCAATTGACCTCATCTATTAACCTTGCACAGAATTGCCAAATGAATTCACACGAAATCATATTTCAAAACACTTAATTCATCTTAAAAAGGTTTTATATAATTTCGGTTCGTTTATAAAGGCAGGTCACTTATTTCCAGGGGATACAAAAACCGACTGGACACTTGAAATGCATCACGTTTGTCCCTAAAAAGTTGGTGAGCACTCTGACCCCGTAACCCTAGTGTTTCAACCAAAAACGCCTTAATGATATAAATATTAATAAGGCTATGTTATAAGGCTCCTGTAACACAGGTGTTGTTACCTAGCGCAGAAGTCAGAGCTTCATTTTGTTTGTACACATTTTTTATACCAATAAACTATTATTATGTATTTTATTTTTATTTGTTGGTATACATTTTTGTACCTCGGCACTGATCTGCCGGTATTTTTGGGTAACACGGGTCAAAGTGCTACTCTTGAGAGTACTAATTGATATATGGCATGGTGATATAATGTTTTCACTTTGTGTTGCGGTAGTGAATGATGTCTGTGGGTGTGCTATTTGTGCACTATTGTCGTTCTGCAGGAATTTCCGGACAGTTCTGCAAATGTTCAGGATAGCAGCTTTCTGAAGGGTTTGGTAGGTGGAGGGAGCCACTTCCAGCGTTTTTAATGATTGATGCAGTTGTTTCGGAATGACGTCCGTGGTTGAAAGTACTACAGGAATTATGTCAGCGCTACCTAATCGCCATATCCAGCTTATTTTTATTTTTAAGTCTGTATATTTTGACAGACTTTATTATTATTTATATCATTGAGCCGTATGCATATATTTGCATCTTTTGAAGTCTTCTTTGTAGCGCTTTTTTTTAGAACCCCGCACTGGACCCACGTGGTGGATTACATCTTTTGAAGTCTTCTGCATCAGTTGTAGGAACCACTACAGCCCAGCTTGCCGAGGTTATTGCGAATGCCATCCTGCACCTCTTATCTTATAGCTAATTAAATTCATATACTTAATTTGACAGTCAAATTTGTGGTGGCATAATCGGTTCAATCTACAAATCTTCTGACCCGGTAGCTGGGTCGTCAACTATTACCAGAGTCATCAGTTACATAATTTGATCTATGGTGTAAGTTTCGATCTTGATCACCGGAAACTTCTTATGCAATCGGACCCAGAGATTAGTCGATAGATTTCAAGTGAATGAACGACTTCCTTTTGATAGTGATACTCATATTACTGAGACTTATACTTCACACAACACATAGACAGATAATTTAATAGTAGGTAGGCAGTTCAACATCGGCCATATGCACGATGACCGCTGGGCGAAAGTCTCCATACAATGGGTGCCTGAAGACGGACAGCTCGGCAACGTCGGCTCATAAAGATATAGAGAGATTATCTGGACGCGTGCTGCAAAAGCTGGTTCGAGGTGGCAAGGGAAAAAGACTTCCTGGAAGGATTTAGGGGATGCCTTTGCCCAGCTATGGGACAGTATAGGCTAACAAACTTATAACATAACTGATCATTGTCATCAACTTTTTCTTCTTCTTGGGTGTTTTTTTTGCTGTTGTGCCAATAAACGCATTCTTCTTTCTTTCACAATCTACGTAAAACCAAATCATGATAAAATTTTTATGTAATATAATAAAACAGGTGCACATTCCCACCAGAAAAACCACTCCCAACTCTAAATAATGTTGTTTGTTAAGTCAGGAATTCGGTAAGCGACATCCGATACGACACGTGCGTCCATCGGATCAATTACAGACAAGTGTGCCCAAACCTTTAGCCTCATTTACGGTAATGATACTTGGTGCTATTAAGAACAAACCGCTAACTGCTCTCATAGAATAAGAATGTATACAGCATGTATCAGAAAGCTGTGATCAAATTTAAGAGTTTGGTAAAGACCATCAAACTGAACGACTTTCTCCATGGGACCAAATTTGAAAAAATATTGAGTTGTCCCATACACAACTTCCATACCTACTCGACCTAAATGTATGGGACCACTGATATTTTTTTGTGTTGGTCCCATGGAGAAAGTTATTCAGTTTGATGGTCTGAATAACGCTGCTAGATAACGCTGTATGGGTCTATTCTTTGGGACTTCTCTGCGGTTTTCATATTCTATGCCACTGCTTGCGTCACTGGCATGCAACCTAAGTGGACATTGCGCACTAAGTGAGATTAAGCACTTTTAGCGACAATTTGAGCGAGACTTATGTGTATACTTGCAAAATAGTTAGGACGGAATTTACATAAATGAGGATTCTTAGCGACTGACGAAATTTTTCGAGAATTGCCGCTCGTACTAATCTGGATTATTTAGAACAACGAGTAGCATAATCAGCCTACCGTTCGTATAACGTCGTAACGGTCCCACTGCTGGGATACGCACACAGACCTCTTCTATATGAGATAGAGTGGGTCATAATCCACCACGCGGACCAAGTACGGGTTGGTTTATAAGAAATAAGATGTTTTTTTTTATAAGCAAAAGCATAAAGGATACAGGCAATATGAAAATAGATGACTCAAAAAAGAGTAAAGTGAGCCATACATAGAAACAGTGGAGGCCCAGTGCTAACGGCCCCGATTTACCGAGTTGTAGTTTGGTCATTGGTTGTTGAATGCCGTAATTACAGACACAACTAAAAAGCCATTGCATCTCGCATGAACCCACGTTCGATACGAAGGGTTAATTTCAGTTTCGAGTTCCAATTGAACAATTATGTAGGTACTAAAGTATTAGCACGCAATCATATTATTATTGTGACCAATCCAAGTCTTGCAAAATCTAACATCAAAATCACTCCTTTTTTTTAACCGACTTCAAAAAAAGGAGGAGGTTATCAATTCGACTGTATTTTTTTTTTTTTATGTTTGTTACCTCATAATAACCGACTGGGTGAACCGATTTTCATGATTCTTTTTTTATTTGAAAGCTGGTGCTTCCCGTGTGGTCCCATTGTCACCATTTCAATATCTGATGATGGGATCTTGTAGAAATCGGGGGAACTCTTCAATAAATAACAGCAGATTAACCGCGATTGTTGCTATAGCATATCTAAGCATCGTTATAATTTGATAAGGTTATAATTTTTTTTTATTATAATAATAATTAATACCATTAAAACAACCGCGATTGCTGCTATCGCATATGTATGCATTGTTTACGCAATCGCATAACATAACATCACGTCTGTACCCTATAAACGCAGATGCAGCTTCCTGTCACTTATATTTACATAGCAAGTAGTGTTTATATGAATTTGATTGGGGTAGATATAACTAAAAAGGGAAAAATAAAATTATTTTTCACTTTGTAGTGTTTTTTTGGAAGTCGGTTGTTTTTTTTTTATATAAAATTTTTTAACCTTTCTGCAACGAACTTGTCTCATTAATTTGCATGTCGTATTAAGACCACTAATTATGAATTTTTATCGAGTAGGAAGTCGACTTCGTCACGGCTATTGAATATGAAATTATTGCCTGTCGATCATAGCCGGAAAATAATAGCGTGGCGTATTGAGGGGTGGACAGATTTGTACTACAATAAGCAACTACGGATATGTCGTATGGCTTATGTAACTTATGTAGGTATGAATGGCTGTCAATAAACTTTGTCATACATATACATTCAATAGGCTTGCCCAAATAAAATTCCACGATGTTAAGTTCTTCATTAATATTCTCTTAGAATTTTGAAAGAGGGGAAATAATATTATTGTATCAAATTATGTATATAGATGCCCTGAAACTCCTCTAGTTTTAATAAAAACAGTAAGTGTTACCTTAATACAAAAACAAAAAAAAAAGCTCATCATCATCATCTGTCTAGCCTTTTCCCAACTATGTTGGGGTCGGCTTCCAGTCTAACCGGATGCAGCTGAATACCAGTATTTTACATGGAGCGATTGCCTATCTGACCTCCACAACCCAGTTACTGGGTAATACGATACCCCTACTAGGTAAGACTGGTTGTCAGATTTTCGGTCTTCTGACTACCCGTAACGATTGTCAAATATCTACGAATGACAGCCGGGACCAACGGCTTAACGTGCTTTCCGAGGCACGGAGGGGTCTCGGTATGTAAAGATGGTCACCCATCCACAGACCAACTGCGGCAAGCGTAGCTTAACCTGATCGATCGACCTGTGCGGCTGTCATTATTTAGCCACGGGCGGGAAAAAAAGCTATTTATCTCAAATGTAACTCAGAGTGCGTTCAAATAGCCTACATGCGTACATAATCACCCTCTAATGTTCCCACTACTGAGACACAGGTCTCCTCTCTGCGGGCCGTAATCCACCACGCAGGCCTAGTGCGGGTTGGTGACATCCACCAAATCGTGCCGTGCGGGGTGGCGGAAATCACATGTCAACGATTTTTTGGTTCTAGGACATGCCGGTTTCTTCACAGTGTTATCGTTCACCGTTTTGAGAGCAGTGGCGATGAAATAATTTACTCAAAGTAAAGTAAGACTGCCTGGGTTCGAAGTCACCACGTCGTAAGTCTCTTATCTGAAAGTCATCACTGGTCCAGTTGATGACATCGCAATTAGTTGCTTATTTAAAACAACCTTAACATTTTTGTAACTCCTACTCAATGGCATGCCGTTGCTAAATTATGATAATTCTGTAACACCCAGTGCGAATTCAGGCTTGCCTTGCAAAATAAATTAGTTTATTTGTATCAATAAGATATTAAGGCTATTGAGAAATGGCTTTGACTGTATTGGAAATAATAATGATGTAGATAAATCTTATACAACGTGTAAAGTTAAATGCGCAAAACCTGAAAAGAGTTTTATCAGAATAACGAGCAGAATTAATTGAACCACTTTTTAATATAGGTCATATTTTTCAAAACGTTGCCGTGTCTATTAATTAATAGGTCAAGCAAGTCAATGTCAGCGCGGCGCAGCGGCCCGGTGACGACTCTTCCCTCGATAAAGCGTCGTCGCAGACGCAAGAAACGATCAGAGTGGCCAGCAAAACTAAAACAGCACATAAAACCTTTACAATTATTTTAATGACTTATTTTCTCCCTGAAATAGGTCAATTAAATTAAAAATCAGTTGGGGTGTGTGAGGTTTTGCGCATTTAACGTTACACGTTGTATAGTAACTGGGTAATGAATCGTAACTCGCGGAAGTAAATTATCTTGAATGGTTTATTAATATAATTTACTGACCACTGCTGATAAAGGCAGTTGTCTAGAATAAGTAGCCATTTTTATTCTAGATTTTACATTTTATTTTTCGCAGCCATTTTTATTTTATTTTTCGATACGTTGCACATTGGAAAAAGCTTTCACAATATGTCAAAATAATCTTACGACTTCGTAAAAGGTCTTTGGCAGAAAAAACTTAGTTTGCAGATATTTCAGAAATGTGTATGTTATTCTAGCATTGTAGAACAAAAACAAATTACGTTCTATAGTGTCTGCTAAACCCCAACGAAAGCAGGCGTGAGTTTATATATATTGTGTATATAATGTACCTATACTCCATTTATTAAAGCATTAGAAAAATAACGGCCAAATACTCGTAAAAAGAGTTATTGTGTAAATTGTTGAAATTACTGCATTTTAGAGTATTTTTTAAAATGTAAATGAATAGATTACATTGTTTTATATTTATCGTTGAATAACGGAACTTTATATACAAGCTGTAACTTTAATAACGCACAACCTCATAAGGGGTCATTGTACTCATAATTATGAACAACTTTTACTATAGGACCAAACCAGAAATCGCAAAAAAATCAGCTGTTCCCTAAAATTTGACGAGTCACTATGCGAACAATATAAGTGTAGCGAACAGCTGGTTCTTTTTCACGATTTCTGGTTTGGTCCCATAGTAAAAGTTGTTCATAATGATGAGTGCAATGACCCCTTATGAGGTTGTGCGTTATTTAAGTTACACATTGTATACATTTATATCGAAATAACGAAAGGTTTATATTATAACCGTTATTTTTCTAACGGTATTTCTAAACTAATACAAATAGTATAGTAAGTTATACCATTCATTGTTAAATACTGGAACCGGCACCCCAATTGCGTAACACACTATTACTCTCAATTTGAATCATTTTGAAGCCTATTGCTAATCCATTGCTCCATACGTTCGAAAAATGTGTCTGCTCAACAACGTAAAAAGGCAATGAATTTTATTGAACTGTCAAAATGAAACCCATTGCTACTGATAGTGTGTTACGCAATTAGCCTGTGGCAGCACTTTAAACAAAGACACATATCTATTCCCTACATCCAACTTTACAACCAAACGTTTATAAACCGGGCTGTAACACCTTTATACCATGTTTAAGGCAAATAAAGACTTATCTATCTATCTATCTTATCTGTAATCCATGAATCCCATAAACTACCCGCCAGTACCACTAAGAATGCCACCTGACACCTGTGACTCAAATCACCATACTAATACTTGCATACCTCACTATAACGTGTCTGATTGAATTTACCATCAGCACGAGAACTAGCATAAACGTCTGACTAATCCTATCTGGTCACGATTTAGTTAACATAACACGGATCACGGAAAACATGGGAGACGTGGCAAAGAAATATGGTGATCATAAAATTATTATGGTCAAAATTTAAATATATACAGCGTGTTCATCGAGTTTGATGTATTTAGGTACAGACGCCAGCACATCAAGCTACCCGAAACTGTCAAATTTTCACAATCAACTTTGAACCTTATGCTTTTACGATAAAGTTGAAAATCTATTAAAGAAATTTGACAGATTGTAGTAGCTTGATGTGCTGGCGTCTGTACAATAAACTTGTCAGAAGAAATAATTTGGTATTACTATTAGGTAGGTATATAATAAAGCTGAAGAGTTTGTTTGTTTGTTTGAACGCGCCAATCTCTGGAACTACCGGTCGGATTTAATGATTTTTTTTTTTGTATTTTATAGCCTAAAATCCTTGAACAGAAGACTATAGGCTATTTATCATCACGCAATGACTCTAAGAAGACTAGAAGACCGAGTCGCGCTGGGCCCGCGTGGTAGATTACAGGCCACTCCTTCTAGAAGATCGGAGGCCTGTTTCCTAGCAGTAGGAACATTATGCTTATTCTAATGCGTATCAGACAGAACTGCAATTCTGCATTCAATGCATCTACTAAAATACTGAAAATAATTCTTAACGAGTGTACCGTAAATGTCGGTGCAAAAGCTTTAAAAATAAGCTTAAGAATCAAGGAAATCATAGAAAAAAAACGACGGGTTGCACTCCGGGAGTGCCGGCAGAAGTGAAAACTTGAATATTAACGTTGTGCATTTTTGCTTCCTCTCCTACGCCCGCGCCGGCTGTCTACTCTCCATCCGTCTACTAATTTTCGATCAGGTCACGTGTCCTGACGCGAGCTTAACATTTTTTATCCATTACAAAAAAAGTGTACAACGCCGCTAAAGAAGATTTCACTTCAAAAATCTTTAAGATCAATTAACAACTCGCAAACCTAAAAAACCTGAAACCACTCCTCCACACAATCCTCTTGCCACTAAAACCCGTTTAAAAGCCACGGCATATCTCTTTCTTCTATGATCTTAGTCCACGACCTTGTGAGGCTAACCAGTCCGGTGTCGGACCGGTATGAACCGGTCCGGGGAAACTAGGGAACCGTGGATATCATTAATTTGTATGTGAAAGTTTGTATGAGTCGGAATGCTCAGGAATGTTGGTGAATTCTATTTAAGCTGTTAGAAGGGCTTTTGGATTGGTGATTAAACGAGTATTGAAAGGCTTAAACATTATACAACGTGTAACGTTAAATGCGCAAAACCTGAAAATAGTTTGATCAGAATAACGAGCAGAATTAATTGAACCACTTTTTAATATAGGTCACTTTTTTCAAAAAATCTTCATTAAAAACGTTGCCGTGTCTAATTATTAATAGGTCAAGCAAGCCAATGTCAGCGCGACGCAGCGGCCCGGTGACGAGTCCTCCCTCGATAAAGCGTCGTCGCAGACGCAAGAAACGATCAGAATGGCCAGTAAAACCAAAACAGCTCATAAAACCTTCACAATTTTTTTAATGACTCATTTTCTCTCTGAAATAGGTCAAATGAATTAAAAATCAGTTGGGGTGTCTGAGGTTTTGCGCATTTAACGTTACACGTTGTATATGATAGGACTAAATTTATATTTATCTTCTGTCCTTTTCTAATTGAAATAGAAAGAAAAAGATGCACTGAACTTAAATTTAGTTTAGTTTGTGAGCAAAGTAATTGGCGCCAATATCACTTTTTTTTGTTATCGGTGTCTTATAGACACTAACATCATTTTTTCCAGGCGTAATAAATGCAACAGTTTAAACACCATCAATAGGAAATATTATAATAAGCAGTGCTGGCCCAGTGATAACGACCACGACTTACGAGCTGTAGGTCGTAGGTTCGAATCCACGCAGGTGCTTTGAACCAATCAACTCAGCCTGCTGCTCACTGCTGGACATCTGACATATGCCTCTCTCAGACTGCGCCACAACAACCTGCCCCAGTCCGCAGGTACTTAACTTTGTGTAAATTAATTCATCACCACTGCTCTGAAAATGGGGAAGGAAAACATCGCGAGGAAACCGGCATGTCCTAGAACCAAAAATTCGAAGACATGTGACATCCGCTAACCCGCACTGGACCCGCGTGGTAGATTACAGCCCACTACCTCTTACCGAGAGGAGGCCTATTTTTTAATTTATTTATAACATCTCTTACATAAACAAGTTATTTTTACTTGCCAAACATTACAGTTCAATGGCGAGAAGCGCTCGTTTATATAATAGCATAACTTAAAATTGGATACCCAGACAACGGACAACAATAACTAGAAAAATACGCCATTTTTCGGACACTAGGAATAATACGTACCTAACATTCACACATACATACATTTATTTGCATTGAAAATGTGGAGAAAAAATGCCGAATTGTATTTTTAATGTTATTTGTAATTGTATTTTATTTGTATCTTTGATTGTATTTTTAATTGTTTTTAAGATTGTATTTTTTATTGTATTTTGTATTTTATTTTTGAGTGATCTTTGTGGTAGTAACATCGCATCGGCGTTACAGCTGTTAAGGTGTTATTTGCGTAATTTTTAATAAATAAATACAGTGGTACTGATTATGCCTTCGCAATAATATTCACATATACAGAAATACTATACAGACTACTAATATCACAGTCATTCCTTTTCCGCAATCAGTAGGAACTTTCTTGAGGGAAATGGACAATGCCGCTGACGTTCTAATGTCATACATAAGTAAGACATCGACCATTGGTAATGGACGGTTCATGTTGATCGTTCCGCGACTAGTCGAGCTTCCGAGTATATTGAATTACTTTTATTTTTGGTTAACTGATATTAGATATTGTCGTCGATTCCCTTGTACACAAACTAAACTAAATTTAAGTTCAGTGCATCTTTTTCTTTCTATTACATTAAGAAAAGGATAACAGATAAATATGAGTTTAGTCCTGTCAAATTAAGAAACTCCATAGACAACTATAGACGTGATTAAAAAAAATGGCTACTATAAATACGTCAATTTACGTCAGGCGCTGACTAATTTGACAGGACTAAACTAATTTTTATCTTCTGTCATTTTCTTAATGAAATAGAAAGAAAAAGATGCAGTGAACTTAAATTTAGTTTAGTTTGGGAACGAGGGAATCGGCGCCATTACCTAAGCAATATTTTATTGATAACCGTTTATAGGATCTACTCACACACTAACCCATAGGAGTATCTACGAACCCGCACTGGGCCCGCGTGGTAGATTATAACCCACTCCCTCTTGAAGAGATGAGGCCTTTGTCCCTGTATGCTTATGCTAACCCACAGGAAATCTAAGGCCCGGCGCCCATTATCGGCATCGGTACGACTGAGGATTTTAGGTGGCAAATAGCAATATACTATAACATAATGGCAATAAAGTAGAAATTTCCGTGATATGTGGTCGTAATAACAAAAATACCGCTTCGGTATGCTTGAGGCTGGTGTATCGGCAGCCTTGAGAATGCTTCGGGATGCTTCGGCATCCTTCGGCCACCTTCGGTACGCCGCCGGCGCCGAGGCAACACTCGGGGGATAGTTTGAGAAATACGATATTGAGACGCTTCGGCAAGCTACAGGACGGTGCGGCATCCTTAAGGACGCCTCGTCATCCCTAAGAACGTTGCAGCATGCCAAAGCATAATTGCCGATAGTGTGCGCTTGCATGTAGGATGCCGAAGGATCCTTTTCCTTGCCGATGCCGATAATGGGCGCCGGGCCTAATAAACTAATAACTTAAAAAAAAAACATCTGATAGCTTGATTGTGTTAAGAGATGCATTCATACGATGGGTCTGTGTTCAAAAAGGCTCCAATAGTAGAATACCTCTCAAGGACGAGTGTCGCTTGTGGAACACATGTATACCAGTACCAGTTCTTGCAAGTTAAAACTCTCCATGAAAGGGAATCAGCATCACTTTCCTATATCTACAGCTAAACAGCATTTTCGAGTTCTGATTTCAATAGAGTTGGTGTAATTGCAAGCGTAAGCGACATTCATGAAATTTGTACAAAGAAGTAACGTTGTTTCTCAAGATGGAGTCTTATTTGTACCGGAAAAATAAAATTACAAGCCGAGTCAAGAAAATGAAAATCAATCACAAGAAAAATATGGGAACTGGAATTCGAACTATTTATCCAAGGGGGACTTAAACATCAGGTGTATGAACACCTGCTGTTTACTCGTAAGTACCTTCATAAGGTACTTGGTCCGTTGTTTACAAACCAAAACAAATGACGAAGCGTATATCTAATTACAATATTACAAGACAAGGACAACTAATGCAATAAAGTATTAAGTTGCCAAACATACATTTGTGAAATGTACACCTTTGCACTCGTAATCCAATATCATTACTTATTGTTTTCTGAGTAATTAATATCAGGTTGAGACGAGTCCTGGAGTGGAGACCGCGTATCGGCAAGCGTAGTGTGGGACGCCCCCCAGCTAGATGGACGGACGACTTAAAGAAGGTGGCTGGGGTAGACTGGATGCGGAAGGCGGAGGACAGGGTGTTGTGGCGCAGTCTGGGAGAGGCCTATGTCCAGCAGTGGACTGAGATAGGCTGAGTTGATTGATTGAATATCAGGTTGTAACATTTTTATTAATTTAAAAAGATTGCTAATGATTCATTCTGTTGTGAAGATTGACTCTTTATACTAATCAAAATAATTAAGGCTATTGATTTTAATATTCTTAATACCAGCCGGTGTATTCTTTAAAAATCTCACTGTGAAAACTTGGGTGAAGTGAACTCGAAGTAAGCTGTCATTTCATCTGGGGCTAGAAATTGACACTATTGCCAGCTCAATTCACCTAAGTTTTCGCGGTGAGATTTTTCGGAATCGACCGACTAGAATATCATATTTCATATACTTACAGTCGTAGCTGTTAACAATAATAATAAATCAAACACCGTATCTTCAATGGTTAAAAGTATCGACCAACGTCAGCAGTCTAAATATGTAATTCACTCCAAATGACAATTGCTTTCATTTAAAATTCAACAATTGGTTTTATACCCAATCCGTTCTAACTTAAGTTATGATAAACTAGCTGTTTCCCGCGGCTTGGTCTGCGATTCAGGATCAAAAGTAGCCTATGCACTTACTATTGTGCTAAATTTCATCCAAATCTAGTTCAGTCGTTATAGCGTAAAAGCGTAACTAATAAACAAACATAAAAAAATCAAATATTTTCTCTTTATAAAATTAGTTTCGAATAATTTGGTAATAATAATAATAATAATTTGTTCTATGGTGTTCCACGTTAACGATAATCAACCCAACGGAATGGATATTGTCGGACTGTCAAAATGGCCGGTCTGAAATGAAAGTAATTATTATCGTTATTAAAAGAAAGGTTTTCCATAATACTGGTTTATGAAAGGACTTTTGTTACACAGTTAGGTCAAAGGTTTGATACAGGAAGTAATCTTTGACACAACACATATTTTTTCAAGGATTCTTCTTTCTACAGCCCTGGCTACCGATAACGGTGACCCATTTACCGATGAACCCATCTGCCTAGCGTTTTCTCAACTACGTTGGGGTCAGCTTCCAGTCTAACCGGATGCAACTGAATACCAATATTTTACATGGAGCGACTGCCTATATGACCTCCACAAACCATTTTCTGAGTAATACGATACCCCTTGGTAAGACTGGTTGTTAGACTTTCGGGTTTTGACTACCCGTAACGACTGTCAAAGATCAATGAATGACAGCGGGGACCAACGGCTTAACGTGCTTTCCGAGACACGGAGAGGTCTTGGTGTGTAAAAATGGTAACCCATCCATGGACCGACCCTGGCAAATGTAGCGAAACCTGACCGATCGACCCGTGCGGCTGTTATTACTTACTGACTTAGCCGCAAGCCTTTTAGCAGTGAATTTTAATGTAATTAATTGCTATGTTTTGAATTAAACGATCAAGTATCTTACAAAGCCAATCATTCTTACACATCTTACATAAAAAACTCTTAACAAATTGATTTCAATAAATCCAAGCAATAGAAATGTTACGAACAATGGCGGCATGTCCTTCCCACGCTTTCAAGTTGACGTTTGGCAAGAATGGCGCATGCGTGATGAACATTCTTGTGTGTGACGACATCATAGTGTTGACCGCTAAATGTTAAGTGGTTTGACGTCCTTGGTCAAGAATTTTTTGGCAAAAGAGTGTGACTAGTGATGTGGCTTTGATAAATCTATGTAAATAAAAAATGATTGCTTGGATTCTCGTATTGATTTATAAATGATTTGGCTATTTTTATTTTAAAATGTTTGCAATAATCCGAATTAGGTTTTTACGAAAAAAAGAAAATAGAAAAGACACCCGGATAATTGGAAAATATGGGAAAACTGGAAGTGATTTTTTTCTATTGTTTTTTTTTTTGTATGAGCTCAAGACCATATTGAAATTTTGACAGGATAATGTCTGTCGGGGCTGCAAGTTGTTAAAAGAAATTAACGTTGCGACGGGTGCAGAGGCTGAACGATTTACTAATGCACTAAGAATCGATGCAGAATCGATCTTCTGCAGAATCGATCTTCTGATAGCACTTTGAATTGCGTAGTGGCGTTTCAATTCACTATCTACTAGTCAGTCTTTGTGATATTAAAATATATGTGTTTAGTTATAATGTTTATTCTTGGTATTGATGGAAAAGTAATTACGAGTATTTACATAAAAATATAGGCAATATTGTATATGGGAGCTACATCTGCCAACAAACTACTTTACAGTTTGGCAGAAGTAACATTTTTTGTAATACTTAGAAGGTCACCACGAATAAACGCTTTTTCTTTTTTTTCATTTTCATTTCATCGTGAGTTCGACTACAGCATGGATACAAATATCATGTATGGCCTACAGATAGTTTTTCGGGGTCTGTTTGTGCAAATGAAATTTTTTGTGTTCGTAAACGCACCCACAGTACAGGGTTGATAAGGTAGGGCTACATATTTGAAAGAAAATAGATGTTCGATACTTCTAAATTAAAATACTCGTAATTTCACACTGAAGAATTAGTAAAAAAACACTTCCTCTCTCCTTAAACAGCACCATTATATTTTCTTTACTCCGGTTTCATGTCTATTGTTATATGTATATATTTATTTAGATTAGTATAATATACTTTATGTATGTATTCATTGTACCGTGTAAACAGTACACCACAGACTGCCTACAGTATTTGTCTCTCCTTCGCTTTTTAATCCATCCAAAGGTTGTCTTTAAAAGATCGTTCTTAGCAATAAGACCGCCCATCGTGTCACCCTTTGTAAAATTTATATGTTTATGTTTGTAATGTATATGGTGTACATAATAAAGGGTATTCTATTCTATTCTATGTCAATGGTAAGAAAATAACCCAACAGATTAAAAATAACATAGGTTTTTATTTATTTATTAAAACTTTGTGCACAGGTAAAAAAGTACCTACTGCGCAAAGGCGAACTTAATGCCTGAGGCATTTTCTACCAGTCACCTTTAGTATATCATTCCCTTTAATAATATCTGAGAAAAAGGATAAAAACTGATAAAACCGTACGGGTTGAGCCCTTTTAAACATGCTACCTACTTTAAATAAATGTTATCGTCATATATTATAATATAGTTCTTATGAACGTGTATATGTACTTTTTTGCGTGTGTTTGAGTGGATCCCTGGATGGTACAGACTGACAATTGGACCCGGTAGATGGCGCTGTTCGGCCAGGACAACGTCTGTCAGGTCCGTTAGTTGTGATAAAATCTTTTCTGAAGCGTAGATTAGAGAGATTATGTATTTTATGAATAGTAAAATATTGAAAACCAACAGGTATTTCTCGTTAGCTTTTAAACATCAAGCCTAAGAGATAAAAAGGCGCTTAGCAAATAAAATCGAGTATATAAAATAATATTATTGAAACTTCTTCTGGTGCAGAGATTATTTATGTCAAATATTACCATAATAATATTATAAAAACCATACTAATTCTATGTTTATGGGGGGAATTACCAACATTTGCGATATTTATACATCGTTTGCTACGTTATTTCCATTTTTTTTTCCATAAAAAGGAATTTAAATGATGTTAATCTGCCCGTAAGTCTATTCACATAATGTTAACTTGTATGGTGATGTGGAGGCTTTTATAGAGGAGCTAAGAAGTTTTTGCCTTTAACGTATGAAATGTAGGATTCTCAATGTCATCACATTATCTACATAAATTTCTTAAGTGTGGTATAATTTAAATAGATTGCAAAGTTTAAAATTGATTTTAACTTACATAATAGGTAAACCTACATACATAGGGCGAAATCAATGAGCGTGGATCGAAAAAAATTACATATTATCTATGTTAAAATTTTGGAGGAAAATTAATATATTAACTCACAAATATTTTAGTCAGACTTCTTTTTTTAAACGTTTTCTCACATTAAGAATTTCTCCTGTATTGTTGGTGCATTTACAAACATTTGAACCCAGATACACAAACAGCCTGACCCGGAACAACTACTTGTAGGTCATACAAATATTTGTTCCGTGCGGGAATCGAACCCGCGACACGCAGCGCAGCAGTCAATCGTTTAACCACTGCGCCAACCGTGCTTCTATTAAATGAACACTACATCGGAAATAGATAAGTAATAAAAAAACCGCTTTATTATTATTGCAGAAGAGAAAATGAACTATCTTTACAAATTAATTGTTATTTATACCAACCAACGAATAATATTCAATTTCAACGAGGAAATCATGCATCTACGCGCATTTTTCTAACAGGCCTCTTAACCTGTTATAACAAGTCGTTTTCCGAATTCCATGTTACCTTCAAACAAAATGGCATTAAAAAGAATTTCCACACATGCAAGACAATGCCACATTATCGATTCATAAATCGGTAACAAGTGTCACGATTTTCGGATGGCTAATCGATCACTTTATAAACAATCGAATTGCCTGTTCCAGTGTCAACCTTGGTTTGAATAATCGAGTTTTTATTGGGTTTGTGAGCACGCTAATTTGTCGATTATTATCGGTTTAGTGATAATTTTTTTATCGAATTACTGTACGTTCACTTCGATAAATTCAGGGCTGTTAAATGCCATGGATGTTGTTGATTTGTTATTAAATACTTTTTTATATTTAATGACAGGTATTTGTTACTTTTTGTAATTCATTTTTTTTCAAGCCGCGTGCCCGACGGGATTTCATCCCCAATGTTATCACTTTTGGGAATGGATTTTCCAAAATCCTTCCTTTATGCTCATCTTTGTTATTTAAGGAGTTTTGTGGCAAATTTCAAACTTCAAGATTTGAATTTGATAGATGTGATCTTGGTCATGAATTTAGTTCTGCCGTGCGATTCTGTAACCATCTCACCGTGAAAGCTTGGGTGAAGTGAGCGCGGATTGAGCTGTTATTCGCTAGGGATTAACACTATTAAGTGCTCACTTCACTTATGATTTCACGGTGACATTTTTACAGAATCGACCGGCTGTTTGCAAGTGCGACTGCTGAGCATATAGACAGAGTTTATGCTAAAGTACCATATGATAGAGAGCGAGCCTATTGCCATGAAGAAATCTGCACTCCGAGCTGAGAATTTTCCAATGTTTTGAATGTACCCCCAAAAACCCCACCACATAAATCCCGAAAATCGAACCACAGACCTCGTGCGCAGCAATCGGTCTTGTAACTAATAGACCAGCGAGACAGTCACTTGTTTTTTTTAATAAGACAGTTACAGTCAAGTTTTTTCCTCGTTCCCAATACAGTAAACATTTTTTTATATCGAAATATTCGGCCATAAGTACCTCTAAGCTGAGTCATCGATAGGAACGGTATTCCACATTACAGTACTAACGGTGACCAATGTTCAACATAACATGACTGCAATCAATCATGTTATTATGTATAATAACAGCTTGTGATTCGAGATGGTCTTTGCTTGGTATGTTGGTGAAATTGAGGTATTGTGTGTGGTATAGACAGAGAATACCGTATCTGTCAAACGGAAGTTCGAAAGTGATATTGTTGACTGAAAAGTTGTGTGGACGGTTTTCATGGTATGAAGATACATCCCTGGTAAAAAATACGGGCCGAAAATACGCCGAAAACAGGCCGAGGTAGTAAACAAAACACCGAAAACACACCGACACACGCCGAAAGTAGGCCGAAAATACGCCGGCACACTCCAAAAACACGCCGAAATGACACCGAAAATCATTTTTACGCGGGATGTGATGAGGATCCGAAGAATGAGTAAAACATCGTCAGGAAAGTTTTGAGTAGGAATACGCGTAAGGGAGTACTAAAGAAGCGATGGGTTGTGTGAAAGGTGATATGACTAGAAAGGGAGTGAATACTGAAATGACGACTAATGGAGAAGTATGGAAGAAAAAGACATTTTGCGTCGACCCCAAATAAATTAGGACACGGACAGGAGAACGAAGGCACATAGCTATAGTATTTTAAAACAAATCCTAACTTAAAAAGGGTTACCTCATAGGGTTTCTCACAATATTTCGGGGAACTTGACGATGGAAAAGTATGACTTTAATACAATTGATTGTACCCATACATAAATCTCGGTGCTCGGAGTTTCTTTGAAGGATAAAATCAGGAATGAAATTATCTGGAAAAGAACCGGAGTAACCGACATAGCTTGCAGAGTAAGCAAACTGAAGTGGCAGTCCTGGAGTGGAGATCGCGTATCGGCAAGCGTAGTGTGGGACGCCCCCCAGCTAGATGAGGTAGACTGGATGCGGAAGGCGGAGGACAGGGTGTTGTGGCGCAGTCTGGGAGAGGCCTATGTCCAGCAGTGGACTGCGATAGGCTGAGTTGATTGATCCATAAATCAGTAGGTACAGTCAGGAAAATGTAATTGGTAATCCACCGTGCGTCAGTATGTGTAATGTCATACACCACTCAATGTGCTTAGATGTATAGAGGTATGGGGAATAAGAGTCCAAAGTTCACCTCAAGTATCCTCCATAGAAAAGTGAGGATTCTCCAACCAGACGGGTGTCGTGTCTGGTGGCCGACGGCCCGACGATTGCTGTCGGGACATTGTATACGCTAGTTCTCCGGTAAACAGGTGATATGGTAATCTATGTCGATTTATCATCATATTCCACGATCTCCACACCTCCATCAACGAATCTAAAATCACCATCAAACGATACACCACACAACACAACACAACACAAAAGTAATTCATTACTTGTCAGAACGAACAAAAAAAGCGTTTTGTAATAATTAGTGAGAAATGAATTTCATCGCGTAGCGTGCAGTTATTCGTGGCACTTGCTGATATTATACCGAGATGAAGCCAATGTTACCACGCTGTTGGGCAATCTTGATTGTTGATCATTGATAAAATTGTATGAATGTGCAGTGGAATTAATATAATTTTTTTTTTATTCAAGATTTGAAGTCTGAAACTTATTGAACACAAACTGGGCATACATAGCTAGTGTTTTTTTAATAAATAAATTCAATTTTTAATTTAATATTTTCAATAAGCGCGATTTGAATTATTCAACCAAATCACACAGAATGACAGGGATATCGACGCGTAACAACCCCTGCGAGTTGACATTTTCGTCAGTTATTAAAATTGTTGTTTCATAAATTTTGTTCGCGTAGTTATTGTGTTTTTCTACAGAACAGCTGTTTTTTTTATAGCCGACGGATTTTTACGCTAGAATCATGTGCTGTATTCTTGGTTACAGTTTGCGCGTCCATGTCCCCCTGCCACCCTGCAATTTCTTTAGCACCACAGCAAAAGAACTATGTTTATCATAACACACGATTTCAAAAAGTAAGCAATTATTAATTATCTCGATCAAATTAGAGAAATGCCTATTACAAAATATTTAACTTGCATGACCAAAAATATTTCAGTAAATAAAGACATAAGACTGAAGACATCAACGAACAAATTTAATGATTGTCATCTCGATCAGTTAACAAATGCAACTGTTAATGAGAGCATTCCATCATTCTCTCACGAGGTAGGTAGGTACAATTGTTTAAATACAATGTCTTTCAGAGGAGTGTGACCAAACTTGGGGTGTGGTCATCAAACTGAACAACTTTTTCCTTGGGACCAACATCGTAATCGTGAAAACAACATCAGTCGTCCCATACAAAACTGAAATGCCTACTTGACCAAATGTGTGGTACGACTGATTTTTTTTATCACGATTACGATGTTGGTCCCCGGGAAAAAGTAAAACACATTGTCATCATCATCTGCCTAGCCTTTTCCCAACTACGTTGGGGTCGGCTTCCAGTTTAACCGGATGCAGCTGAATACCAGTATTTACCATGGAGTGACTGCCTATCTGACGTCCACAACCCAGTTACTGGGTAATACGATACCCCTTGGTAAGACTGGTTGTCAGACTTTCGGCCTTCTGACTACCCGTAAAGACTGTCAAAGATCCACGAATCAGCTTAACGTGGTTTTCGAGGCACGGAGGGGTCTCGGTATGTAAAGATGGTCACCCATCCACAGACCAACCGTAGCAAGCGTAGCTTAACCTGATCGATCGACCTGTGCGGCTGTTATTATTTAGCCACGGGCCAAACACATTGTATAGTAGATTATTTTTTATGCCTGTTCAAGAAACTGTTATGATTTGAATTATTATGCTATTTAAAGGAAAAGTCAGTGACAACATAACATCATCACGTCTGCATTGACCAAAGGTTTAGACAGAGGTGTACCTACCTATAGTAATGAATGATCCCAGAATGGATTCGAATACCCAACATTTAATACCCAACATTTGATACCTATTAATACGACACCGACAACGTTACGTGTATAGTCATACTTTTAAGGTTTTTATTATGTATTAGTTTATTATTGTATTACATTATTTTGTGTATTTTATCTATGGGCCTTAGTTGCCAGATAGTAAAATTATTATTATTATTAATACCCAACATTTACTACCCAATAATACCCAACATTTGATACCCATTAATACAAAACCTTTAATACCCATTACTACCCAACATTTAATATACTTAAATATTTAACAATTATTACCCATTAATACCCAACATTTAACACCCATTAATACCCAACATTTAATACCCTTGAATATTTAACATTTAATAACCATTAATACCCAATATTTAATACCCTTTAATATTTAACATTTAATACCCATTAATATCCAACATTTTTTTGAGTTGTTTAGTTGAGTTACAAAACATAATATAACATCACGTCTGTTATCCTTGAAGGCTTAGGCAGAGGTGCCATCAACCGGGCACAAATCTGGAATCTGGGATTTTGGGTTGCTATTGAGAAATTACAGATAGAATAACCCAATAATACTTTTCCCGAGCCGGGAATCGAACCCAGGAACTCATGCTCAACAGTAGCGCTTGCGACTCTAGTGGTCGAGGCATTAATGATATAAGTTAGGTATTACAAAATTATGCTACTCAACTTTTGCTTGGGTTACTAAAAAAACTATCTAATCTACTCTATCTTAAACAATGCATTCGTTGAGCAAAATAAACAGCATTCGAGATTTAGCTTACTCAAGTGTAAAAATAAAAACAGACACACATAATTCATCCGAAAAATTACTCTTTTTTGAACAAACATTTGTCACATCCACGAAAGATGTCCGTTTTTTTTAATCTTTTTTTTATTTTCTAATTATTTTCGTGACGACGACAGAAGTCGCGTGCGCCGACAAATCCGATACGACGGTTTTAAACGTTAATTAGACACGGAATGCATGTAATTATATTAGTATAGGAAGTTCTTTCTTTTAATCGTCATAGTAATTAGAATGTACAGTTTCACGCTTTTTTGTTTTAATTTTCTGAGCTGAGTTGTATCCTGTTGTAGTACTTAGTTTACACGACGACTTTGTATCTGATTGTGAATAGGTACCCTAACTTCACGCTTTGGAAAATAAGTTTTTTATTAAATAATATACAACGTGCCACTGCAATGGCGACATTAATTTGACACACTTATACGGTTCCGCGTTTTCGATTTATAAAGATATTTTAATTTCATTAAACGTTATTATTTATTGATTTATTTACAATTTTCTAAAATAGCATTTTGGAGCAACCTGTAGCGCAGAGATGAAATTAAAAAGGACGAGAAAAAAGGCCACGCCACTCGATGTTTTTTTTTTTCTGGGTGTTTATTAAAATTGGGACCACTCTGTGCAAGAAAATCATTCAAGGAGCTACTTACCCTTTTACTAGCTGGCATAGAAAAATAATCTAACGAATGAATTTTTGCAAGGATGATCCCAATTTCAGTAACTTTTTTATTATTTAGTTTGTTTGATTTTTTTTCATGTTACGAAATATTTTAACGTATCAAAATGTATATGACTAATGGGCACTAGCCCTACCCGTGTGTTAAATTAATATCACCATTGTAGCGCCACGTTGTATATGAATCGATTAAAATGTAAAATTTAGTAGGCAGGTACTTTAGGGGACGTTTACGCCTTCCCAGTTACAAAAATTAGCAGCATTAACAAATTATTTTCTTGTAACTTGGAAACGTAAAAGTAAGCCAGTAGGTTTAGATAAACTGCTGAGACTGAAATAATTAAAATAAAACACATAAAGACTTGTATCGCAGTTGATTCTCTAACTGCAATCTGGTAACAAATCTTAGAATTAATTACAGCCCACGCTGTAATAAATGCGAATTAACAATTATTACTTAATACCGGCCGGTAAGTCATGGTGCCAACAAAGTTATGACAAGAACGCCGCCTGCCTTGGGACGTTTATTGTTAGGGCTGCCGAAGAATTTTTAGGCAAAGACAGCTGAAAAGCTTGATGGACTAACAGCATGTTATACAGTATCAGGTTGAGGCGGTAGCGACAATAGATACGATTAGAAACAATACCTGGTATAGCATGACCACGACCCTGGTTAGATACCCTATACTTTAAAAAAAATCGAGAAGGATTAAAATTATTTCCTAAATATTAGAGTTAGTATAGTAGTAGCTGGCCATGTCTGTCGAAGGGCCGATGGCCGGTGGAGCAGACGAGTCCTGGAGTGGAGACCGCGTATCGGCAAGCGTAGTGTGGGACGCCCTTCAGCTAGATGGACGGACGACCTAAAGAAGGTAGCTGGGGTAGACTGGATGCGGAAGGCGTAGGACAGGTTGTTGTGGCGCAGTCCAGTCTGGGAGAGGCCTATGTCCAGCAGTGGACTGCGATAGGCTGAGTTGATTGATTGATTGATTGAGAGTTAGTAAGGAAGTAAGTAATCATTTATTTACCAAAAGAATTAGCCTAAGTACCATCAGTGTTGTTTCAATAATGGATGGGTATGGCTGTTTCAGATGAGTAATACCCTGCTCTTCAAACTAGGAAAATCCTCTATTTTGGAGGACAAAAACTTAGCTAGTTAGCGTTAGAAGTTAGTTAGTTTAGAGTTTCGTACAATGATTATTCCTCAATATGTTGTGGTTGTTGTGTTGTGTTGTGCTCAATGTGTTGTGTTCTTGTTGTTGTTGATTATCCATCAATAAGAATAAATCAAGCGCCCTACAAAACAATTTGCCACCTTAACTCACAAGAAAGTGTATCTGACAACCCTGGTCACGACGCGCCTACGTCGATGCGATCTATGACATAGAAGAGATAAGAAAATGGTCATAGTTGAGGTGGCATTTGTGGAAAATTTATCTACGTATTATATGAAAATACCATATTTGCTATGTCTGAGAGAAGATTGACTATTGTTTTCGAATACAATGTAATTGTATTTTTAATGTAGCCTAGCACACATTGACGTAAAAAGCCTGTCTTGAGAAATTCAGTAAAATCAGTGACATATCATCTTCGTGTCACTGATCACTAATACTTAAGTCACAATATTGGTTTTATATTAATAAACTAATATTGTACGCAGGCATAAGGTAATCCTTATGTCTGCGTACAATATTAGTTTACTGTTACTAATAATACGTATTCTGTTAGTCGTGATAAACTATTGTCCAGTTTTATTGGCGGAGTCCAAACTTAAAAGATAATAAGCATAAAATTTAGATGATATCAATCCTAAGCACGCCCAACAGGAACCGAAGTTTTCAAACAAAGTTGTGACTTTGAAAACAGCCGATCGATTCTGTAAAAATCTCACCGTGATAACTAAGGTGAAGTGAGCTTAGAGTGAGCTGTGAGTCATGCTGATGCTAGGGATTAACACTATTGGCGACTCACTCCACGCTCACTTCACCCAAGTTATCACGGTGAGATGGTTACAGAATCGCACGGCTGGTTCCTATACAACAAACAGTCTCATTATTTTCTTATAATAGCATGTGTGCTTATTTTTTTACTATGATGAGATTGTTTCACGTATCAGACCAGGCGCCCTAAGGGCCAAAACACATAACCGCGTTGCGGCGCCGCTAAAATCGGCGGTTTGCGTTGCGGCGTTGCGGCGTCGCGAAAAAGAGCATTTTACTGTCGTATGGTAGGGTATCCACTTCCTCGTGATTTTTGATTGTGGATAGACGTGTCTCTGCCATGGACCATCGTGAGAAACTTATTGCTTATTTGTTATTAAAAATAGATTACTCTGTTTTAAATAAACGACAAAGAAGATACTAGATACATCCATTTAATAAGGCTATGAATCCCGATGGCGAGTACTTTTCTCGAAAATACAAAGCATTAAAGATAGACGAAAATAAATTTTTCGCCTACTTTAGAATGGCAAACAAGGGCGTTCCCAAACCAACGATATAAATAAATCGATGTCAAAGTCAGACATTTTAATTTTAAAACTGCTTCCGGGTTTATTGACACGTGTTATTTGCTAGAGTGATAGAAACAAACTAAATCATTGTCAACAAGTATGACATCATAACGCTGGAACTAGCGACACGCTGCGGTGTCGCGCCGCTACAATCGGCAGTGCCGCTACTGCCGATTCTCGCGGCGTGGCGACACAAAGCGGTTATGTGTTTTGGCCCTAACTGCGAAACACACGACCAAATCCCAATTTGAATCATTTTGAAGGATTTCGCTAATCCATTGCTTCGAATATTCGAAAAATTTGTCTGCTCAACAACGTAAATAACGTAATGAATGTTGTTGAACTGTCAATATGAAAGCCATTCCTACTGTTTGTGTGTTATGCAATTATACCTCGCTGGTCCGACCAATCTGACGTAGATTCGTCCGTTTATATTGATCTCTCCGTATTTGGATAGTCATAAAATTATGCTAACAGAAATCTAAGCGGATTAGCACCGGCGTTACATTACTTTTCGACAACTAAGCCATGATGCTGAGTTATGAATGAATGTCATAATAATATGCGGTCTACCTTGGTTCGCCCACGGGCCGCCTCAGGCAGCGATGGGGTCTTAATAGGAGCTGATAAAAGTGACATAACTTAGGCATTTGTTATGGTGATTGTTTTGATAAGAGATATCTAATTAATTGTTTTAAAGACATAGTGATTTGTTCTTGACACGTGTCTGCACGATCGATTGTATATTTTTGAGGTAACATAATAATATATGTATATTAATATATATAAATATACAGTCAGGAAACTACACGAATGTCACACTACGTCAATTTACGTGTTTTATCCATTTCATACGAATGTCAAATAATGACAGTTTTTTTAAGCTTTAAATCGTTTTACTGAAAATCTGCTGTTCATTTAAATAATATGCTTAATACTTTTAAGCTGTTATATCTTTAAAATGAATCTCAATCTTGTAGGTACAAACAGCATCTTAAAATGGGACCACTCATATTTCCCAATTTTGTAGGTTATGTAAATGAGCCATTAACCAACATTATTTATTAAAACTCATGCCACATCCATCCCACCTACTCCGTGGAACTATCAGAACAGGTGTTCGCGCCATAAAGCGACATTCCTGTGGCAAACGGCTCACTGGGAGCTCCTGGATACCGTAACCATGGGATGGGCCCATTTATCAAACTAGCTGTATATTGCATGAGTATTATGTATGGGTGAAGCGGTCGATAAAGTTGTCAAGCATAAGGTCGTTTAGCGGGGTGGGAACTAATAATAATGTTATAAGTTACATAGACTTTTTGTTATTTTGATCTTTAAGTTAAATAGTATTTATGTAAACTAGATTTAAGAAAATGAATTTATAATTTTTTTTCATTATTTCAAGACTTCTAATGTTAAATATTGTTAAGAATTTTAGTGTACAACAATTACCATAAAGTATGATCATGCCACCTGTGATACAGGTTTATCCTAGTACATGCATCCAACATCATTATACCTTTGTAAATATTCTAAGACTTTATGTAATCATTTTACCAATTTTAATAATGAATAAAACATTTATTATTTATTTATAGGTTCTTCAATAGAAAGATACAGATGGAAAGTTTTTTGTGTTTGGAAGCGGATCTTTGGAGTGGATTTTTATAGGGCTTAGCTTGGTTTGCAGATGCAATGTCTTGGTTTTGGCATGGTAAAATATTACAAAATATGAGTTCAATGGAAGTAAATTACTTTTTGTATTCTTTGGTGTATTCCCGTGAAGCCGTGAACGGGTGCTGCTTGTGGTGACTGGTCGTCTTGCTGACCATGGTTTTATTGTTGTCATTAGTTCTTGTTTAGAACTTGTTTATTTAGTTTACTTCGATGGGCCTAGTTTATCATTTGTGACTTCAAGTGACAGCTATGTGAACAGAACCCAGCATTGCATAAATATATAAGCGATCACGCCTTTTAGACCCGGAGGATTTTATTTAAATAGTAAGTTTTTGTTTACATTTTTAATTTTGATTTTTTTTTTTTTGCTTGCGTACGTATATTTTTTATTGTATTTGTTGGTATATTGGGGTGGCTAGCAGACATATGGCAAATAATTGAATTTAATGTTCTATGTCTTTAATGTTAATTAAAGACCTACCTAATTAAAGGCATACCTTGCATTGTATTCAATCAACTATTTTCTAACTGAACAGACAGCTGTGCTTGTGGGGAGTTTGTTGCGCTATTTCTTCTTCCCAGTGAAAGCACTAGGAAGCGGTGAAGGGCAGGCGTTTTGGAGGACTGTCGTTTGTAATATTGACGTTAAAAAGTGCTGATTCTTAGTCTAGTTTGGATAAATGACTTTTGATTTTGATTTTGAAAGTGGTTGAGTGAATACCTACCACAAGGTGCAGTAACTTAATTTTAATATAAGATACTTCACTGATATTTGTCTTCCTGCAGTGACAAACCGTAGTGATCTCTAAACACACCTATTTTATTTACAACACCAGAAGGCCAATTCTTGTAATTAAAACGTTTAAATTCAAGTCGCAATTTCATCATAAGCGACCCTAAACGTCAAAGACTTGTCAAAATTGTAGGAGTTAGACGGCATTTTAACAGATTGAGACTTAATTTTACGGAAATTGCCCCTCTGATTTTACAACTAACTATGTCTTACAAATAAAAATACTGTCATTGACTTCGATATCTAAAGGACCTTAGAATGGAAATGTGGGAGCTTGATACAAATCACAATATTTATTGGCTATTTCCAATAGACCTTGTTTCTTACTTCGCAAATTCCAATGATTATCGTCATTTAGGCGCCTTACAAACATGTGACAGATTAATACCATCGCCCACAGACTAAGTAAGGAACTAGTTATATCAGACGACTTGACATTTGTGTGGGATGACGAGCAGAACTAGCCTTTGTAATAATAATATGGCTGTTTGTTTGACCTAGTCGTAACAGGATAGAAAACAATGCTATGGCAATTTATTACTGTGATAATATTAAGTTAAAAGTTGGAGGGGCTCGCGGCTAAATAAACAAAAGGAACGAAGGTCAAGTTATGCTTGCTGCGGTCTTTTCGTGTTCCAGTCTTACCTAGGGGTATCGTATTACCCAGTAACTGGGTTGTGGAGGTCTGATAGGCAGTCGCTCCATGTAAAATACTGTTATTCAGCTGCATGCGGTTAGACTGGAAGCCGACCCCAACATAGTTGGGAAAAGGCTAGGCAGATGATGGTCTTTTCGTGTATATGTGACCACACATTGCATATCAAGGAAGAGCCCTCTGTGCTTCCGAGAGCACGTTAACTCATTCAGTGCCACCAACGCACCAGTTGCGTTCAGCAGGGTGCCACTCTTTTTTTTTTTTGTAAATTTACTCAAATTGGTAGACTTTTTTTATTAACAGCCGCATGGGGCAATTGAAGGCTAAGCTACGTGTTAGCATACACAATTATTGACTATTTAACTAAATTATTAGTGTTTATGCTTTTCAGTTGCGGCAAGCCATAGATGAATTTTGATCAAAAACGGCGGGAAAAGTGTTAAGCAATTGATCTCGGCAGTCATTCATAGATCTGTGACAGTCGTTACAGGTAGTCAGAAGCCCAAAAGTCTAATAGCCTAGTCTTACCAAGGGGTATCGTTTTACCCAGTAACTGGGTTGTGGAGGTTAGATGGGCAGTCGCTCCATGTAAAATACTGGTATTCAGCTGAGTTGGGGAAAGTTCAGGCTGATTCATATATTTTATTAAGTTGTAATGGTGTACAGTTCAATTATAACTGAAGCTGTCGATGATTCAATTAATACAGATGATACATCATACATGATCATTAGAAATGCCTAATTGAAACATCATTAAGTATATCTGACTCTCGATGACTTAATGGAAAAACGATAACCTTTTGGTTGAAAACCTTATTGCACTAGCCCGCTTTTGAATTAGACTCCTATTCAAATCAATAAATTACCTACTTGAAATGGCATAAAAATGCAGAAAAACTTGTGTTTAATGAAAGTTGGGAGATGCCATATACAAGCTGTAACTTAAATAACGCACCACCTCATAAGGGGTTATTGTACTAATGATGACATTGTGAACAACTTTTACTATGGGACCAAACCAGAAATCGCGAAAAACAATCAGCTGTTCTCTACATTTATGTTCGAATAACTCGTCAAAATGTAGGGAATATTTATAGCTGATTTCTTTTTCACGATTTTGGGTTTGGTCCCATAGTAAAAGTTGTTCATAATGATGAGTACAATGACCCTTTATGAGATTGTGCATTATTTAAGTTACACCTTGTATATACCAAGACAGAGCCTGCCATGGCCTACAACGGTGTGACATCAATGAAGCCATCATGCTACTTTACAAATGGTATCTTGAAAGTAAGTCCAGTCACCATTTTTTTTCATCCATAGCCGATCTTGTAGTATCCCCAAACTGCAATAGCAAGTTCTGACTGTGTTACAAAAACATGTGACAGTCAATCATTTTCTCAAGTTAATCCCGCTAGAAAAATAAGATAACTAAAGCTTATCTTCAAGAAGCATGTACTGACCCAGTTCACATAGGCTGACCGACATCTCTGATAAGTGTGATTATGATTGCACCTGACACTTTCCTTATCACGCCTCGGTGGGCGTGTAATGATTATAAAATTGTTGGGAATAACTACTTAATTGGAGCTATGGAGTTTGGACTTGGAAAGCTGGGCAGTTAATTTTCCGTAGTCGATGTAGTTAATTTTCCATGACTGTCGGTAATCTGGCAAAGCTTATGCTTAGCCAGATTACCGACAGTCATGGAAAATATTTTTACGTATAATTTAGCGTATACTGTTTCCACTGCTGGGACACAGGCCTCCTCTCTGTGAGAGGAAGGGTAAGATGGTCAATGATTTTTTTTTTTTTTTTTTATGTTTAAATGCTGTCACTTTTAGATTTTTGGTACAATTATTATCCTACACCGTTTTGCAAAAAAAAAAAAAACTGTATAGAAATATCACAAATAAACAAAATTCTTTTAAAATGGTGCCAATGATTAGATAGCAAGTTTCTCACACATTATTTATTTCGAATAAATCATTGGAAGCGTCTGATAAGATTGAAAGTTCACTGACCCGAACATATCCATACCTATTGGGATTTTATGTCAAACAAAAATCTGTTTACAGCAAATTTTTTCATTGGAAAAAATAATCCTCACGACGACATCAATCTATTAATTTCCAAGTTTTAACTGACTTCGCGCTGTATAGGCTTTTCGTACAATGAAAAGTCAGCTTATACTGGAAATGTATAATAGTTTGATATATTGTCGCCGTGCGTACCTAAGCTACATATAATAGAAAAAAAAAGTAAAAATGCAAAATAGATTCTAGGTGAACGTAAAGAAATCTGTTTTGGCGAGTTGACCGCATAAAACATTATAATTTGTACACTTTGCTTGGTAAAAATAAATAATTATATTCGTTTTCAGAGTTCCGTACCAAAACGGTAAAAAGGAACCCGCACTTATAGTGCGACTCAGTCTGTCTGTCTGTCTGTCTGTCCGACTGTCACAGCTGGATATCTCAAGAAAAAATAATAATAATAATAATATTCCACAACTTTCACACAACGCCATTTAGTCCCAAAATAATAAGGCTGTCAACTTGAAATTTGGAATAGTCTTAGATGACATTTGCCCAACTACTTTGTAAATAAGAAAGAAATAAAAATATTAACATTTTTTTTTTGCAACAAGGGCTGAGAAGCGGTCTTAAAAATTTGAATTGGGGCTACTAGGGCATGTGGGGTATAATATGAAAGAGCACTGTTGGAACATTCTTCAATTTTTTCTTAGGCCACATAGTTTACCAATATCAAAAAAAAAAAAAAATACCGTTCCCCTTATCTCCGAAGCTTACATACAGAAAAATCTGAAATTATTCTATGTGATAAAATTGTATTTAAAGATTACAGGAAAATTAAAACGATGTCTCTAAACAGCACACTTTTTCAGGAAAAAAAAAGGTAAATTTAATATATGCGTGAGTCCCACTCGCTCTTGACAGCTTTTTTACCATTTAAAGATATGAACGTTGAGAATAATCTCGTGTTTATTCAAATTAACAACCTTTTCAAAGTATTCAGTGAAAGTTTAGTTTGTTTAGTTACATAATATGTGTGCTCCTTTCATTTACTTATTTAAAATATTACAAGGAGCTAAACTATTCGCTAACATACTTTAGACAGATAGACAAAAACAAATGTATCCCGTAATTTCCAAGTATACAGCATGATTTTTTTTACCGTCCCCAAATTTTTACAAGGTGTTCCACCCATGAGTATGAACAACTTTCACTATGGGACCAACTCTGAGATCACGAAAAACTAATCAGCTGTTTCATAGATTTTGGTCAAGTAGGTATTGAACTTTTGTATTAAACAGCCGATTTTTTTTTCGTGATTTCAGAGTTGTTCCCATAGTGAAAGTTGTTCATATTAATGGGTAGAACACCCTGTAAAAATTTGGAGACTGTAAAAAAAAACATCCAGTATAACATATCAATACCCATCACATCTGCAGAGTTTGCAAGCTAATTTAATTTAACCCTGTATAAGGAACTCTCGTGCAAAAGTCCATGCTTCTAGACATGGTGGTGAAAGAATTTAAGATTTTTAATGAGTAGTGTTTGAGAAACATTTATTAGTGAATTAACACCATCTTCCCGCAGGGTCCAACCTTCCCTGGCCGACTTGAAAGTCTCTGAACCGCTTCCGAGCTCAAGTGAGAAGATGGAACTACAACCTCACAAAGTAGGGCGATCTTAACAGTACGGCAGCTGATTGTAGATGTAGAGATGTTGTGCAAACTATGTCCCACGTCCTATACCACCCTCTGTGCCCCAAAAAATGCAGCCACAGTGACCTCTGTACTGCGACTAACGATGCCGTGGAAACTGGAAGTGGCGAAGTTTTGGGCCAATAAAATCTAATATACCGTCGTGCCATCGACACGAAAAAAAAGAAGAACAACGACAGAAAAATATCCCTGAACCTGAACTTACGAGTATCTTCAAACAGACAGAAAAAGAAAATACCTAAGTTATTCAAATTTTACACTTATTTTTAATATTCTTTGTTACCACGTTTTATGCAATAACTTAGCAGTTAAACGTTTCATCATACGTTTGTACACTTTCTTCAAATTATCACTGAAATCTACCACAATACGTCCGTCTTTATGGCACTTTATATGCCAGTGTTATTTTGGCTGTTATGATTAAATCTGAATGATAAGTGGACTAGTTTTTGAGCTGAGTGACCAGCCAATCTATTCTGTAATATCTCACCGTAAAAACTAAGGTGAAGTGAGTGACGGCGTAAAATAAGTCTGCCGAAATCTGAAATAATCGTTTGTCGCTATCTGGACGTTTATGTAAGGTGTCGAGTGAGTGTGATGTGTTCCGTGTTTTCCAAAGTAAACAATTGCCATGATTACGCCGTAAGTAGTTAAATGTGCTGGCAGGGATATAATCTTCAAGTCAAACGTCGCGCGCAGACTAATCTTGCACGCACTCTAGTGGGAATCCCTAGCATCATGTGAAATGATCAAATGACAGCTCACTTCATCCGACTTCTCACAGTGAGATTTTTACAGAACAAACCGGCTGTAAAGTTCTTTGGAAAATATGTGAGGATTAAGTACCTAGGTACAATCTAGGTATATCGCTGTCATCAAATTGTCAAAATATTTTATCTTCATTTATACTGAAGTAACATCGATTCTCGTAACTAACTTCGAGAGAAGTTTTCTAAAAAACTCGATTGCAAGGTACGTGCGATTTCGTTAATAATGCGATTGAGTTGGCTAATTATGATATAGGAATATAAAATCGACTACTGAAAACCATTTATTTATATTGAACTAGCTGCGCCCTTCAGTTTCACCCGCATGAGTCTTGATCCCCTGGGAACATCACATCATGTTCTACCCATGTGACAAATTTAATCCAAATCTACTCAGCCGTTATAGCGTGAAAGTGTAACAAACAAACATACAAAAAAAATGCAATCTGTTCTCTTTATTATATTTGTTAAGACAAAATCTTTGCATGTAAAAGATCTGTGGTGGAAAAGAAAAATATTACCCATGTATTTTTGTGGCCATAAGCTTTTACAATACTAAATCAAAAACAAAGTTATTTGTGTGGTTTTCTATGTTACTCAACCGCAATAATAGACAAGGCATGATACTACGATCTACCGTTACTTCCAATCTATGTTATTTTGATCCAATGTTTGTTTATGGTTGCCATATTTCAAGTGATGATTTTTTTTTTCAGACATTGACATCTCAATTACTCATCTCAGAATATCCCAATTCAACGCTGGAGATCGTTTAAGTTTCCCAAGTAGGGACACCAAATTAAATAGTTACCATTCCGGCTTCTGTTCTTTTTGTCATGTACAACAGTAAAATGTCACGTCAAGCACCCGGCAAGCTAGTACCAATCTTACAACTGCAACAGCCCGATTCAAACCATGTCGGCTCTGAAGTGCGCTATTCGTGGCGCAGTACGTTACCCCTCATCCGAGCTGACAGGTGAATTTGTTACTGCGCACCGACTCGCCTCATGCTCCGAGCCGCCAAAAAGTTTGAATCGGGCTGTACCCAAGTTTACCTTGGCCCTGATATGAACCACACCACTAAAATGATTTTCAGTTTTTAGAATTTGACCACTGACAAACAAATAAGTCTGAATTCGGCGATACGCATTGAGCAAGGTGCAAGCAATCAATGCTATCGCTATATGAGAAGAGACCTGTGACCTGCATCATCTGCCTCGCCTTCCAACTATGTTGGGGTCGGCTTCCAGTCTAACCGGATGCAACTGAATTCCAGTATTTTACGTGGAGCGACTGCCTATCTGACCTCCACAACCCAGTTACTGGGTAATACGATACCCCTAGGTAAGACTGGTTGTCAGACTTTCGGGCTTCTGACTACCCGTAACGACTGTCAAAGATCCACAAATGACAGCCGGGACCAACGGCGAGGCACGGAGGAATCGCGGTATGTAAAGATGGTCACCCATCCACAGACCAACTGCGGTAAGCGTAGCTTAACCTGATCGATCGACCTGTGCGGCTGTTATTATTTAGCCACGGGCCCCTCAAGACCTGTGACCTGCAGTGGAACAATAATAAGCATGGATTCCATTCATCGTTATTATTTATACCTTGGAAGCTATACACGGCTCTTTCATAATGTAGGAATACGATAGTTCAATCATTCCAAAATGAGAAACCTGATTAACCTTTAAAACAGTCTCGACATCAATACTGTAACCTTATTAAAAACTTGTATGGATGTAAAAGACGCTCTTTATAATTGAATACCAGTTTGACATTCGATATCATCTATGTCACAGGTAGTGCGTGACAAGTGACACAGAAGCGAGAGGTTCTAAGTTACAGTAGAGTCGTATCATGTTTTCAACTTGGTTATAGTTTTATACTATAGACGTTAACGTTGGAAATTGCGTAAAATTCGGAACGTCTCTAGGGATACATATACAGGGTCCCATTAAAATAGATGGACAAATTTTAACACAGCGCTCAGTAGGTCTAACCAAAGATATCCAAGCAAAAAAAAAAAAACACTGATAAAAGTGATTTTATTTTGATCCTAAAATAATAAATTGCCGGTACATTAGTGTATTTTCGGTAGCTAGTTATTTTTCTTCCAAGTATCTAATGCGTTTTTCTTATATAATTATATTGTTTTACCATTGTCCTTATTTTGGTGGTCTGAATGATTTCTAAAATTTTGTCCATCTATTTTAATGGGACCTTATATAAGGTGTTAAAAAAAAATAACCTTACAAACTTTAAGAGGTGCTTTCGACCATCAAACTGAACCGCTTCAACTATGGGACCAACTCTGAAATCACAAAAAAAAAATCAGCTGTTCCCTACATTTTGACGACTCGTACGAACATAAATGTAGGGAACAGATGATTTTTTTTTCGCGATTTCAGGTTTGGTCCCATAGTGAAAGTTGTTCAGTTTGATGGTCTAAAGCACCTCTTAAAGTTTGTAAGGTTAATTTTTAACACCTTATATATCAGCGAAATTCGTCTAAGGGCTGTTCATTTATCACGTAAGATAATTTGAGGGGGAAGGGGGTACGTACAAGTCTTATTTTTTTATATGAGCGTGGCAGGGGTCTTGATTGTTCTTACGTAAGATCACAAAAGTAAACAAAATTTAAAAGTTTTTTATATTTTTTGGTACCGTTTCTTTGCAATTTTGATAGACAGGTGATATTAGGTAAGATTGAAAAGGGTCAGAAAGTGGTTAAAATTGTCTTACGTGAGAAATGAAGAGGCCCCTAGTGTGTGCGTAACAGTTGATGACGCACACACTAAGCAAGACTAGCAGGTAAGACAGAATGTTAACACGTTGATCTAGTTCTGCAAAAACAAATGCTTGTTTTTTTTACAATTTACATATTTTTTTTACAACCGTGACTTTCATCAATAAAGCAAAAAATATAGACTCCATCCATTTTACATCGGCACCTATATTTTTTCGGATTTTTAAATAATATTTATAATAAATAATAATATTATATTATTATTAAAAAAAAAGGCAAAGGTCGCTTCGCATACAGAGAAGACACGAGCATTGATCACCACGCTTACTCAAGACGGGTTAGCGATTTTAGACTAATATTAACTACTAGCTACTGCGTGGGGCTTAGCTCAAAATTATTCCACGGAAATTTGCTACTGGTACAAAAAGTATATAATATCAGCTATCTGCCAGTGAGAATACCGTCAAAATCGGTCCAGACGTTTCGGAGATTAGCCGGAACAAACAGACAGACAAAAATAATAACTAAAAACTGATCTTTAGTTATAAGTACCGTATATGGTTTCAAATGCATTTAAAAGCTGTTATTTTGATATTACAGACACTTAATTTTTTTATTTGTATGTGTAAGTGTACCTGAGGTATAAATAAGTCCAGGTTTCCTTACAATGTTTTTCTTCCACCGTTTTCAGTACTTAATGTCTAAGATATACTCAGAATATAATATATGAATTGAAAAAGTCATATTTGTACTTCCCCGGATTTGAACCCAACCTCGTGCACGAGAGGCAAGGCCTTTTTACTACTGGGCAATCAAGACATTCTAGTAATAAGATTTGTATTTTCCCTATATTATTTTCTGTGTACCTTTTTCGACAACCCTAACCTCAAAGAATCTCTAAACCGCAGCAACCAATAGTTTTGATCATAAAACAGTTGAAAACCTGTCCATTCCACAAACCTACTTTAGAGTGTTCACTAAGAGTTAGAAATATTCCACATTATACATTTATTTAGTGAAAGTAAATCATAATTATTGGTTGAATCTCATTTGTCTGATCATCTGAGAAAGTTATCGATCGGCGATAACGATGTTACTTATGAGTATGAAAGTTTTAATTGGAAGAGTTTTATCCGAAAATATCTAATGACCAATGCTTTATAAACATTTTATATTGTTTAACTTAAAAATTCGACTCTTTACGTGACCAGAAGGCTGTCCTGTTTTTTTGGCAAAAGAATCAGCATTGCCATGCAACGTGGCATTGCTGCCAGCCTTTTGGGATCCATCCTATTCACACGTATACAACGTGTAACGTTAGATGCGCAAAACCTGAAAATAGTTTGATCAGAATAACGAGCACAATTGGACGCTGATAAGCAATAATGCGTTAACCCACAAAAAGTTGTTTTCGGAGATTTTGATGTATTCTGATAGTACCTTGCATACTTAATATCTATCAAAAGAGCTTTAAGTCGCATGAGCAAAATAAGTTTGGAAAAACATATTTTTATCATAAAACAAATCATAAATCACATATACAATATTCGTCAATACACCATCAAGCTCCTTAACACAATCAACGTTCATAGTAGCGCTATCTGTTGTCACGTTAAACAAGTTAAGAGACTTAACGCAGTATTGCTAAATGTCATTCAGTGCTTCGCGGCGCACCGCCAACAAGAGAATGCTCGTAAAACTTAAAATAATAATTAATACACTCATTTTTGTTGCTCTGTTACATGAAAAAAAAGATTATTTCAGTGAATTTTACGTAATCCACGATGGAGGCATCAAGGTAAGTCAGTAATTATTTTGTTATACTGAGATTTTTCTTCGCCGATTTTTTTACGTTATGTTGTTAATTATAATTGGAAAGCGACTAATATTTCAAAGGTTAAGGTTCTCTATGTTAAAATAATGTAGTTCAACACTATTAAGTTCATTAATTGGTACTTTTTTTTAACGAATATATATTATAAGACAGTTGATTCATTATTGTTAAATACAAAAAAGTAATTTTCATTGTACTATGGAGCATAACACACTTGCTAAACAGAATTGGACGTTTAAATGAAATGAAACCGCATTTTACGGTACTTAAAATGTTATTGCTGAATGTAGGTTTGTTTTTACAAGAAATAAATTGCATTTTAAGTATCTTATTCTATTATTGAAAAAATCCCGAGAAGGTATTCAAAGTTTTGATAATATACGTATGTAAAATATCAATTGCCGCGAATTTTCTAAAATTGCCGTTTGTTGAATTGTTTAGGTATTATTTTCGGAGACTACCATTATCTTGTACTTAGTTTTTTCTCATTTTGTTGTAGAAAGATGCTAGCACCAAAATCGAGGGGTCAGTTGCTGGTCTCTGTGGCAAATTCTAATTTAAAGGATAATAGTACTCAACCTGATAACCCAGATAGAGCTCAAGATATACCTGCTGAACTGAATGATCACACTAATGTAGATGTAGATCCCTATATCGAAGTACCAAAATCCACATGCAGTGATCTATAACCAATAATTGAAGTAATCAATAATTCGAATGTGAATATTGCACCAGAGTCCGGCGATGTTGATATAATTCCCAGCAGCTGTTTAGATTCAATTGACATTTTATTTTCTTCAATTGATGAAAAGAAACTGAAATATGTGATATATTACTGTAATATGTGAACGTAGGACATCATAATAATGAGGACAAACAAATGGAGATTGATTTCAACGGAGATAATATTTGTAATACCATGAATAAAGAAAAGGCGTCGGAGGGTTATATTTCTACTTGTATTGATAAGAACCAACCGCATACGTCAATTGATGAAGAACAAATTGAAGCCAGGGCTGATATTTTGAACTCCGTTGATCAGAATAGGATCAACATTGAAGACCCTGAGATTTCATACCCGAAACGTACGACGATGATTCTGATGAGCTCAAATTCGTTTATATACACCGGAAGATTATATTTCTGTGATGGAAAACTGTCGTCGCAAGAACAAATTTGTGGTCACTAGGCAGCAGTAAGAAGATTTTAAATCGGTAACACCCTTACAAAATTCTATTAGAAACCGGAAAACTGATATGGATAAACAAAAAATTTCTTGGCTTTCTTTTGGCAACTTTTGAAATAGAAGTACGTCGTGATGAACCATCAAAAATTTTCATGAAATCAAAACTCGGGGAGGAAGCTCAGGTGATCGACATATCAAAAGGGTCGGCAAAAAAAACGGATTTTGCAATTGATCTTCCTGTATTATATCCGAATGGTCGTGAGCTATCAACTGCAAAAGTTCAAGATCTAAAAGAATTGCTTTAAAGCTCATTCCAACAGATGCTAAAACTTTCTATAGTTTCTTGAAGAATGTTGCATCGCATGATTTTGTAGATGATGCTGATGGCTTGGGTAATACCATTGATTTTGATATTGAAAATAATTTAATAGCAAATTGAACAATATGTTTTTTTTTGCATTGAATTAAACAATACTTAAGTAAGTTTAAGATAGTTATTAAGGATATGTGATTCTACGAGGCTGAATAACATGATATATACTTAAATTATAGATATTTACTAAATAAAAACGAAAAAAAAAAAAAAAAACACTGTTGAGATATCCTATTTTTTGCTAAAGAAAGACTTTTTTTGTTTGGTTTGAATTATTTTTGTAAGTTACATTTTTATTTTATATGAATACTTAAAATGTTCCTGAAGATTTCAAAAGGCTAAGGTAACGAAGAGTTTTATTACAATATTAGCCATTTAATTAAAAGTGTTAATTTTAAGAAATATACACAAAAATAAAACTGATTTTTAAAGACTTGATTTGAAGACTGATTACTATAAGTTTTAATATTTTTAATGTTAACTTAATCTAAGTAATATATGAATTTTGAAGAATTTATGGAAAATACTAAGGTTAGTTTTGTTGTTTTTTAATAAAGACAAAAAAATGCTAAGACTTTTACTTAAAACCTTTTTTTTCTTTACCGTCTAAGCGAGAACATCCTTTTATCAATAATCTTTTATGTGCCTTAACATATTCTTTTCATCATAAGGGCTCTGAATCAGCATTAAGCAAAATAGTGTTAAGTACCTTAACGTCCTTTTATCAGCATGTTTAACATTTTTCAACAAACATTTATGTCATTTTTAGAGAATATTACCCAGCTTTTCTCCTTTTAAGTTAGTAATCTATTATTCAATTAATTATTTATTTTATTTGATACAGAAAAAGTCCGGTAAATATACATTTTTTTTAACAAAATAATTAAAAACTGTTAATACATCTTTAGACTCCATTTTCTCAAAATGTAGTATGTGTGGGTTGAAACATTATTGCTTATCAGCGTCCAATTAATTGAACCACTTTTTAAAATAGGTCACATTTTCCAAGAAATCTTCATTAAAAACGTTGCCGTGTCTATTTATTAATAGGTCAAGCAAGCCAATGTCAGCGCGGCGCAGCGGCCCGGTGACGACTCCTCCCTCGGTAAAGCGTCGTCGCAGACGCAAGAAACGATCAGAATGGCCAGTAAAACTAAAACAGCACATAAAACCCTTACAATTTTTTTAATGAGTTATTTTTATCTGAAATAGGTCAATTGAATTAAAAATCAGTTGGCGTGTCTGAGGTTTTGCGCATTTAACGTTACACGTTGTATTTTTGTCATTAAATTGTTAATTAACTATGTATAAGATGCCATGGCTGATTACTGTTAACCTAAGACACAGGCTCACCTACCTTTTACCTATTATTATTATTATTGACAGCCGTGCGGACGAATTTGTTGATGCCCTTTGATTATTTCGCCTCCTTTTTATATACCTGTACGTAATTATTATTTTAAGACTGTTAGCTTTTTAAATTATGGACCTTAAAGTTTCTAGTATTTCAAATTTTACTTCAGAAAACTTAATTTTACCTTAAACTTATTACGGTTTAGGCCCCAATTTTACTCCATCTGAAATAAGCTTGATTAAATTAAATTAGTTTGAATGTGCTCGTTTTAGTATGTATATCTACCTATATGGCCCGAAGAATTATTAACTACCTACGTACATGTATAATATAACAAGAAATAAAACAAGTTCTTCATTAAATTATCAATTAATACTAACAAAACGATATTCAAATTGAAACACACACGTTCAGCAACATACTACATAACTACAGATCTTCACAAATCATCTATCTAATTGCAATCGATAGATCGATTAGTCGCGACGGCAACCAGTTGCGACCGAGACCATGCGCGGTCGTCGCCGGTCGCAACTCGCAGGAAGCGTTCACAACCGTGTAATCAATTCTTCCTATGCCGTGTGCAAGAACAAGCAAGCGCGCGTATGTAATTAGATTATACGCTGTGCAGGCGCCGAGTAAATATTATACAGTAGTTTAACTTTAATTAATCCTTGGTATTTCTATTTTGTGGGCTGAGACCTGCGGAGTTGCGTAACACACTTAGGGCTCTTTCCCACGGCAAGAACCCGTTTTTTGCGGGTACGGTTTTTTGCCGGATCCCATTTAGTAGTATGCGTGTTTAAATATACATATTCACACAGGCATCACTTACGGCTTACACCACTAAACGGGATCCTGCAAAAAACCGTAGCTGCAAAAAATGGGATCTTGCCGTGGGTAAGGGCCCTAACAGTAGCAATGGCTGTCTTTTTGACAGTACAAAAACATTCATTGCGTTATTTACGTTATTGAGCAGACAAAATTTCCTAACATATGAAGCGATGGATTAGCAATATCCTCCAAAATTATTTAGATGGTGATTAAAAATTTGTTACGCAAGTACGGCGCTGACTTGGGCTTGGCTAAGTGAATTTAGGTAACTACTGAGTTACGGTGAAGAATAACGAGTTTGATTGATCTGAGAGGTCTTGTCAATATTTCAATGGTGGCCTGATTTAGTAGGTTATTTAACAGTTTATTTTAAGAGCTTATGAGAAGATTGGTCTCGTCACAGATTTTGTAGCATTTCGTATGAAATTCTCCGGCGTACCCGATATGGCATGTGAGGCCGCTCCCAGATCCGGTCAAAATGAAAGTCAATGCCTACAGCAAAATTCTAAAAAAGTATAGAGCTGTTTACATCATCACTTCAATACTTAAATATTTTGTTAAGGATAAGGTTTAGGCAAGCACTTACATCTTTCTACATATTGATTTAACACCGTTTCTATGTAAGCAGACGTCATCTATCACAATCTACGAATATTTATTACACAGCAATAGGTATATGATAGATATCCACAATAGTAGACAATCATTGTAATCAAAACCTTATGCCAACGACATAAAGTCTAATTACGCACGCTCGTGATTTGCAACCGCTATGCCTGACAGCAAGAGTCGCGCTTGTCATTTGTTTAGTAATCGATGTCAAATTCATGTAATCACGTGTCAATATTCATTTACTTATGCAATCTATACCGTCTGTATAGAGTTGCTATTACCAATCATCCTTTAGGTGTGGTATGATTCGATTGTTGAATGGATGAAGCAGTTAGTGGAGTTAATGATGGACTCACGAAAAATAATTGATTGATTGAGGGTATTGTTTATTGTGTTTGTGAATAGAAATGATTGAGTCTTCGTTGATTCTTTTACCTGCGTCTATTAATATCAATTTGTATTAAATTAATATTAATTTTCGCGCCTCGTTGGTCTCGTGGTCACAAGTGCTACTGCTGAACTTGAGGTCCTGGGTTCAATCTGGGTTGGGGGAATTCCCCAAAGTGTTATTGGGATTTTCCATTAAGAATTTCTCAGTAGCAACCCGGAGTTTGGAATTGTGCTCGGTTGATGGCAGTAGAAAGGCCCCCTATTACATGGGACTATATCGTATCTGGTGAAATGTGGGGGTACTGCACAACCCTTCAGGGATTATAGGCATGATGCTATGTTATATTAAGTTTCGTAACTCGTTTACCTAAAATGTCAGAATATATTTGAAAACCCAATAAAACCTACATAGAATATATCTGGAACAAACCGCCCATTGTGTCACCCTTTGTAAAATTTCTATATTTATGTGTGTAATTTATATGGTGTTCATAATAAAGAGTATTCTATTCTATTCTAGATTAAAAATATTGATTTACTGCTTACTGGTACTGTGGCTACCAACATGCTAACATAGTATGGCCAACAAGCTTTACTCTTGTTAAAAAAACGTGCACTTCTCGTTAATCATAATTAGGCATGCCGAGCTAAAATTACTGAATTAAAACTATCAATGTTGCAGATATGGTCTATTTGTAGAACGGGGGGATTGTGTGCCGCCTCAGTGGGTAGATATCACTTTCTTATGTGGACTGTGTACTCGTGTGTATGTGGTCTGTGATTAGAGTAGGCTGGTTTTTCAAATTATCTAGTAAGTACGTTAGTTGGTACACAGTATGGAAACCACATATATGCAATAAATTATACCACTTATTTGTTATGGCATTATCTGAGGATTTAAAAAAATTAACGAAAAAAAACAGCTGCTCCCTACTTTTTGGCGAGTTATGCGAACATAAATGTAGGGCATTGTTTCCCAACCTGTGGTCCGCGGACCCCTGGGGGTCCGCGAGTATATGTATGGGGGTCCACGGTGTCATCTCTGGACCATACATAGGTAATAATAAACAGTTATGAGTACCTATTTTGTATCTGTAATAACTAAAATAAATACCTAATCCGATTTTTTTTTGCTTTTTTAATTTTATTATGGGGGTCCGTGAAAACTGTGCTTGATTTCCTAGGGGTCTGTGGCTGAAAAAGGTTGAGAAACGCTGATGTAGGGAATTTTTTCGTATATCGTCCGAAAATACGATAACAAGTATGTGGTATAATTTATTGCATATTTATTTATTTATTTTATTTAAACTTCTCGCACAAAAGGTACAAAGGCGGACTTAATGCCTTAGGCATTCTCTACCAGTCAACCAAGGGTGGTGAAGAGATAAGATGGCAGGTGCTTTGGTTGACACGACGATGATAAAAATAAAAAAAAATAAAACACTAGACAAATACATAAATAGGTTATAAACACATACATACGATTTACTATAATATATATTTATATATATTTAAAATATATAAATATTTATGTGTATATATATATCTATAATATATAAATTCAAAGAAGAGAGGTGTTGAGATGACTCTACACTATTTATTTTGAAAATAACTCTGCAATTTCCGCTTAAATGCATACCGACTAGTGGCCGTCCTGATATCAAGAGGAAGCGCATTCCAAAGAAGAATGGACTGAATATGAAAGGAAGAATGAACAAAGTCAGAAGTATGAGAAGGACAAAGTAGGAGAAGGTTGTTAGAAGAACGCAGATTCTTAGCATGAGAAGAACATAGATATTGGAAGTGAGACACGAGATAAGAAGGAGGAGTAGGAGAGTTGAGAAGGGAGAAAAGCGTGGTCAAAGCGCGCAAATTTCTTCTTTGGCGAATGGACATCCATTTGAGCTCAGACCTATAACTCGACACATGGTCATATTTCCTAAGATTGAATATGAACCGGATACCATTGTTGAGCAATCTGTCAAGCTTATCCAATAAAACCGCATTCAAGTCAAAGTAGCACACGTCACCATAGTCGATTATAGGGAAAATCAAAGTCTGCACAAGCGTCGTTTTCGTTTTAGCGGGCAAAAAGTTTCTCAGACGATACAGGGATCGCAGAGTACCATTGACCCTTTGACAAACACTAGCGACCTGGCGTTGCCAGCTAAGTGTCGAGTCAAGATGCAAACCGAGATCTTTCACAGTAGGGGTGATGGGTATGACGGTACCATTGAAAATAAGGGGAGGAAGAGAGCTAAGCGTCACTCTACCCATCATGCGTGAGCTACCAATTACAATGGCCTGACACTTTGAGGGGTTTACTGACACCCCGAAACTATCAGACCACTTCTTGATAGCATCTAAGTCTCGGTTTACATCTGCTATAGCGTCCGATAAACCTTCTACCCGCTCAGCTGAATACAACTGAAGATCATCAGCATACAGATGATACGAACACCGAAGACATTGAGTTATAAAATTGATGAAGATGGAGAATAACAATGGAGAAAGAATACCGCCTTGTGGCACACCAGCATCCAGGTCACGCCAACTCGACGAGCTATCATCAAGGCGGACGGACTGCTGACGTCCCCGAAGATAAGAAGTGAACCATTCCAGAGCCTCGGACGAAACCATAAGGTGAGAAAGGATAGAAAGGAGAATATCGTGGCTGACGGCGTTAAAGGCATTAGAGAAATCGATTAATACCAAAACGGTAACTTTGGTATCCTCCATCGCTTCTCTAATGTCACCAGTCACTTTAAGGAGAGCGGTGGCAGTACTGTGCCCAGGCCTGAACCCGGACTGAAAGGAGCTAACGAGGTTGTTCCGATGAACAAACCCCGTAAACTGCTTGTATACGCAGGCCTCAAGCACTTTAGACAGGAACGGGAGAATGGAAATGGGTCGGAAGTGACTTGGTAGGGAGGGATTTGAAATTTTAGGAAGTGGGCGGACATAGGCCATACGCCATAGGGATGGAAATTGTCCGGAATCAAGGGAAAAGTTAATAATGTGGGTAATCGGAGGGAGAAGGCTATCAAGGAGGGCATATATGTATGTGGTTTCCATATTTTATAGATTTGAGTAAGTTTGTCATAGCTGCACTCTGTCCATATTACCATGTCACATGTGTGACCATAACTTCGAAGACATGTGACATCTAAGCAACCAGGAATGGGCGCGCGTGGTGAATTACGACCCACCCCCTCTCATAGTGAGGAGGGCTGTGTTCCAGCAGTGGAAACATTATAAAGCTGATTATGCAATCTGTCTTTTACGTTTCCATTATTTTTTTAAATATCTTTGGCATTGTATTTTGTATTCATTAAATAGAATTTGCCAGTCCTATATCCAACAGGAGACGATTATTGGTTGGAATGATCGTGTATTCCCGCTATCCCTACGGAAATGATCTTGATAAGTAGTTTTAATTTCACAAAAAAATGCAAGTAGGTATCTGAAATACAAAAACGTAGTTTTTTTATTCAGAAAAAAAAGAGAATTCAAATTAATATTTTATATTTTTGTTTGTAAGTTCAATTTGTTTTTTTAACATATAAATAATCCTAGTCTGAATGACTAGGTTTCTTTTATTAAATCCATCACCAAAAACGCGGCAGACTGAAGCAAGCTCGAGAACGTAAAGCAATCTTACCTACAGAACATTCAAATACAATTAATATACAATTTTTGATCTCGCTCGAAAGTCCACACGAAAAGTCAAGGCCGCTGAACAAAGACAACAACAAGGAATGCAGGTGGACGTCTGATTAAAGCAGGATTTTTATTTTTATTATTTAACTAGTGACTCGCTCTTGCACGCACGGTTTTTACGACTTGACAAAACATCGATATTATGCAGATGTATGCAGGTTTATAATATCAATGTTACAATAACAGCCAATGAAATGAATAGGAAGTTGAAAAATGAAATGGCTCAGTTATATATTCAATACACTGATGCCACAGAAGCCCGGGATAGGCTCCAGGTTGTTGTGGACGGGTTCAGCCAGTGTAGCATAGAGTATGAACAAGCTCTTAGCCAGAAACACTTATTACAACAGCAGCTACATGAGGCTCAAAGTCAGATTACACAACTTGAGACTAAAAATCATAACATCACCGCCTCGCTGAATCAAAGTCTGTTCAATGAGCTGGTGTCTACTGCCCCGTCAATGGTTTCTGCCATAAACCCCACTTACACTATTGATTTGACAGGTGACGATGAATCAAAATCATGTAATTCAGTGAGGGTAGTCACTAGTAAAAATAAACTTAAAAAATACATAAAAATTAATAAATACATTGTTAAAACGCAAAAAATGGTAAAAAGACAAAAGTTCTTTATCAAAAATGTTAAACTTAACAGGGAAAGGTTAAATTTACGTAAACAGTTAGATATGTATTCCTTTAATTTGGAGCAAAGTACTAGGAAATACGACATTGACACACAGGACTTGCAATCTCAACTGGACCATCTACAGGAGAAACTAAGATCAATGACTAACAAATATAATACCTCTGAAGATCTGATGAGGGAATATGTGTTGGCAATGAATGAGCTGGTGAACTCACAAACTAACAGCTGTGATCGCTGTCAAATACCATCCCATGGGCCTACACCGGAGCATTCATTGTCTACATGCAATACCACATTACCGGATCCCTGTGTTGATTTGCCAATTCCTTCAATTCCTTCTGTTAATAGCTCCTTCATACCGTGTAAACAAATTGTAAACAATGATATTGTAATATTTTGTGATGAGATTGGAAAGGACTTAGGTCACTTGTTGACAGATGAATATCCAGGACACTCTGTAATAAATTACTGTATGCCTGGTTGTTCTTTATTTGATATTATGAAAGAAATTATTAAATGTAACTTTAAGCAGGAAACAACTTTATTAATTTTTATGGGAAATAGGGGAAATTTAAATAAAGGAGAATTGCTCCAATATCATAGAACATTGTGCAACCTTAGTTTAAGAAAAATTGTGTTATTTACATTCCCTTATAGTAACAGTTTGCCACAGGAAGAAAATAGGTTAAGATATGATATAAACATGACATTGCATAATTTAACTTACAATGATAAGCTAATCCATTTAATTGACACAAACTATTATATTAATAGTAATTTATATTTGACAAAAGATAGATACAATCGTGTTATGTACTATCTTTCTACCTATCTCAAAAGACAGATAGCTATGTCGCTATCATATTTTTTTTCTATTTCAGCCAAAACTTTGGCTAAACAAATTGCTCCTTTTGAGCAATGCAAAGACATTTTAAACTGTTCTGTCAATAATTTGCTCAAAATTAATGACATTAATCATCATTTAAATTAGAAATTAGGACAATAGAGGCAACCTCTAGCAAAAATGGAACTAAGGCAATTAATAACTCAAATGAAAGTGTAAAAAAATTAAACAGTATCAATCTGGTGCATCAGAACATTCAAGGTTTTTTAAACAAAGACTTAGAAGTAGAATTATTCCTGAATTGTTATAATGTAGATATTCTTTGTATGACAGAACATTGGCTTAAAAGCCACCAGTTCATGTTCAATTTTAGTAATCACCAGGTTGGTAGTTCATTCAGCAGAGTAAATGCTATACATGGTGGCTCATTAATTTTAGTACATAACCAGCTTAAATTTAAGGACCGAAAGGACATTGTGAGCCTCTCTGTTGAGCGGACAATTGAAATAGCCTGTATAGAATTGGAGCAGTTCATTATATTAAGTGTATACAGACCTCCTTCAGGATTGTATGATTGTTTTGAAAAGGTTATGGATGAAGTGTTGCACAAAATCTGTAATACAAACAAGTCCATCATCACTTGCGGTGATTTCAATGTTAATTTGTTAGAAAATTCTGGGTTAAGTACTAAAATCATAAGTTTGTTTCAGTCATACAATCTTGTTAACCTATTTTTGGAGCCCTCTAGAATAACTCCTACTAGTGCCACATGCCTAGATAACATTTATACAGATATTATACCAAACCACAAAGAAATGATTAATTTAATAGACTCAGATCATTGCGGACAGCTGATCACTATTACAAATCAAAACAAAAAAGTTATTAAAAAAGATATCACTGTTAACCCAAAAACAACTAAACGCTTAGAAACATTTAAAACTAAACTCTTAAGTAAATTACCACTTCTGTTGACTAATGATGACCCTAACAAACAATATAATGATTTTTTTAATATGTATTGCACACAATTTGATAAAACATTCATTCCAAAGACATTATCAGTCAATAGTAACGCTTCCTTCAGTGACTGGGCCACCATTGGTATACATAAAAGTAGAAAAAGACTTTATGAATTATATGATGAACGAATTTGTATAAACACTGCTGAATTTAATTTATATGTTAAAAATTATTCTAAAATATTTAAAACAGTCTGTAGTATGGCCAAGTCACGTTATTTGAGTTCAAAAATTAAAAATAGTAATAACATTATTAAAATGACTTGGAATGTCATTAATAGCGAAACAGGAAGGTCATGCAACCGAAGTAGTGACTACAGCCTTGCTATTGATGACAATGTAATTAGATCAGATTCCCAGGTTGCCGCGGCCTTTGAAAATTTCTTTGCAGAGATTCCTGTGTCAACCACTAAATCTCTAAGCTCATCACCCACTGCTGCAGAGTCTTTACTTAAGGAAAACGTTCCAGTTTGTGATTCGGAATTTCACTTCGAATTTGTCACTTGTACAGATATAATTAAAACTTTTCACATGTTAAATGTTAAAAAGACTGCAGATCTATGGGGTAATTCTGTGGATGTTGCTAAGACAATTATAAACATTGTAGCACCTACTTTAGCTGTTATATTTAATAATTGTATTCAATGTGGTGAGTTTCCTGATCTTATGAAACACAGTAAAATAATACCGTTGTTTAAATCAGGTAGTACATCAGACCCTACTAATTATAGACCTATTTCCGTACTACCCACCTTTAGTAAAATTTATGAAAAACTTATTTTAAATCAATTGCAAAGATTTTTCAATAACAATAAATTACTGAATAATAAACAGTTCGGTTTTACAAGGGGTCGTTCAACTACCGATGCCGGAGTTGAACTTTTAGGACATATTTATAATGCATGGGAGGACAAATGCGATGCTTTGGGCATCTTTTGTGATTTGTCCAAGGCATTCGATTGTGTTCTTCATGAAACCTTAATCAGGAAACTTCATCACTACGGAATCCGGAACGCCTCTCTGGATCTTCTCACTTCCTACTTAAGTGATAGGATTCAGAGAGTTGATGTTAACGGGAAAAGGTTACCCGGATCTGTAGTAAGAATGGGGGTCCCACAGGGCTCAATACTTGGACCATTTTTATTTATTGTTTATATCAATGACTTGCCTTACCTCATAAAGGATGAACATGATATAGTGTTATTTGCAGATGACACTTCACTTTTATTTAAACTCAAACGTCAACAGCTGGTTACTGACAGTATAAATAGTGCCCTCGCAAAAGTAGTTAACTGGTTTAATATTAATAATTTACTTCTTAACGAAAAAAAAACCAAATGTATTAAGTTTACGATACCAAATGTTAGACAAGTAGAAACTAGTGTTCTCATAAAGGGTGAAGAGTTAAAACCCGAAAATACCACAGTATTCTTAGGCATAACTTTGGATGCCAAGCTTCAATGGGGCCCCCATATAGATAAATTGTCAAAAAAGCTTAGCTCTGCAGCATACGCCGTTAGGAAAATTCGTGACTTAACTGATTTAGAGACAGCCCGTTTAGTTTACTTTAGTTATTTTCATAGTGTGATGTCATACGGTATTCTGTTGTGGGGAAATGCCGCCGAAATTCAGATAATTTTTGTTTTACAAAAAAGGGCAATTCGTTCCATTTATAAATTAAGTCCCAGACACTCCCTCAGAGACAAATTTAAAGAGATTAATATAATGACTGTGCCTTCTCAGTACATTTATGATAATCTTTTGTATGCACATAAAAATATTAATCTGTTTAAAAAATACAGTGATATCCATAATATAAATACTAGGAACAAACACAAATATGTTGTTCCTACAACAAGGCTCAAGAAAATAGGTGGCTCGTTTAGATGCCAATGTATACGTTTTTATAATAAACTTCCTAGCCACATTCAAGAACTAAGCATTAATAAATTCAAATCTTTTATAAAGCTAAAACTATGCCAGAAAGCCTATTATACTGTAAAAGACTATATTGAGGACAAAAACGCTTGGGATTGAGCTGCTCCAATAGGTCTAGACAGTGAATGTTGTTTATTTTTTATTTTGCTGATTTATACTTTTGTTATTTTTTTTCTTTCTAAATATCTATTTATGACATGACATGAACATTTACTGTTTAAAGTCTTATATTATTTTAATTATTGTGAATGTGAGGACTATGTGGGTCATTGTTTCCGTTTTAATCATGGTCTGGCAGTTTGAGTGGTTTATGCGGTCTACACAAATGTTCTGTCCTTGGTATTGCTCGTCGAATCGTTGAGCTCCTTAAGTTCTGAGTTGAGCTGCACGTTTACTGACGAATGCGTGCACTCACTGCACAGGTCCACTCAATCTGTGTGGTTCTTCCCTCAAAATACCACTTCAGACACCAATCTACATGGTCCTCAAAGATCAAAGATGATGTCCGGATTTTTATATACACATTGACATTGATGAATTTTATATAAACAATGACATGGATATTTACTTTGTATAGTATCTTATTTTTTATTATTATTATTGTGAGTGTGAAGACTATGTGGGTCATTTCTTTTTTCTTTTTTCTTCTTAGTTAGTTTTAATCATGGTCTGGCAGTTTGAGTAATTTATGCGGCCTACCCAAATGTCCTTTCATTGGTATTGTTCGTCGAATCGTAAGGCTCCTCAAGTTTGAGTTGAGCTACACAATTTTTGACAAATGCGTGCACTGACTGGACAGGTCCGCTCAATCTGTGTGGTTCTTTACTCAAAAGACCATTTCAGACACCAATCTGCATGGTCTTCACATGATCTGACCAAGATTATGTCTGGACTTTAAAAGAGACTGTGACCTCTGAGTTTGTTTCGGCCTTTCTTCTCAGAGTAGTCAGATAGGAAACGCCGACCTCATCTAGTTTAAAAAATATGATTGACATGTAAAAGTGTTTGTACAAACCTACTTACAGAAAATAAATCATTTATCATTTATCATTTATAGCCTTTAATGTTATCACTGCTGGGACACAAGTCTCCTACCTTGGCATCTGCCTGGCATTTTCCTAAACACATATGTCGGGGTCGACTTCCTTGGCCTCCCCAGTTACCGGGTACTGTTTGTTGTCCGTAAATAAATAAATGAATAAATATTATAAATAATAAACTCTCACAATTTTGGTACACAGATACGAAAAGTGACTTTTTTTGCAATAATTATGTTAATATAGCTTTATACTGAGGTGGAGGGAACTTGATTGCCTAGTGGCGCTATTATCAGGCTTTTTAGTATTGGCTTTTATTATTTTAAGAAGATATTAAAAATATGACTACAATCTAAGATATTAAAAATTGCACTGAGGAAACGAATTAATTCTTAAAGATTGCGGAAGTCAAACAATAGTTAATTGTAAGATACAATCAAGTATGAGGTTCCATATTACGTGGTCTTGAAGCATAGAATCGGATTTCAAAAGAATCAAATCGTTAGCAATACGAACATAAGAAATGCATTGAATAAAAGCGAAGATTCATTCATCTTGTGGCGCAAATGACAGGTGTCAATAGAGATCTAGGTCGGTGGAGAAAGATGTAGGCGCTAAAGTAACTTGTTACTTCGAATAAGAACTAGATATCCTTACGTCGATAATATTGCAGCCTTCGATTATAATAAAATCATATTTTATAATAATGGTTGGCGATTCTTGTTAGGTAAGCTTCTTGAGTTCGGTAACAATAGAAAAAGTAATCGTGTCTCATTAGTGACAGTTGAGCTCTTAATTAAAAAAAATATATTTATAATATAATTTATTATATTTTATAACATTATCGACTTTTTTTTGCACATTTTGTACATTGCTACAGAATTTTGACATGATTGCTAGGAAACTTGCACAGTTTTAGTAGACCTAATTATTAATTTATTACTAAGAAAGAGTTTTTTAGTAGTCTGAGGTGTTCTTGAAAGAGTATCATTTTATTTCAAACTAGCTATGCCCCGCGGTTTCACCCGCATAAGTCTCGATCTCGTGGGAATATCGAGATTAAAAGTATCGTATAACCTAATTCAGGTCATTAAGCAGTCGACAACCTCATAGGTTGAACTGCGAGATGCCATTTATAACAAAATAAAATAAAAAATAATTCAGGTCATGGTCTACCTATGTTCCAAATTTCATGCAAATGCGTTCAGCCGTTTTAGCGTGAACGTATAACAAAAAAAAAACATACAAAAAATCTAATCTGTTCTCTTTATAATATTAGTTGAGATGAAACATCTATTGACACAATGTTTGCCACACAAGGTCTATAATGATTTAAAACTAGCTTAACCTTTTCGCATTAAAACCCTCCTTGAGCTTACACTGAAAACTCCAAATTAGAGTACATTAAGTCACTGGCAAGGGCAGAAGCCATATTAGCTCCAACTAATAATACATCATATCCAATTTTTATTGCTCTTAAAGAATCGTGAATACAATCATCACTGAACTTATTATCCCTAATTACTGAATGGTTTAAAAACAAACAGTTAATAATAACTAGTTTAATGAAGCGAGTAGTGAATGCAAGTAAAGCCAAGGCTAAAAATTGTAGCACACGGAAGGCGGTATGAGGAAGTTTCAACTTGATATGTGAGTGTATTTTGGTCCAATATTTTGAACTGGATAAAGGTCGGATCTAAGTCAAATTCGTTATTTGTGATTATTAAATTATACACGGTGTTGGTTATATCGTTAATTGTATAGAATACTAGTTTTTTTTTTAATCAAGTGTATAATCGGTAGCGGTCTATTATTTCCTATGATATCAAAGACTGAAAAGCGGTCAGTTCGTAAGTCGGGCATGACCCAAACATATTTTTCCGAATACCTAATTTAGACTCTTGATATAATACCTACATATTATTGTCCCACTGCAGGACAAACGCCTCTTCTCATACAGAGAAGACACGAGCATTGATCACCGTGCTTGTTCAAGACATTTCCGTTTCAGACTTATATTAATTATAACACTAGGTTTCCTCACGATGTTTTTCCATCACCGATGTCAGTAAAGTCCAAGTAAACTCAAAAATATATACGTAAGCATTTTAAAATTCAACGATTAAAGATTATTCTGGAAGCCGATCCCGACATAGTTGGGGAAATACTAGGCAGACTATGAAAGATCATTCTCGAAGCTCATAACGGACCTAATCATCTGAATTGCACAAAAGCACACCTGTCAAAAATGTAGGACAATGTCACAGAGTTTGACGAAATGAATAATAATTGAATTATGACCAAGAAAAGTATATTACATTGTCCAATTGTCTACAGTTTTAGATTATAGAGGTCAAAACTACGTCAAATGTAGCACGGATAATTTGCACCGTTATACGAATGAAAGGTTCACGAGTTGCAATTTGCGTCTATGAGTCGGTGCAGGTAAGAGTCGGAATGCAATTACAAGAAACCCAACTGAGTATAGCCATTTAAATTTATAGATCTTAATACATTAGTAAGAGCAGTATTTGACTAAATAGAAGATGTAGAATGAGATGATCATGATGACGAATAAATTTTTGGGGAAGACCCAGAAGTAGGGCAGTTAATAGATCGACAAATGATGTCTAATTTGAATAAGAACGAACTACCAAATAAGAAATGTCGATAACCGTAGAGATAGACCAAGATAGACGAAACAAAGAACATTTAAATAATCACTGTTACCGATTGGGAGGATAGAAATAGGTAAAAAGATTATTCAGATCTATAGTTAACCATAACTTTGGAATAGGGATGTAACCGGGCAACAACGTCCACTGGCAATAAAATTGATAAAATTATTACATACATTCTTGCATAAAGTATACCGCTTGTGGCTAACCACTATTAGTTACGGCTATACTTGTTTCGTTATTGCATTTAAATCAATGAGGTGAAATGCTATCTTAACATCGTTTATCGAGGATTTAATTTATAAATCTACTGGCTACGCCTGCAGTTTCACCAACATATCTCGATCCCGTCGGAATATCGGGATAAAAAGTATCTTTTGTCCTAATCCACGTCATGGTCTAGATACCCATTTATATACAACGTGTAACGTTAAATGCGCAAAACCTCAGACACCCCAACTGATTTTTAAATCAATTGACCTATTTCAGAGAGAAAATAAGTCATTAAAAAAATTGAAAATGTTTTATGTGCTGTTTTAGTTTTACTGGCCATTCTGATCGTTTCTTGCGTCTGCGACGACGCTTTACCGAGGGAGGAGTCGTCACCGGGCCGCTGCGCCGCGCTGACATTGGCTTGCTTGACCTATTAACCTTCAAGCGGGCGCGCCGTCATTTGTAACGCCAGCGGTCGCGCGTAACCTAAAAGACCTATAGGATATTTCAGAGATTTAAAACACGAATTAATTAATATTTTTTGTATTTATCACATTATCATTATATTAGGACATAAACAAAATTATAAAATCAAAATAATATTCTAATTTTCTTTGGATTTGTAAGCAATTTGGCATCATAAATGTATCGAAAATCGATCGAATCGCGGTCGATTCGACGCCGCGCGACTGCTTGACGGTTAATAAGCAGACACGGCAACGTTTTTAATGAAGATTTTTTTGAAAAATGTGACCTATATTAAAAAGTGGTTCAATTAATTCTGCTCGTTATTCTGATCAAACTATTTTCATGTTTTGCGCATTTAACGTTACATGTTGTATACTCAGCCGTTTAAGCGTGAAAGTGAACAATAAAACATACAAAAATCAAACCTTTTCTCTTTTAATATTAGTTCAGACAAAACCTTTGGAATAAAAAGATCTATGGCACACGTAAAAGGAATATATAATAATAGGAGCTTTTACAAATTTTGATTTAAAAAACTTTTTATTTTTGATAATATTTAACTCGTTAAATTCTGAAACATCGACCAACCCGCACAGGGCCCGCGTGGTGGATTACGGCCCACTCCCTGTCACCAAGAGGCCTGTGTCCCAGCAGTGGGTATATTAAGCTGATTATGCTTATGATGAATTTTGGCAAAATTGTGTTCTATTTTTATCCCAAACCGCTCTGGTCCAACAGGGTAATTGCGTAACACACTATCAGTAGCAATGGGTTTCATTTTGACAGTTCAACATCATTCATTGCGTTATTTACGTTATTGAGCAGACACATTTTTCGAACATTATGGAGTAATGAATTGGCAATATGCTTCAAAATGATTCAAATTGAGAGTAATAGTGTGTTACGCAATTAGGGTACAGCAGTGCTATTCTGTAAAAAAATCACCGTGAGAACTTAGGTGAAGTGAGCGGGAAGTGAGCTGTCATTAGGGATTAACACTAATGACACTGCTCACTTCAAGCTCACTTTACTTATGATTTCACGGTGAGATTTTTTACAGAATCGACCGGCAGGAATATATAGTATGTTTCTAAAAAAAACAGAGTTAAAAATGTAGTAACAAGCTAGACGTTAACAAAGCAAGTCGCATTTACGCCTGAATAGCTTTAGCGACAGTTATTTACAAAATAACCAGAAAGATTAAATTTAGTGTTCTTATTTGTATTTTTTTTTCACGGTTATTAATTAGCCTTGCTGATAAAAGGCGAAGCGAATGTACTTTGAAAATAAATTGATTTCAAAAATTTGTTTTTGTACGAATTTTTCCACTCATGCCTGAACTAAGTGCTATTGTGCAAATAGGTTGTAATACTTCTTGTAATTTCAGAGAAATCTTTATCTTGTCTATCTTTATCTATAAAAAATAAAGCCGAAGAGTTCGTTTGTTTGTTTGAACGCGCTAATTTAACATCACGCTAGGACCCTTAGGAGTGTAGCAAAAAGAAAAAAGTCAGAGAGGCTAAACGAAAACGAAGTAATAGTGCAGGCAGGTGACGCGATTAGAGATGGGCATATACCCGGTAAATTCCCAGACTTTGGGTAAATACCCATTTTTACCTTCCCAATTTTAATTTATGTCAGGTAAACGGTGTGGGTCGGGTGAAAAATAAATTTCATGCGGACGAAATCGCAGGCAGAAGCTAGTACAATGATAAAACGTATTGTTTTTTTCGGAAAGCTAATATTTTCATTTCAGATATAAAACATTTTAATATCATTCATAATGTTACGAGTTATCATTAATGTTTTGATTTCACTGTCTTTCAATTCATTACCTGTTGATCAAAATCCTACTCATCTAAATCATCATCTACATACACATCAGCCAATAACAATCAACCTTTACTAACAATAGCTTCAGTTATCGTCATAAACAATTTTTCCTAACTTTCTACCCGTTCAATAGAATCGCTTAGAAAACTAGAAGTCACACTTCCGACACACTTAGAGCCAGACGTGAGACCCCAGCTGTAGGAAACGACAATTTTACCTTAATTAAAACTGGTAGAAAAGCGGAAGATGGTCTGAGGGCAATTATAGCCGTGGAAATCAGTTGAGATGATAACTGATACAGATTTGTAGGAAAAACGTGTTAAAAGACGTTTAGTAGTCACGTTTATTTCTATCGAGTTCTTCGCACCAGAGTTAATTATATACCTAGGCTTGAGTCTATTAATGTGCTACATTATTATTGCATAATATTAAGAGCTTCACAGGTTGGAAAATTTATATTCAAATGTAGTGCTTTCGTTAAGTAGGCGTAGAATTAAACTCTACTGTGATATATGTATTTTTTGTTGTTTTGGTAAGTTAATTTGAAGTAACGGCGGATCTATTCTTAAGGATTCTTCCCGTAAAAACTTAGATGAAGTGAGCTGTCAATAGTGTCAATCCCTAGCATCAGATAGAATGACAGCTCACTTCACCTAAGTTTTCACCCTGAGATTTTTACAATACACTGGCTGGTCTATATAAAGGCAAATAGGCTTAAACAGTACCTTACCTACCATAGGTAAACTTTTACGACTGGAGAATGTGAAACTAAAGTCCTGGAGTCCCAGCGTTTTGGGGGAAAATGATTTGGTATCAAAAACGTCTTATTTACTTAATGATTAAAAATTAATTAATCGGCATGGTTTAATCCAAATTGATAGTTTAACAGAACTTGTGTATCCAAATTGTGTATTAAGTAGTTAGATAGTTGAGAAATCATCAACAAATCACCTTGAAGCCCATAAATCAAGACTATTATGAAACTTTCATAGTAAGTAAAAAAAAAACTCAATTGTTTACAAATTAGATATGAGCTATCAGAACACGTTTTCCAGCCATTACATCACACGATGTCTGTACAATGACAATTGTTGTCGTACAAAAGCCTTTAGACCAAGACACGGCAACGTCCGTTCATAATTCTCAATGGCAATTAAACCTGCCAATTGTTTATCCACTTTGTTCCTTCACCCTTCTATTGTTCACAACAATCTACCATGAAGGCTCTATATCGAACATTTTCACGAACGCCATTTAAAATAAGAATTTTAATAAACTAGAATACGTGCTTGCGTGTAATACTTTCGAATGCATTTTGTTGTGACCTCTAAAATCAGTACGTGTATAACGAGGTAGCAGTCGACATAAAAAACCGAGCGAGCTAAAATTTAAAAGTAAGACAATCAGAAAAAATTACCTTTGTCGTGTTCTGTATTTGCAAAAACGTCGCTATGCCCGCCCGTACACGGTTCTTCACGCCCCTTATTGTTCCCTTGGAACTTTTTATCGTCGAAGGCATCTCCTCGTTTTTATAATCCTTCACACCGGCGAAGTATTCGACTTCAGACACTTCACACTCACTTTTAGCACCAACACTAACACTGTTCACATCATCAAATTGTTTTTCGTTCAGATGGAAATCGTAAAATTTGTCCGTATCAAAGTAATGACTGCTGTAGAACATTTGTTCTTGTTTCATCTTGTCCTGTTGCTTTCGGTCCTCGTAAGTACTCTCGCTAATCAGTGGAGTTTTGGAGCACAGGTTCGCGGGTAACGACTCCGTCGTGTTCTTGCATTCGCTATTAAACTGAGAAACTAGACGGAACGATGTGAGCTGTGCGCTTTCTTTTGAAATATTAGCATCCTCATTAATATTCTGGATCGCTTCCTCGTGTGGCTCGGGCTTCGCCTCGCTTTCAGTTTCGACCGTATTTAGTTTCGCTGAACGGTCTCTTATGTCTTGAAGCAGACCCAGCGGTAGAAAGCTACTGTCTTTATTGTTCGCTTTGGCGAACGTCTGCGGTGCGTCGGGTGATTCCGCACTCTGTTTCTTTTCTTTTTTACTATATTCGCTATGACTTTCATCGGCGTGCACGCTTACGTTCAGCTCGCTACTATTCAGAGAATCGCACGATATATTCGAGTCGTTGTCTTCAAAATCCACTTCGCTTTGGCTGCTCCCGTTTCTCGAACTGATTAGCGTTACAGATACGGCTTTCTTTATTGAACTAGTTTTTGAGGTCTTCTTTTTGGGTAGAGGTGGAGGAGTGCCGTCAAGGTCGCTGCAGGTACCAGAGTCCAGGGTGTCACTAGGAGAGCACTGACCGCTAGACATAACCATATTTGTCATTGAATTTACGAAGGAATTACAATAAATGTATGGCGCTTTGTCTGTCTTCAGGTGATCTTCGTTTTCTAGAATTTTCGGTCTGTTTTCATCAACATTGATTCTGACTAAGCTGTTGTTTTTCTTGCACACGTCGTTAATCTTGAAAGTTTCGAAGTCGACGTCGCTCTTGAGGTGTACGCTGGATATTTTTGGTGCTTTCGGTTTGTCTGCGTCTGTGTTTATTCTGATAGTGACCACGTGTGGACCGTTGAGAGCGTCCGTGCTAGGCGTACTCGCGGGTCGATCTGACTGGGTCGCCGCTACGAATACCGTTGCAGATGGTGTCTTAGAATTAAGGACGAGTGAGTGCATCGAACTTAGCGAGTCCATCCGGACGTCGGTAGCGGTGAACCCGTTTGTGTTCATAGTGGCGTCGTCACTTGTTATTTGTGTGTAAGTTGTCGATCCTCTTTGCTTCACCTTTGGGGGTAAAGGAGGGATGTATTCGACACTGGGGCGCGACGTTACTTCTTCCATCATTGTGGTTGTTAATAAATTGGCATAATTAACGGTGCTTCCCGTTCGCAATGCTGGTCAGGTCCGTTCAGATAGTGTTGGATGTATAAGGCATAATGGTTCCGGTGACCGTTCGTGACTGGGTCAATAATCCGCTCAGGTGGCCTGTTTTTCTTGCGCGTTGTTTATTTACATCTGTAAAGAGAAGAATTTGTGTGTTAGTATACTGGATAAATTAAATAACCTACAGAAGTACATATTGATGTCTCGGCCCTTATTACATGGCATAACTGGCTAAATGTGGGTGTACTATAGATAGGTACACTTCTGCAGGCGTATAAATTTCTTTAATAGATTTTTAATTTTATCGCTAAAGCATAAGGTTCCAAGTTGATTGGGAAAATTTTACAGTTTCGGGTAGCTTAATGTGCTGGCGTCTGTACATAATAACTTTAGTTTGATAATTGCTTGTTTGTGAAAGGTTGCAAATAAAATTTTACTGCATAAGTACGCAATTTACGACGTAAATGTTTATCAATAATTGTACACTCGTGCAACTTTATTTCCAGTAATGAAAATATATCAATAACCTACAAATCACACCCTTGACTAGTCACGTAGGTAAGTATAAACAGACATACTAACTTAATTATATTATCAATGATTCTGGCGCAGACATTTTTCAATACAAACTTGACGTAACATCTTACATAAGATACTAGCAAATGTGGAGTAATTTATACTAATGCGACAGTTATTCCAATAAAACAACGTGTCTTTTCTATAATGTGTCCCCCATAATCTTTATACCTTATTATTAAAGTGTTACGGTTGAATTTAGCAAATCATTTGCGGTTTACTCGTAAAGTAGCAGGTAATTTAGATTTTGTAACAGGAAATTGATCCGTAATCAAATTTTCTAATATATGGTATAGATCCCACGAAGGAAACTGAATATTTATGTATTTACACTTTCGTAATACATATATTTGGTGAGTGATTTTCCATTTAATGAGGGGATTGAGTGTGTTATAAACGTGTTGTTAATCGAGAAAAAGTGTTTAATTTTATTCAATCAGAAATGTTTTATTCTCATGTAGATAACAAGTTCACAACTCTTATAGAATTTTCCTCTCGAAACGACGCGCACTTTACTTGTGATTACCAAGTGTACAAACATGCTGTGAATGATTGTGTAAGCGCAGGAGCTCTCGATGACGTCCGAGGCAATGGTGAAGTCGGAAATGTGTTTGTGTATTATGTGACGCTACTCGTCTTCATGCACACATTCACAGCGTGTTGGTACACTTAGTTACCACAAGCAAAGCGTGCGTCACATCGTGAGTTTAAAATACTGTAATGTTAGGTATTTCTCGATTACGTCGTAAAGCTCATCACACTAAGTAATATACATAGAGTCATGTCTAAAATCATGATATGGAGAATATGTACAAAAAAATATAATCGTATAATATATTATATAGTTAAGATTCGCGAGCACATTCGCAAGAAGCTGGCAGTATCATCACAAAGCTAATATTTTCTCATTGTTTGTCTTATTTTTGTCTAGTATATTCATGTATTGATACATTTATATGTAATTAGGTATATATCTTATATTTAAAATATTTATTCCTCAATTTTCATGATTGCACCTACTACTGTTTGTCTCTGCATCACCCAAAGGTTGACTGGTAGAAAATACCTATGGCATTAAGTCCGCCTCTGTACATTTAAGTGCTTGCAGTATTAAATAAATAAATAATCTGAGAGACAATTCTTGTAATTTCAAGAACGTTCACAGTCTGATCTTTAATCTGTCGAAAATACTTCCAATTTCCTTACATTTTTGACAACTTTTTTTTTTTTTTTTAATAAAGTTTATTAATGCATCAGTTTACAAAAAGGGGTATAGTGTTTGGAGCCTCCTTTTAAGCAAACAATGCCTGTGTTAGGAGACTCCAAAACTTTTTGACATTGATTGTCGCTGAGATGACACTGCGACTAGGTTTTGAACATTTTCATTTACGAAAATTGGCCTTCAGCCGGTTGATTCTGGAAAAGTCTCACCGTGATAACTAACGTGAAGCCAGCTTAGAGTGAGCTGTGAGTCATGCTGATGCTAGGGATTGACACTGTGGACCACTGACTCCACGCTCACTTCACCCAAGTTTTCACGGTGAGTATGGTTACAGAATCGCACGGCTGGTGTCGGTCAGTATATTGTGTATTTATCAAATTAATAGTGAAACATTCAGCAAGTTTAGTAATTGACTTACCTATCAAAGATTTTATTGACATTTCTGTTGCTAAAAAAGTTAATTGATTTCAAAATAGTTTCAATAAAGAAATGGTTCATCGGAGAATGAACTTGTGTAGACGTTTTATTTCTTTACTATTACAACATTATTCAGTAATTTCAGAACAAAAATAGAGAGTAATTCTAAAACGGACGATGAGCATAAAACATCGATTACTTACAGATGATCTTCGAAACATTTACAAATAATAATTATAGTTTTGCAAACACAGAATAGGTAAAAACTATCCGTCATACTACATTAACCGCGAACAATTCTATTTTTACGTAATCTTTGTTGACATTACGAATAAATAAAAAGTAAACTATTTAAAGAAAGTTGATACGGTTGGTTGGTTGCAAATTTAAATTAAACTCCTTGCCTAGTCTGTGTTTGTTTTGTAACTAAAACTTGGGAATATCTAGGCCTCGAGTAAATACTTGCGTAATACACTTTCAAGCAAAATCTGAATCTAATCCATTCCATTTTCATCATTATCCTTCACAAGTTCGAAACATTTGTTTCCTCAACAACGTATATAATGCAATAAATGTTGTTGAACTGCCAGAATAAAAGCCATAGCTAATTTTAGTGTGTTACGCAATAACCCTGCAGCTGCACCACCACCCACCACCCCACCACCAACACCTGCGCGCAGGTGAGGTGGTGTTCAAACGCGAGCATATCAAATCATGATCATGCAGCCCAGCCTTTTCCCCACTATGTTGGGTTCGGCTTCCCGTCTAACTAGATGCAGCTGAACATCAGGTCTATTTTATTCATGGAACGACAAACTCAAACTCAAAGCATTTATTTCAAGTAAACCAATTACAGGCACTTTTGAATTGTCAAGGGGTCAGCCAGAAAGATGAAGCTAGTTGCTCATTCCAAAGCGTAGTAGGTACCTGTTACACGGTACGGTACAGCCTATCTGACCTCCACATTCCAGTTACTAGATGGAATTTGTACCCCTTGGTGGTAAGATTTTTCGAGTTTCTGGCTATGCGTCAAAATATAATTATACTGTATACAATATACTGACTGGACCAAAGGCTTAACTTGCTTATCAAGACAGGAAGGGTTCTCGGTATGAGTCAAACATAATATCTAATATTAAAAACAAAAATATATTGTATTCAGAGAAAGTTCTAACATAATTGACTCGAGCCAATCATAGGAAAGACTACTGTCATCAGCAAACTGGATATTGACAACGACAATAAGGATTGGTTTACTCGTTGCCTTAGGCCGTAGAAGGAACGCGGACGTGATTATTGCATTGTGTTTTGCTTGAATGAAAGTACAGACGCCAGCACATCAAACTACTACAATCTGCCTTTCTTTAATAGATTATCAACTTTATCGCTAAATCATAAAGTTCAAAGTTGATTGGGAAAATTTTACGGTTTTGGGTAGCTTGATATGCTGGCGTCTGTACAATTGAAGACAATGTGAAGGCAAAGGGAGGTTCACGAAAACTAGTTGTAATCTTAAGGCATATAAACAAATTAGCTGCATCCGCGGTTTCAGCCGCACAAATGTCGATCCCGTGGGAAAAGCGGGATAAAAAGTACCTGTGTACTAATCCAAGTTATTTTCTACACATGTGCCAAATTTCATCTAAATCCGTTCAGCCGTTTAAGCATGAAGGCGTAACAAAGAAATAAACTCACTTTCGCATTTATAATGTTAGGAATAGGATGTGGCTAAAAACTGACAAGACTTCGATAGATGACATAGTTTGAAGCCTAAACTGAATGTAAATCTGTGGCTAGAATGTAACAAAACACCAATGAAAACTAGTTATCAATAACCTACCATTTTCCTATAATAATAATAACAATATTCCACAACGTTCACACAACGCCATCTAGTCCCAAACTAAGCAGATCTTGTGCTATGAATACTAGACAACAGATAAACATGTATATATTTCTAAATACATACATATTATATATAAATTACACCCAGACAAAGAACGATCGTGCTCATCACACAAACATTTTTGTCCTGGGTGGGAATCGAACCCACGACCTTGCGTATAGTTGTCAGGGCCACTGACCACTAGACCAACCAACAGGCCTATCACCGTAAATTCAGTTAGCTAACTATAAAATAAATTAACGACCCATCCTGCTTCTCATAGTTTTAACGAAACATCGAGATCTTTTAAATAAATGTGAGTTTCGTGTTATTCTATTATACATATAAACTTTTCGGAATAAATACTCTAAATAGTGGTGAAAACCGCATCAAAATCCGTTGCATAGTTTAGAAGAACAACGCGGTCACACAGACGGACACGAAAAGCGACTTCAATTTGTAATATGTATATAGTCTTAAATTGCCTCTCTCAGCATAACCTTCAACAAAACTATTGTTGAAGACGTACACGCATACCTTGACCTTGCGTTTACAAAGTCTAAAGAAAGAAACAAAAGTCAGTGCACTTTAAAAAGCAGTTTGTATACAACTCACGCGCACATGTCTTCACGTAAGTAAATGATACGGTAAATCTAGACAACTGATAACCAGATCAACTGACAGATTTGCATGTGCAAGTCTAGAATCGATTATGGTTCGAGTCGATTGAAATTTATATCGATTCGGATTGGATTTATCCTGGATAAGGAGAAACGAATGAGTCAGCAATTTGTAGTTTTTTTTACTTGAAGAAATTCTCAGGGTGATGAGAGGTCAGTTACCTACTTAAAGATGGTAATGTTATTTGTACTAGACGTTAGATTTAAATTAGCTTGGTTCCCCTAGCCGCATGCCAGTAGATTAATTGAACAGTACATTTTGTTACCGCTATATTTTAATCTAAGCAACAGAAAAGGCTATGTTCTATGTTACGGGTTTCGTTTCCGCACTTAGTACTTCAAGTGGACCATTGTGCGTGGGCTAGGGCGGCCGTCGGTGGTTATTCCAACCAGCCCAACTCCCTCCAGAAGCTTTTTAGGTCTTCTGGTCTGTTAAGAACATCTGTGTAAGACTCGGGTGTCCCGAGGGTTTCTGACCTAATCTGGGTGATGCCTGTGCATTCAAAGAGCACATGCGCAACGGTTTCATCCGTTATTTCTATTGTATGGAAGTGTTTGTTTAGTGAGCAGTGTCTCGTGATGATCCCCGTCACCAGGCGACCTTTCCTGTCCAGGCATCCTTTCCTGTCCAGGCGTAGCAAGCACCTGGTTAGTTTGCCATCTAAAGATGACATGGCTTCCTTGGACTGCCTACAGCCCGGCGACGACGTAAACCAGCACTCTGCTAGTATGTGGGTGTTCCTGTAGCCACCTGCGTAGTTGGTTGAAGGGGATTGGTACGACAGGTTCCGGTCCACAGACTGACGTACTGGATGCCCTTCTGGCCAGCTCGTCAGCTGCGTCGTATGCTAGCGATAAGAGACAGAAAAGGCTCACAATGTTACCTAATTAATATTAGGATCAGTTTGTTGGCCGCTCTATTTTTTGATAAGTGCAAGATTTAGAAGAGCATTCGTTTTGTTTATAAAATGCACGGCACAATTTCATTAGATTAAAGTTGGTGATGTCTATGAAAAAGTATGATCTGCCTAGCCTTTTCCCAACTATGTTGGGATCGGCTTCCGGTCTAACCGGATGCAGTTGCATACCAGTATTTTACAAGGAGCACCTGCCTCTGATCTTCACATCCCAGTTCTTGAATAATATGATACCTCTTGGTAAGACTGGTTGTCACACTTTCAGGCTTTTGAAAGTAACGACTGACAAAGATGCACGAATGACAGCCGGTACCAACGGATTAATGTGCTTTGCAAGGCAGGGAGGGGTCTCCGGCCTTGATATGTAAAGATGGTCACCCATCCACGGACCCACCGCGACAATCAAAAAGCATTCTTCAGTAAATAAATCGCTCCAATTAACGGACATCTCAATTATCATCATAACTGTTGCAAAACAATACGAATCTTTCGTCAAAACAATACAAAAAATACTTTCGCTTTTTACAAATATCGGTGCGAATTGTGATTCTCTAATGAATTCTTTATGCTTTGAACAATTTGCTTTGGCTTCTGTTTAATGTTGCAATGAAGACCAGTTGCTATTGTTATTAAATACGTAATGGAGATCGTTTCAGCGTTAGGTACACATATTTGTTTCTTTTTTCTTTTGTAATATTTTACTCAGTTCAAGAACTAGTCAGACCAATTCATGTCCTATTTGAGCGCATTGTAGTAAATGGGATGATGATTAATTTTAGAAATTTTCGAACCAATAATTTCAAAGGTGGCATAGTGGACTTAAACTGGATAATAGAAAAAAAAATGTGAAATCGATGGAAATATGGAGAATATTGAAAAATAAAAAAGATTTAAAGTAAAAAGGAAAATAGAAGGAGCAGATTTAAAAGTTTTTGGAAGGGATAGGTCAAGGACGGGAATCATCCTTGTCCCGCGGTACGGACAATGTATCGGCTTAAGAACACTAATGCCTAATAGAACACTGTTCCGGATAGTGATCACAGTTGATGATAAATCATTGAAGAGTATAGCAGTGAAATTGTATTATTTGATTTTAACGAACGAAATAGTTAAGTAAGATGTTACGACCGATGTGTTGTGATGATTTTAAGAGCGAAAATATTGTGATGCAATGTTGTTGTTATTTCGTAATGAGTTGGTGTTTATTTGAGGTGGGCACGGTGATAGTTTTAAGGTGTTTTTTTGCTGTAATGCCAATAAATGCATTTTTCTTTATTTATTTATTTTTATACGACTGCGCGAGAGGAAAGGCTGAGTTATGTTTTTAAGCATATTTTTTAATTTGCTGATTTAGTTAATATTAGTAACATACTGTACTGACAAACGCTTGCGATGACTGGACAGGTCTACTAAATTCCGTGTGGTTCTTTCCTCAAAAGACCACTTCAGACACTAATCTACATGGTCGTCACATGGTTTACAAATATTATGGCTGGAATTTAAAGGTGACCGACCCCTGAGTTTAGTCAAATAGGTAGATAATGACCCCCCAATGACGACCCCTAAGGGTAGTCAAATAGGAAGATAATGTCCACTCCAACTAGTTTTTTTTTTTATAATAATGTTCTGTAAAAGTAATTCCGATGTCCTATTTATAGAATGAACAATTTCATTTGTTTGTCATATATGCACGTGAAACGGAATTTTATCCAATAAAGAAATTCCGTTAGAAGTTTGGCGAACACAATTTAAGAAAATTAATAAAATATATTTTAAATCTAATAATATTAAAAATGAAGCATCCAATTAATAAATTAATGAATTCAGAATCGGTTTAGTTCCTATTCGAGATGACATAATCGATTCATAATGCAATCGTATAATATGAGATTATGACGTGAATATACAATAAATATCGTTTTTGATTATAAAAAGTGAAAGTAATTAATAGCTTCCGTTTTATATGATTTAACCATAAACAGGTTGTTAGCAGCAGCTGTAAATGGCAAATAAAAATTAATTACTCGTTTTGTTATATTCTACAACATGTCCCAGAATTGACGCACAACCTCTAAAGGGGTCTTTGTACACATCATTATGAACAACTTTTACATTTATGTTCGCATAACTCGTCAAAATGTAGGGAACAGGTGATTTTTTTTTTGCGATTTCAGGTTTGTTCCCATAGTTCAACTTGTTCATAATGATGAGTACAATGACCCCTTAAGAGGCTGGGCGTTAATTCAAGGACACGTTGTATATAATAAAAATGAAATTCTGTTCGTTGGTAAGTCTGAAAAATCTCACCGTGAAATCATAAGTGAAGTGAGCTTGAAGTGAGCAGTGTCAATAGTGTTAATCCCTAATGACAGCTCACTTACCCCTCACTTCACCTAAGTTCTCATGGTGAGATTTTCTACAGAATAGCACTGCTGGGCCCGTATTCTCTATGACACAATGAACGAAACCGCGCGAAAATAACGCGAGATTTGCGGGATTAACTATGGAATTGACGTGGTTTCGAGTAAGGAATTGTTAAGTGCTCATAGTGAATTAGGGCCTGAATGCTTGGACCGATTTGGCAAATTTTTGTTCCTAGTCCGAATCAGGTTCTTACGGATGGAAACTTTTAAAGTTGCCGGGAAAATTGAAAAATTCGGGAAAACTGAAAGTGCGTTTTATGTGAATTTTGTACGAATTATTGAAATTTGTTCAGGGAAACGTCTGTAGGGTCAGCTAGTTATATCTTTTGCCGGATATCAAAAAAAAAAAAAAAAGTGCTGTTATATTTTGACCGCGTAGGTATTGCACTGTTCTAGGAAACAGCTGATTTTATTTTTTGATAACCGACGAAACAGTTTTACTGAATGCCTAGAATCATGTGCTGAATTCATGGTTACAGTTTGCACGTTGATGGCCCTTCCACCCTGTAGATCTTATTTTGAAAATCGCTTAAATTTTTCCAACTCAGCCTATCGCAGTCCACTGCTGGACATAGGCATCTCCCAGACTGCGCCACAACACCCTGTCCTCCGCCTTCCGCATCCAGTCTACCCCAGCCACCTTCTTTAGGTCGTCCGTCCATCTAGCTGGGGGTCCCACACTACGCTTGCCGATACGCGGTGATTACGCACTTAAATTTTTGCTTGCAGCAAATTGTGTAATATTATTTTAATTGAAAACAGACTTATGTGTATTTTTATTATCTTTAAATTCTTTTTGACAACATTTCATATTCATTTTGATGTAGATACATAGGTACCTCATTGTTCATTTTTACGAGATTAAAAAATATATATGAAATAAATTCCAAAGTAGAAACAGACCTGGTGCTGTTTTAACCTGGTTTAGTACCAGTTTAATCTTTCCTTTCTTAGAACTGTGCTTTTAACTTTCTATAGTAAACGGTTTGAGGCAAAACGGGTGTGACTGTGTGACGGAGGGACATAAACAAACCAAACGTCATTTACATATTCTAGTAATTTCTGCTCAGAAAATAAACAATAAATATGTATTTCGAATGACGTAAAGGCCACTGGACTTTCTATCTTTTTAAGAATTAAAATTACATAGTATACTGACTAGTATTATTATTATTAATTTCAATTCAATCGATTGGAATCTATACTTAATATAATAAAACTTGTTTAGTTTTTTGTTTGAACGCGCTAATCTCTGGAACAAACAGACGAATTTGAAAAAAATATTTTTGAAATTTATATTCCAACTCTCGAGAAATGTTATAGGCTAACATCACGCTGCAACCCTTAGGGGACGAGGACGTTCTATCTGCCTCTTACGGCAGATAGAACGCAAAGCGAAAACGTATAATAACGTGGGCGAGGAGATGTCTTGCGACGAGGGAGGGGGAAACAAGAAATTTCACGCAGACAAAGTCACGGGCTAGTGTGAAATAAAATATCTTTAAATTGTAATTTAGTTCCCATAAACCTCGGTACCTCCACGACTTCTGTATTATTATTGTATCATCATCTGCCTAGCCTTTTCCCAACTATATTGGGGTCGGCTTCCAGTCTAACCGGATGCAGCTGAATACCAGTATTTTACATGGAGCGACTGCCTATCTGACCTCCACAACCCAGTTACTGGGTAATACGATACCCCTTGGAAAGACTGGTTGTCAGACTTTCGGGCTACTGACGACCCGTAACGACTGTCAAAGATCTAAGAATGATAGCCGGGACCAACAGCTTAACGTGCTTTCCGAGGCACGGAGGGGTCTTGGTATGTAAAGATGGTCACCCATCCACAGACCAACCGCGGCAAGCGTAGCTTAACCTGATCGATCGACCCGTGCGGCTGTTATTACTTAGCCACAAGCCCCTCTGTATTATTATTGTATAACAACAATAATTAAACAACAAGCCAATACCTTTTCTTTCTTCACCTCATTCATTACCCGCTGGCAACAGTACTACTTACGGACAATCAAATTCTTCTGACGTAACCTAACCATCGGTTGTTGACAAAATATGGCACTTTATACTTTCACTGTCGGCCAGATGTCCGACATTCGAGCGCCGGTGGAAGTTACCGTCCAGCAAGTGGAATTTGATAGGCTAGCTAGAGTTATGTTCCGTACGAACGGTTGACTCTGTTATGAATGCGGTGGAAAAGTGTGGCATTTAAATAAGAACTTTAGTATTGCCTTACATCTTTCGAGTTTCGTGGCTGTGTTTATGGATTCAACACCTAGAACTGCTATATTTTTGGGTCATACAATTACAGGTTGACAGGGATATAGACACGCAAGCTGTTAACGTGGATTCAGTACATGTTTCTGGAACCCTTACGATGAAATTTGTCGTTTATGAAAAGAAAATAAAAATATGTGTTCCCTACACTTTGATCGCGGTGTCATAAGACACAGCAGATTTATTTTTTAATAACCAACGACTAGTTTCACGCTAGGGTGTTTACAATCATGTTCTGAATTCAAACAGTTTGCGCGTCGAAACCACCCTATATTTTCACAAAAAGAAAAAAAACAATAATTTAGAAACAAAATAGTGTTTTGGGTTTATAGTTTTATTCTATTATTAACGTTTCACTCAAATGGCTCGGCAATAAATCGACTTCGTTTTGGACTATGTATAGATAGGATAGGCAATAATAAATTTTTAGCCTGTATGAAGACGTGTACAACGAATTTATGCAATTATAGACCTTACGACATATCCAGGCAATAAAAAACATAACGTTTTTCGTTCATGGCAATACAGTGAAAATCGCCATTTGCTTACAATAGCAATTTCATAACATTACACATAGGTCGGTAGTCGTTGTAGTAATTGCACTTTCTACATGATTGTAGAAGGTTCGTCTCGGTTTCCCCGGTCAAGAAACCATTTTTCAGATATATTGTACCTAGTGAAAGTAGATTTTTTATAGTCCCTTACAAATTTGTTGAGTTTACTTACATACTTATGTATTATACAAAATACAAATAAACCTTCCCGAATACACGCCCTAAATTATGGTGGAAACCGCATCAAAATCTACTACTAAAACTACTCAATATTGTGTATTGAGTAGTTTAGAAGATCTAATTTTATAGGTTTTAATTGTGATATCAAACTGTGTCCTTTTCTGTGCAATACACGAACACTTCTCATGTGACCCAAAATTTTGTAAAACAAATCAAGGGCGTGGTTGAATTCCTTCCCAGATGTTCCAAAGATTTGGAAGTACTGCCGTGCGATTCTGTCACCATCTCACCGTGAAAACTTGGGTGAAGTGGGCGTGGAGTGAGTCGTCAATAGTGTCAATCCCTAGCATCAGCATGACTCACTCTAAGCTCACTTCACCGTTAGTTATCGCGGTGAGATTTTTCCTGAATCGGCCGGCTGTTTGTTGAAAAGTTTTTACGGTTCAATACAATTTCTTCTCATACAGATTAGCATTTACACAATCGAGAATATAAGTCCAGGTTTCCCAACGATGTTTTGTTTCCGTAAGATTTTTTAAGTCGGTAATTAAAAAAATACACATTGACAGGCCTGTTAGTCTAGTGGTCAGTGGCCCTGACTGCTATACGCAAGGTCGTGGGTTCGATTCCCACTCAGGACAAATGTTTGTGTGATGAGCACGATCATTTGTTCTGTGTCTGGGTGTAATTTATCTATAATATGTATGTATTTAGAAATATATATGTATGTTTATCAGTTATCTAGTACTCATAGCACAAGCTCTGCTTAGTTTGGGACTAGATGGCGTTGTGTGAAAGTTGTGGAATATTATTATTACTATTATTATTATTTTAATCCTTACGCCAAAGTCAAAATTACGCGTATTTTCCCCCAACTTGTTCTTTTTTTTGTATTTATCTTCTTTCTCTGCCTCATGTTTACCGCAAATAAACGTATTTTCTTTCTTTCAGCAGTAATATCCGTAAAGAGGTAACACACAAAGAGATAAACTACTGTATAATTCGTATTTATAATTAAGTATATTAATGTGTATACAAAACATTCTTGACAACACATTATTGAACACGCTACATCTCATTCGGATCTCATTTTGCATATACAGCATGTTTCATTTTGAAGTATGTCGCCATTATCCAGAATGGGCGGTTTTCACGCCACCAATGTGCGTAAACACTGAATGTTTTTCACGGTCCTTCGCTTGTGAAGGAAACTCATTTGACGAGTTTGTAGACATGCCGTGAGTTTGTAGGATGTAAGATACTGGTAGTTTTTTTTTTTTTTTGTATGTGTATGGTGATAGGTAGACTGCTGAAAACGCTTTTTTCTGAAGCAAAATAGAAAAGTTTTCATTTTAGTACTTCTCTTTCAAACTCAAATTCAAAGCATTTATTTCAAATAAACCAATTACAGGCACTTTTGAATTGTCAAGGGGTCGGTCAGTCAGAAAGATGAAGCTAGTTGCCCATTCCAAAGCGTAGTAGGTATTCAATTAGAATATTATGTAGGTGTACTTTGCAATATATATCACAAATAATAAAAAAAAAACTTCACCTGCTTTTGGGCTTTGGCGGCGGTCGGGTAAAAATGACAAAAATGCGCATTGTTTTTGCATGTAGTTTTAAAACCCAGGGGTTTTTATCGTTTGATTAATTTTTTTTAAAACCCAGGGGTTTTTATCGTTTGGTTTTTATCGTTTGAATGATTACAAAAAACAGATTCCACCTACCGATCGTTAAAGTGTTATTATAATAGCCATCGTGACTTGTTTTAAATATTTGAAATAAATCAACTAAAATGACCAATTTACTGTCAAACGGACTGCGCATCCGGCGATTAGGAATATTTTAGTAATTATTACGTGTGTCTTGTGTCGTAATCATTAATGACATTAGAAAAACAGATAAATGGAAATAATATGTTAAAAATAAAAACTTCTGCATATTCAAGTTTGAGTTCTTATCTATCTACTACTAGGTAATAATAAAGCAGAAGTTCTGTGTTATTGTTATGTATGAGATTTATATAATTAAGGATTGGTAGTATGTATGTATAGAAGTTCCTTATTAGGTTAATTTTATATTGTAAGTATTAGGTTAATGATATGCAACGTGTAACGTTAAATGCGCAAAACCTCAGACACCCTAACTGATTTTTAATTCAATTGACCTATTTCACAGAGAAAAGAAGTCATTAAAAAAATTGTAAAGGTTTTATGTGCTGTTTTAGTTTTACTGGCCATTCTGATCGTTTCTTGCGTCTGCGACGACGCTTTATCGAGGGAGGAGTCGTCACCGGGCCGCTGCGCCGCGCTGACATTGGGTTGCTTGACCTATTAATAAATAGACACGGCAACGTTTTTGATGAAGATTTTTTGAAAAATGTGACCTATATTAAAAAGTGGTTCAATTAATTCTGCTCGTTATTCTGATCAAACTATTTTCAGGTTTTGCGCATTTAACGTTACACGTTGTATAGGTAGCATGCAAAATTTGTTGGACCCGCACCCTAATTGCGTAACACACTAATACTCTCAATTTGAATCATTTTGAACCATATTGATAATTCATTGCTCCATATGTTCGAAAAATGTGTTTGCTCAACAACGTAAATAACGCAATGAATGTTGTTGAAGTGTCAAAATGAAACCCATTGCTTCTGATAGTGTGTTACGCAATTACCCTGCCGTTCTGTCATGAGTTTGTATTTGTTACGTTACTACCTAAACTTTTTAAATATTACATAAAACCAATAATAAATAATAGTCATGGCGCTTGTATCTATAGAATAATAATTAAAAAAAAAAACTTAAAAATACTTTGTTGCGCCGTGGGTGGGTAAAGAGTGCAATGTGAAATATAACAGGTAATCTTCCATCAGTAATATAAGCCGTTTCTAATTCGTTTACGAGTGAAAATACCGGCAATTTAACTTTTATAGCTTTGATGTAAAAATGTTCAGTGCAATTTTTATGATAAAATCTCCAAGTTAGCATATCCTGTGGTAGATACATGCGCGAATAGAAAAATATCAGTTTTTTCTGGTGCCCCGTATCAGTAAAAAAAATATATTTTTCTATTCACAGTTTTATTAAGTGAATAATTGTTTACGATTATATGTATTTTTTTTTGTCTCCTTTACTCTTTCACACGCTGTCTACATCTCTCTATCTATTGTCCTATCGCAGGTATGATGGAAGAGATTTCTTATGAAATAAGCATCAGCTTTCTACCTATTTTTCTGTTCCGTTTTTTCTTGCCTGTTTATATATGTATGTACATAAAAAGGTAAAATAAATAAATATATCAAATCGAAAGAATAAATGTAAAAGAAAAAGAAAGGAAAAATATTTATTGGGACTCGCACAGGAAGATCACAAACGAAACCAAACACAATCATAGAAACATAAAAAAACAACAGACTACAAAAAAAAAAAAAAAAAGTAAAGTCCTGTACGAGGCCAAAAAGCACCTATTTCAGCATGGAGCTGCGACATTTAAATTAAGAATAGTAGCGCTGGACAAATACTAATGAAACGAAATACCCAACAGTTTAAAATGTTGTCCCTTGGAAATATAACAAACGATGTCATTTTAAAAATAGGTGATCATTTGAATGGTAATGTCATTTCCACGCTTCCACAAAAAAAAATCTAAAATTCTAGTTATTTCTGTGAATGGTAATTTCAATCTAACTGCTAAAATCATAGCTTGCAGAGTAAGCAAACTGAAGTGGCAGTCGGCTGGCCATGTTTGTCAAAGGGCCGATGGCCGGTGGAGCAGACGAGTCCTGGAGTGGAGACCGCGTATCGGCAAGCGCAGTGTGGGACGCCACCCAGCTAGATGGACGGACGACCTAAAGAAGGTAGCTGGGGTAGACTGGATGCGGAAGGCGGAGGACAGGGTGTTGTGGCGCAGTCTGGGAGAGGCCTATGTCCAGCAGTGGACTGCTATAGGCTGAGTTGATTGATTGATTGCTAAAATATGGCACCGCGCATTATTCTCGCGTTTAGCAGACATTCAATATAACAAACTGTAGAATCACTACACTGGCTCACCTCACTTCTCGTGCAGGGGCACAGATCACTTTCAACCTACAACATTGGCAATATTGAATAATTCTATATTTCCCCCCTTCATTATTAGGTACTAAACCCGACAAAACTTCAATTCCACAGAACAACAATTATCTATTTTCTAGCTTTTTCAAACACACGAAGAAAGTTGTCAATGTAAACAAAACGATCGCAATTATGCATTACCCGCGCTATTAGCTATTCCCATTGATTTGTTAAAACAATGGTTATGTTGCGGATAACTTGACATACCTCTTTAAAGTTGATTGAGTTCCGTTCATCCGTTGATAAGCAGAGATGTAAAGTAGCACATGATTTGCACTCACGAAACATTTATTTTATTGTAGTAGACGATCTATTTTAGCCCATCGGTCATCATCTGCCTAGCCTTTTCCCAACTAAGTTGGGGTCGGCTTCCAGTCTAACCGGATACCAGTATTTTACATGGAGCGACTGCCTATCTGACCTCCACAACCCAGTTACTGGGTAATACGATACCCTCAGGTAAGACTGGTTGTCAGACTATCGGGCTTCTGACTACCCGTGACGACTGTCAAAGATCTACGAATGACAGCCGGGACCAACGGCTTAACGTGCTTTCCGAGGCACGGAGGGGTCTCGGTATGTAAAGATGGTCACCCATCCACAGACCAACCGCGGCAAGCGTAGCTTAACCTGATCAATCGACCTGTGCGGCTGTTATTATTTAGCCACGGGCCCCTCATTTTAACCCTATCAGTGTGAGTCCTTAGTTAATATGTATTTAGCACGATTTGAGGTGATATTATGATATTATATTTTATCACAACATGAACTCAAGTTTTCTTTTTACAACAATACACACGTCAGCAGTTGATTCGTTTGTTTTTCATGTCACAAAGCATTTCAAATATTAATTTCTAAAGAGTTCTTAAACCTACATTTGATGCAAAGAACACTACTTGTCGTTGTGATCTTATTGTCATAAATGCAATCATCTACAGTCTTCTTTTATTTTCTTTGCTTACCGTAACTTCCTACTTCTTTGGCCCTAGGGGGTAACTTTGTCCCAAAACGGGAAAAAGTTTGAATTTCCCGCCATTCAGTTCCTATGGCTGCAATCGATAAAGTTCGTTCTACCATCGTTAGATGGAGAAAGAACTTTTTTGGTGGTGAAAAGAACGGGAAATTCAAACGGGTAAACCCGCACATTATAATTATATTTGGTAGTGTTTGATGTATTTTTTTATGTTGTGTATTTTTGTGGTGTACAATAAAGTATATACAACGTGTAACGTTAAATGTGCAAAACCTCACACATCTCAACTGATTTTAAATTAAATTGACCTATTTCAGAGAGAAAATAACTCATTAAAAAATTGTAAAGGTTTTATGTGCTGTTTTAGTTTTACTGGCCATTCTGATCGTTTCTTGCGTCTGCGACGACGCTTTATCGAGGGAGGAGTCGTCACCGGGCCGCTGCGCCGCGCTGACATTGGCTTGCTTGACCTATTAATAAATAGACACGGCAACGTTTTTAATGAAGATTTTTTGAAAAATTTGACCTATATTAAAAAGTGGTTCAATTAATTCTGCTCGTTATTCTGATCAACCTATTTTCAGGTTTTGCGCATTTAACGTTACACGTTGTATAAATAAATAAAATTATAATGATTTTTTTTTATTGTTATAAAAACATTAAACAAATAACAGGTTTTTGGTAGAAATATCGTCACTCTATGCCATTTCTCTTTACTCTTTTTTTTTCTTCCTCACGTTGTCAGGAGATGTGTTCCAGAAGTGGGAACAGTATAGGCAGCTTAAAAGTATGCTATGCCATTTACTCTTTTTTTTTCATAAATTTTCTCTAATGGTTGTAGCGCTACACGAAAATATCACATTTCTATTGTGCGTCATTAAAAATTACAAAACTTTCTGGTGTTGCTTTTTGGATACTTTAATAATAGACCAAAAATATTTTTGAGAATTTTATTCGCCACACAACAAAATACAGGTGAATTACGACAAAGGAAAATAGCAAAATTGATTTAATTAATATTGAAACTTATGTGTAAACAATGCAAGAATCAAAGTATTTCCATGAAAAATATTATAATAATGTGAAGAAGTTAAATTATTTAATCAAATAGGTATGTGTTCTCTATCACTATTTTACATGCTACGAAGGAACGTAAAATAAGACAACGACGTTTTCAAAATCTGAAAATCATTAACAAAACATAAGTAGACTGAAAATATTACGAAGAGTGAAATATTTTTCGTGGAACATGCTCAAAATCTTACCGTAGCCATAGTAGTGACTCCTACATTGACCACCCCCATCGCCTTCACCTGTATCGGTTCCTGAACATTGTACAAAAATATGGAAACGATCTTCCTATTATTTGTGTCCATATATTCCCACGGCACACCGTAAACGGCGTCCTTCAGTTTTTCACTCTGAAAATATTTTTGACTGAACTTTAATACCAATACAGTAAAGTATTGCTTAAGATTCATTTTTTTTTTTTCTTTTTTCATATCTATTATAACCTTTTTGTTAGCAATGGTCCCTCTAGTGGAAAAAATTAGCAGTAGGGTGCCCCATTGGGTTCTTACCGTACTTCCTACCAACTCAAATATGACTGACAGCAGAATTAACTGTTGAAAAATTATGGCTGACAAAGGTAAATATCGTGCCAAGGCTTCTGCTGTCTGAAACAGTAATGATGATATTCAAGTAAGATTACAATAACTAAAAAAAATTTTAAATAAAACGGTGTTTTTTTTTAAGTCGGTGAAGAAGAGACGAATAAATAATATATTTTTTTTAATATTACTGACCATTTGCGAACATTCAAGAAGCAGTAAACACCCGCTCACTTGATGAAACGTGTAATATATTAACAACATCGGACCAAAAGTGTCTGACATATTATCAGTGAAACTGAAATAAGAAACGTTCGTAGAATAAATATTGTTTTAAAGCAAACAAATATAGCGCAGCAACATGCTGTCGGATATGAATTTGTGACAAATGCAAATATGTAGGTACAACCCGCAAGAATTAACCTCTGGTATGTCGGAGCGTAGACCTACGCGCCAAATTTTATATCCGTAAACTGTTGGAACGTATATCTAAGACAGACCAGAGGTTAACTTGAGACCCAACCGGTCACTCCTGACCCCCTCGCTGTTACCGCTCTCGCCAGCGACGCCTCAGTAACGCGCGCATAAGTCTAACCTAGTCGAGTCTAGTTGAGTGTTTAGTTAACTCTTGCGGGTTGGTCTGCCAGACAAAAGGGCACACAAAAAAAAATCAGAGTACTTTTTAAGTATGCTCGTGGGTATAGTTAATATAACTTACTCCTTAATATGTCGGTGATAATCTATGCACTGTTTCAATTTTTCAAAAATTATTTTCAGTTCTTCTTCGGAATACATTTCTGCATTTACAGCAGCGTGTCTAGAGTCCACTGATATAACCACTTTATTAGCAGGCAATGGAAAAGTTTCTAGATCATGAAGTAGTATTTTCAAATGTCCCCAAATATTGAAAACCATCAGAAATAATAGCAAATCCAACATACATATAGCCGCCGAACACAAGTATGACATTACCCTGGAGAAAAAAAAAAAAACTGTTTTGCTTGAGGTCTTCTTAACAGAAGTACTTGAAAATGACAATCACCAATGTTACCGCTTAGCATTCCATCATAATCAGCCTATAATATTCCCGCTGCTGGGATACAGGTCTCGTCTGTGATAGAGGGAGGTCAAGTGCCGTGCGGGGTGGCGGAAATCACATGTCTTCGAATTTTTGGTTCTAGGACATGCCGGTTTCCTCACGATGTTTTTCGTCAACGTTTTGGGAGCGAGGTGATAAAATAATTTACTCAAAGTAGATTTCAACACCGTCCTGCTGATGATCGCCAACAAACTGGATTGCCCTTATATGCGGCAATGCTGTAGTAGACATATGTTACCTTGTGAGTGTTAGTCTTTTTCTGTGCTTGTTATCCTGTCTGTATCCTTTTATGTATCTGTTTGTATATCAGTCTTGTTACTTGAATTAAACTATTTTTATTTATTATTTAATTTATTTATTTGAAGTGCCTGTCTGGGTTCGAACCTATGACCTCACAAGTCGCGGATGTTTCCACTGTCTCTACTTGAGTGGTCTGAATTTCTTTGGTTAGTCTTATGCACCTTCACGAAACTGTTGTCGTGAATGAGTTGTGGTAACTATTCGCTATTAAATCTCGGCCAGAAGTTATACAGTTGAACAGAACATTTTTAAAACGAACTTACCAATTATAAGCCCAAGCAACCATATACGCATCGAAGTGCGTATACATTTTTAGTCCTGGCACAGCAAGATACAGGGAATGTTCAAACGTTGTGTTGTAGAGGATTTTTTGTTTGTAATTTCCTGCAGAGTAGTTTTTCCACATAGGAATAACGTTAAACAAGATCATACCGGCAAACATCTGGCCTGTCAAGAACACAGTAAAGCGGTGGGAGATGAAATGAACTTTCCTGTGTGTCTGTAAAAAAAATATAAAATTCTCAATACTAGGTAGACAAAAGACCTCAAAATACCATTCCAGACGGAAATCTCATGGCCCTCAGATGATCTGACAAAGATTATGTCAGGACTTTAAAAGAGACCTGAGTTTGTTTCACCATTTCTTCTCTGAGGTAGTCAGATGAGAAATGTCACTCCATCTAGCTTTTTTTTTTAATATGACGTGTAAAAGTGATTCTGATATCCTATTAACAGAATAAACAATTTCATTTAATTTCACTGTGATCTAATAATATTGATTTTCTTATTTACCTTCATAGCATAATCAGACACGTCTTTGAAGAAAAGCAAGTGCATTTTAGTCAGAAATGTAGTGGTCAGGGTTCTGTATTTTATAGATTTCGGTAGCGTGATTATTATCCTCGTCTGTAGATAAAATACAATCTAGGTATTACAGAATGTTAACTTTACAAAAAAAAAAAACTAAATATATTATTATTCGAAGCTTATGAAATATTCCTGTGGGCCTGATTTTTACCCATAAATGTAATTCAAAGAAATATAAAATATTTAGATAGGTCGGTAAAGTCGTGCACCAATACCCACAGGGTTCTTGCCTTTTTTAAAAAAAAAAGAGTAAAACAAAAAATACGCACCCACGTAACAAATCCCATGAATACAGATATAATAGTATGTCCCAGCTCGTAAAAACTGATATCCGAATTTATCCAAACATAGTACGTACCAGTGCTCATACAAATTAAAAATGCAAGAAGGTGCACAGCAGCGTGTAAATTCATGTATTTCGAATAGCTATCACCGAGTTCCTTCCCAGGCCATGCATTTATGGTCCTTAAATTAAAACGCAAGAGTTTCACATAATTTAATTCGGTTACTTTTTTGATGTTGCCTCTGAAAAAGTAGATAAAACGTAGTTTTATTTATGTGTAAGCAGAAGACATTTATGCGTTAGATTTTTGTTTACTTACGCGAGCGTTTCATCTTCGAAGAGTATCTTTCTAATTCTTTGCATTTTGATACGCTATTCTTGATGTTATTAATGCTATCGTCAGTTGCAATTAAGTCTGAATTTTATGCATGGTAGTCCTTTTATAGCTAGTATTTTTTTTTTTAATATTCCTTAGGTATTATTTAATTTCAAAGAATAGGTAATTAGTGCAGTTATCGCTTCGACGGAATGATTAATCGCGGTTGATAATTGCTTTCGTTCAATAAAGAGTATAGTTTTTTTTTTTAAATTTTATAATTCTTTGCATATGGCAAGGTTAGGCCAACTAGCGTTCTGTTTTTTTTTAATATTTTAAGGTGTTTTTTTTATTTTTTTAACTAACCTATGATC